>CP092885.1:39045485-39579843 GCA_030710605.1 Cordylochernes scorpioides | reverse complement strand
GTTTTGAAGCATATGATTCATGGCCCATGCATCGGATCTGATTCATGTAAATTTCTCTGTTTAGACAGTCGAGGAAAATGCAAAAAAAAAATTCCCTAAATATTTTCTAGAAGAAACAATCGCAAATTTGAACGGCTACCCAAAGTAACAGCGCAGAAATACAGGGAAATCGTTCAAAATAGAAAATAAGAATATAAGTGTGGACAACAGATGGGTTGTGCCATATAGCCCATTTCTTCTGAAAAAATATGACTGCCATATTAATGTGCAAGTTTGCACGTCTATTAAAAGTGTAAAGTATATATTTAAATATATACTGAAAGGTCATGATTGTGCAAATTTGGAAATTCAATACAATGAAATAAAAACATATTTGAATTCCAGGTATGTTTGCGCTCTTGAGTCTATGTACAGAATCTTTGGTTTTGATTTGTATAGCAGGTCTCATAAAATTGAGCGCCTTCCTGTTCATTTAGAAGATATGCATTCATTGGTGTTTGAAGAACAAGATGATATATTAGAAGTTATAAATAGGCCGAATAATAAAAAATCTATGCTTACTGCATATTTTGATTTGAATATAAATGATCCAGAAGCTAGAAACTATACATATGCACAAATTCCTGAACACTATATTTATAATAAGAAGGAAAGAAAATATCATAAAAGAAGCAGAGGTGGTCAAAAGGTAATATCAAGAATATATCCTGTGAGTATTAGCGATTCTGAACTATTTTATTTACGAACATTATTATTGCACAGAAAAGGAGCAACGTTTTATGAAGACCTGAAAAAAAAAGGAAATTATATATATCCGGATTTTAAAAGCGCAGCAATTGCATTGAATTTGGTAAACGATGACATGATGTGGGACAAAACTATCAATGAAGCAACAGAATCAAAAATGCCTTATCAAATCCGGCAATTATTTGCAATGATTTGTGTATTCCACTCAGAGCTTAAAAACCCTTTATATTTATGGAATAAGTACAAAGAATTTATGACAGAGGATTTTGTACACCGCAATATTAACAATTATGAAAACCAAGCATTATTAGATATTGAATCATTCTTTAAAGCTCATGGGAAAACCTGCGCTAATTACAATCTTCCTGTTCCATTTGCACAAGATGAGATCGTAATGGAATATAATCAAGAAGAAGAAAGAATATTGGGAAATGCCTACATCTCTAATTTAAATTCACAGCAAAAGAAAATATTTGATATTGTTATAAATTCTGTAGAAAATAATGCTGAAAATCAAAGATTATTCTGTGTCGATGGACCTGCTGGAACAGGAAAAACATTTCTCTTTCAAACATTAATGTGCTTTCTTAGGGGAGCTGGTAAAATAGTTCTTCCCTGTGCATCAACTGTAATTACAGCAACACTTCTTAAAGGAGGAAGAGAACCTATCATTCCTTATTTAAATTACCAATTCCTTTGAATGAAACATCCATTGCAAATTTTGATGAAGATAGTAATCTTAAAAATGAAATTATCTCCTCATCATATATTAATTATATGGGATGAAATAAGTATGGCTATTGGATATGCTCTTACAGCTATTGATAGAAAACTACGAGATGTCATGAGAGACGAAAGACCTTTCGGTGGCAAAGTTATTTTATTTGGAGGCGATTTTAGGCAAAATTTACCTGTTATCAAACATGATCATCCAGCGCAAATAATTGAATCTACTGTTAAGAGAAATCCATTGTGGTGTCATGTCAAATCTGAGAAACTAACTTTAAATATGAGGACAAAGGATGAAGTGATTTTTGCTGAATATCTTTTAAAAGTGGGCGAAGGAGAGTTGTTAAATGATTATAATCTTCCTCAAAATATAATTGAAGTTCCTCGAGCTATGATTTCTTCCGGTGACCTAAATTCTGAAATTTTTGGTGAGAAGTTGAATTTCAATAGCTTAAAGGACAATCCCGATAGGGCAATTTTATGTCCAACAAATGAAGATACATTTCAAATTAATAATGCTTTGCTGGACAAATTAGGTGGCACTTTTCATCATTATGTTTCAATCGATTTTATTGACATTCAATCTGATAATCTTGAACAAGATCAATTGAATTATCCAGTTGAGTTTTTAAATTCAATAACTCTATCAGGAATGCCTCAACATAAATTAAATATAAAAGTAGTAGCCATTGTTATTCTTTTAAAAAATGTTAATACAAAAAGAGGGCTTTGCAATGGAACAAGAATGATTGTAACAGAATTAAAAACAAATTTAATATATTGCGAAGTTTTATCAGGTCCAGCCAAAAATGAAATAGTATATATACCCAGAATTGATTGCTCATCTGGAGAATCGGATTATCCAGTTAAAATGATTAGACGACAGTTTCCAATCAGGATCTCATTCGCTATGATCATCAACAAGTCTCAAGGACAAACATTTAATAAGGTAGGACTATATTTGCCGAATCCAATATTTGCTCATGGGCAATTATACGTAGCATTATCAAGAATAACAAAAAAAGAAAATATAAAAATTCTAATTCAGGAAAAGAAAAATCAAGGGCATTTAATTGAGGGAAATTCAGCAATCTTTACACAAAACATTGTCTACAGAGAAATCGCATAAAATATCAATAAATTGCATCCCTATTCTATATTTTTATACCGTAATAATTTTGTAACCAAACTCTCCTCACCCAATATTTATTTTTATACGCCAATATTTCGCTAACTATATAAAGGGGTCCCGGAAGAGTGTACAAGTCTTTTCAAAATTAATTAGAAACTTTGGGAAATAACGTGAAAAAAAAAAAGTTAAAAAAGCTCTTCAAATTCGCCATCAGCTCTATATTTGTTTCAAATGCCGCTCGCAAACTACATAGCCTCCACTGTAAGTTGGAAACCCCTGATTATTGGCGATTTTGAAATCACCTCTCAAGTCCTTCCATTGTTCTTTATTTTCCTTTCAAAGGGAAGCTTCAGTACAACAAGTCATTGCAACAAAATCTTCCCACTATAGATGCAGACAGATCCAAATCTACAAAAGGGGTTGGCGCTGGGTACATCTTGCCATCTCCCCTGGGACCCATACTCATACAACTTCACCGTGAATGCTCAGCCATAAGTAGCCCTTGGTCCCCAAGACCACAACTTTTAGCTGAGATCAACTGTGACCTACATATGAGACTAAATGTTCAACTATTTTGAGTCAAGGGCTGCAGCGCTATTGAAGGAATTAAGAAAAAAATGGCCAAAACGGCTTCACAATCTGACCTACCACTATGTTTCATAAACCGCCCAAAAAGTCTTGCTCACAGAGCTCGCAAGGAAAGAGAGAAAAGCAGGATGATCAACCAGAAGCGTCTATATGATAAACGACATGACGTACATAGCTTGCCTCAGCTTCAACAGGGAGACAGCGTTTGGATTAGAGATCAAAGGGTAGAAGGGAAAGTTCTACACAAATCCCAAGAACCTCGCTCCTATTGGGTACAAACTCCTCAAGGAAAAGTTAGGCGAACCAGGCTTCACCTCACACGCCTGCCAACTACGGAAAGTACCATGGATGCCCCTGAAGATAGTCGGCGCCAGGAGCTGAGGAATGAGGAGCCCCCCCTTTGACATCAACCGGGCAAACAAGGAAATGCAAGGACGACCAGGACACTGAGGAGGATTGCCCGACATCAAAAACCTCACCTACAAGAGAAGGAAGGACGCAGAGTGAAAACCAAGACCAGGATCAAGAGAGGAGCCTCCCTTCAACGCCAGTAGTGAAGACATGATATGGAAGGGTGGTCAAGAAACCTCAAAGATTCTTGTAAAAGTAAGAGAGGAGATGTGCAGAGTATTAGGCTCAGAGATTGTAGAGCTCTGAGAAGAAAAGGAATGAGACTCTGCTGATGTATATGTAATATTATAAAGAATATTGTCTAATAAATAATTATGTACCATGTTGGATATAATGTATTCTGTATGGATTCAAATAAAGATGGCAGTCAAAGGACGTGGAGATGGAAGAAGTAGAAGAGAAAAGAACGACAGATCCAAGTCGTGTATCTAGGTCACTTAGAACAAAGAGGCCCTCATATTCCAGAGTTGAATGTCCTGAGAGATTGGGATGTTAGGCAAAGCTCCTTCCCGACCAAATTCACCATCATGGCCGACAGAGACAGGGACCAATCAAAGGTCAAGCAGGGTCCCACATGACCCAAGCCGGGGGGTGGGGCAACCGGAGTTCGGTCGGTGTAATGTGTGTGTCAAGACGTGTGTGTGCATCTTCTAAAAGTAGTGCCTCGAGGTCCAAGATGTGAGTCATCTCAATCCAATTTAATCGCGAAAATCCTTCCATCTCCTCTCCCGAGCCGCCAATGATTAATATTCCGAGGTGTTTTGTGATTCATTAATCGATATAGTGTGCCGATTTTTCATCCACCGCCATCGATAACGACTGCCCAAACATACAAAACCCCATCCACTCCCGAGGATTCTCAAGACAAAGCACTTTATCACAGTGAAGTCGACAAGCATTTTTTTTATATTATAGAGAGTCGACAGGATGGACGAGAAAAACGAAACGCAAAACGCGGAGGAAGACACCGCAGAGGGAGAAAACCACCCCGCCGTAAGTACGCCCAAAATAGAACCACCCCCTCCGTCGGCAGAGTTGCCGGCCGTCTTGGCACGCCTCGCGGCGTGTTTATCTGCCCTTCAGACCACCAGCGACCGCGTGACCCATCGGACGGAGATAGAAGTCCAGAGCTTCGACGGGACCTACCCAGCCGCCCAGTTCTTTCGGACATATGACCAGAAAACAGACTGGGATGGTCTCACCAACACGGAAAAAGTGCTCCGCCTACCCCGTTACCTGAACAACAAACCGCTAGAACACTTCAGGAGGCTTCGGATGGAGACCCAACATTACATCCAGGTGAGACAGACCTTCCTGGATCTCTATCCGGAGACCAATGAGGCCACGTATGCCCAATACTTCTCCATGAAGCTGGCCGGACAGCCCAACCTGGAAGAATACTATCGGAATAAGACCGCGCTGGGTCTACAACTGGGCCTCCCACAAGAGGTCATCTTGGAGACGCTCACCGAGGGGCTGCCACCCTCCGACCAGCGCCTCGTCCGCATTGTGCCGCCAGAGAACCTAGGTGCATGGTTCCGGCTGGTGCAGCGGATCCGCGGCAGCGGCGCACCATCTCCAAGGCACCCAGACGAGCACGCACCACCCCTACTGGGCCCCTACGCACCGGTGCGACCTAGTCCAAGAACAGTGCCAACCAGGTCGACCCCGCCAACAGACTGCCGTTTTTGTGGTGGACTACACTGGCACTCTGAGTGTCGTCTCAGACAAGCCCCGCAGTTGCCCCGTGCCTCCGGAGACGCACGAGCAGCGCGCTCCGCGCAACTAGCGGAACAACGGCCGCGAGCCCAGCCCCATCACCAAGCGTCACGCGCACAAGCCACTGGGATGACAAATGCCAAAAGGCGTTCACCAGCCTGAAGGAAAGCCTCACACAACACCCCGTATTGCACCTCTACAAGGATGAACTACCATGCCAGGTATATTGCGATGCATCAACACTTGGCATTGCAGGCGTCCTCAAACAAGTCCACTCCGCTGGGAAGGCCTACCCAGTCCAATATTTCAGCCGCGCTCTGCGTGTACACGAGCGGAACTACACCATCTCCGAACTAGAATGCCTCGCCATTGTCGAGAGCGTGGAGAAGTTCCGTGTGTATCTAATGGGCAGAAAATTCACCATATTTTCTGACCATCACGCACTGCAGTGGCTGAAGACGATCAAAAACCCGTCAGGCAGATTATTCCGATGGAGTTTGAGGTTATCGTGTTACGAATACGAAGTCCGCTACATAAAAGGAGCACTACAACATGAAGCGGACCTCCTATCCCGTAACCCGTTTTGTGGATTCTTAGACGCCACCCTCATTAAGAACCACCAACTCACTCCTTCGGGAGAATCTAAACTGACCATTGATCGAAACGGACTGCAAACCCTAAAGCGTAGAGGTGTAACCAAAATTGTCGTCCCTGACGCCCTCGTTCCCGACCTACTAACAAAGGTGCACAGTCGGTACAACCACCCGGGCATATCCCAGATGACCAGGCTCATCTCTCCCCAGTACTACTGGAAGGGGATGTCAGAAGACATCTCCAAAACCACCAAAGCCTGCGCCATCTGTCAGTCAACAAAACCCCCTCGAGGTCCCACGTTTGGGGAACTAGGACAACTTCCTGTGGCCACTCAGCCTTTTGATCTGGTCGCCCTCAACACCATAGCTGGACTTGCCAAATATGGTAACGCCAAAGCTTACCTCCACGTTGTGGTGGATCACTTTTCGCGCTACACGTGGACCTTCCCCTCAAAATCCACCAGCATCACCACCTATCAACAGGTGATAAAGCGAGTGTTGCAGGACGGCTCTCCGAAACGCCTACTCACGGATAGAGCGCCTGCGTTCACCTCACCAAAGTTCAGGAAGTTCCTGATTAACAGGAACATCCATCCCCTGCTCACCACCAGTAACAACCCCCAAGCTAATGGTCTATGCGAGCGCCTGAACGCTACCTTAACAGGCAAACTAAGGTTACTCCATTTGGAAAACCCCAAAGCCGCATGGACTAAGCTGGCGAAGCGCGTTACTGTGGTGTATAACAACACGCCCCACTCAGTTACCGGGTTCCCACCTGGCTACCTGATGTTCGGCGTTCTACCTCCCGAGCTCACTGAGCATGTAAACCCCTACCCCGTTTTAACCACAGCCCGACGGATAGCCCATGAACGTACCCAGGCCAAGCACCTCAAAGACAAACATGCCTACGACCAACAACATAAGACACCCCATTTTGAACCCGGAGATCTCGTGTTGGTAAAAGTTTACCATCACCCCAATACAGGCAAACTGGCTCCGTATTTCACGGGTCCCTACGAGATCTTAGAGATCATCTCTCCCAACGTGGTGAGAATAAACCGACCCAACCAACCTCTAAATCGGAATACCGACACAGTCCATGTAAATAAATTACAGTACTATAACGAAAATATTCGTTATATCGCACCTCCCACTCTGATACCACACCCTGCTAAACCCCAATCTAGGACGCTACCACCACTGTTCGAGCACCTCACCCCAGACCTCTTTACAGTTGAGCGCTTTGCTCCTACAATAGGCAATTGTACCACTACCACCCCTGTTGACCCACAATGTAACATTATCGCCCAACGCGATATTCCCCAACCTGCAATATCCCGTCCAACCCATATAACCAAAGTTAAAACCCCAATCCCTACAGTTAGGGCTGATCCCAAACCAATTCCCTTACAGGCAAGGTTTTTTCGTAACGTGAAAACCTTCCCCTTGTTCCACCTCCTATACCTCATCAACCTTTTCATCCTACCCACTGTACTATTACCCATGGCCACCCTACTGTATGTCAGTGTCTATACACTGCAGCCCAACCGTCTCTTCCAACTACAGGAAGCGCTATTCGAAATAACCATCGCCGTAGTGGAACTAATCCATCGAACCATAGGAATAATTCTCCCGGAGTTATGGACCATCCTTGTCCACAGTCATGCCTTGGTCGCTCTAATAGGTGAAATCATAGGAGAGATTTTCCAAACCCTCTTTAGAGCGCGCCAAGTCGAATAGCAATCTCCCCACCTTTACAAACACTCGTCGATCACCCCGCTGTCAGCTGGCGTCCACTTTACAGAAACCTTCCGCCGCGCCGACGTCACGTCCTTTCCGATCACGTGACCGACGTCACATCCTTCCTGCGGAATGTAAACAAACCCGCCGTCACTTTTCGCGTGTCACCACACTTAAAGTTACTTTCTGGAACATACACTCACACACACTCGCATACATTCACGCACCTATATAGTTTTGGCAACCTTATGACCTACGACCCTATAATAAACAAAGATTGGACATTGTTATGTAAAAAAATTCTTCTTTTGTGTATATTTTTGTTAACCAATTTTAAAGGACTTGTACACAACCAGCACTTTTATTTTTTTTTTATTTTTATTTTTTTTATTCCCACCATCCATGTCTATCACCCTTTCAATTTCTTAATCACCTCAAGTTTATTTTTTCCTTTTATTGTTTAAACCTTGTTTTGTCCTAACTGAATGAACAACTGACCTGACGCAATACTTCTCATGTATCAGCCTTCAGTTATCATACAGGAGCTTTGATTTCTTTTTTTATGTTTTGTTTATATTTTTTCACCGCCCCAAAGGCTAATCAGATTTCTTTTTTCTTTTTTTTTTTTCCCTCCATCACCAAATTTTATTGTCTATAGTTTTCTTTTTATTTCTGTTAATGTCTTATATGTTTTGTTTGGATTGCACCTCATAGAGTTTCCCTTGCTGTGGGTTTCCACACAGCAAGATTGAACACCTATGCAGGCAAGATTTTTTTTTCCTCCAAAAAATTATCATATTTTTTCCTAGTTTAGCAAGCACCCCTATCTACTCAAATTTCTTTTTATTACTTATTTCCATCATTTACTTTCTCCCCAATTGTATCTAACCACTCACTATTTTAAAAAAATTTTATTTTTTTTTCTTTCCCAAAAAATTATTTTTCTTTTTTCAGAATTTAATACAGATCCCTTTTAAAATTCTTATTCATAGGGGGCGCATCTGTAATATTATAAAGAATATTGTCTAATAAATAATTATGTACCATGTTGGATATAATGTATTCTGTATGGATTCAAATAAAGATGGCAGTCAAAGGACGTGGAGATGGAAGAAGTAGAAGAGAAAAGAACGACAGATCCAAGTCGTGTATCTAGGTCACTTAGAACAAAGAGGCCCTCATATTCCAGAGTTGAATGTCCTGAGAGATTGGGATGTTAGGCAAAGCTCCTTCCCGACCAAATTCACCATCATGGCCGACAGAGACAGGGACCAATCAAAGGTCAAGCAGGGTCCCACATGACCCAAGCCGGGGGGTGGGGCAACCGGAGTTCGGTCGGTGTAACGTGTGTGTCAAGACGTGTGTGTGCATCTTCTAAAAGTAGTGCCTCGAGGTCCAAGATGTGAGTCATCTCAATCCAATTTAATCGCGAAAATCCTTCCATCTCCTCTCCCGAGCCGCCAATGATTAATATTCCGAGGTGTTTTGTGATTCATTAATCGATATAGTGTGCCGATTTTTCATCCACCGCCATCGATAACGACTGCCCAAACATACAAAACCCCATCCACTCCCGAGGATTCTCAAGACAAAGCACTTTATCACAGTGAAGTCGACAAGCATTTTTTTTATATTATATATATATCTTTTGACTTGTAGAGATGCAAAGATATATTTAGATAGTTATTAAAAGAATTTGTTTAGCCAAGCTGGTATTTTGTCCTGACTGACAACACATAAGCAATAAGCATAAAAGACTGATCGTGGAAGCCATGTTATCCAAAAAAACACAATAGTATCAATAGACATATTGACATCCCAGAGGTCTATAGTGGATTGTATGTATAGTTGTATGCTCCTGTAGAAGGGTTGGCACTACCCGAAAACTTGAGAAGTATTTAATAAAAAAATGGAAACTCATCCTCGGAGCCTGCATTTTATTGTAATAAAAGAGTTGCCATTGTTTTGCCTCCTTCTACGCTGCGTTGCGCCATCCTGCGATTCGAATATTGTTACACAGCACAACATTTACTGGCGTTCGTGACAGGATGGTGCAACAGCATATTTTGTAACTCAAAATGGATCGACTCAAGAAAGGAAGAAGGCCTGTTCGTGGCCAAATCACAAAGCTCATCAACAGTGTTGAAACAGCCCTGAAGAAGCCTGTAGAAGAACTGGACAAGACAGACTTGAGGGTTTCAGCACTACAGCTTGAAGATTTATGTCGAGATCTTCATGAATGGGATGAGAAAGTAACCGAAGCAATGTTGGATGAAGAAGTGACTGAAGCAGATCAGGACAAAGAATATGATTAACGTCTGAAGTACAACAGGCTTATCAAAAGGATGAGAGGAGAGTTAGAGAAGGTACTGAATCCGAAGAAAGGTGTATCGCCCCTGCCATATGAAAAATCTTCAGATACAAGCAACAGTACAAGCCGGAGAAGAGTTCTGCTTCCCAAGAGAAAACTCCCAGAGTATGGAGGTGATGTACGGGAATGGATTACATTCTGGTCAAGGGGTGAAGACATCCACAAAGATAAGGATCTCACCGATTCAGATAAGTATCAATACCTAGTAGACTGCATGTTGGAAAATTCCGAAGCTCAGCAACTAGTTTTAAGTTATCCTGTCTCAGGAAAGAATTACACTTCAGTTGCTGACTCAAGAAGATATTTTCACTATGTTATCAGGGAAGTCATTTTTCACTAAATTTGACCTGAGCAGTGCTTATTTGAAATTACAAGTGGATAAATTGTGTCAACATTATCTCACTATCAACACCCATAAGGGTCTAGAGAAAGAGGAAGGTGGTCTCCCCTGGTTCCTCTTACATCAAGCAGCTGCCATGGAGAACAGAACTGCCACCAAAGAAGACCTACCCACAACAAATTGAGGTGAAGAGGCAATGAGTTGATGAGAACAGGGCAATACAACAAGTTCTCTGGATAACTATGTTTATGTGGAATTTACCCTGGACTTCCCCTTCCCCAGATGAATGGCCACTTCCTTGTTGGCCTATCAACCTCTACCCTCATGGAACACCTGATCGATGAGAGCCTGACATTCAAGGACACCCTTCTCAAAGCATTCCCATACTGGAAGAGAGCTGAAAAGAAAATATTCAGCAACCTGCCCTCCTGTGTCCTTCCATGAGAGTGATGTAATCACCCATTACACCATATACATCACCATAAGGTGCGACACAGGAGGCTTCCATAATGCTGAACGATGGCCTGAAGATCCATCAACTACCCACGCACCTTGACATCAAGGTTTGAGGAGAGACTACTCCAGCATTCCTTTTCCACTGAGTTCGGTTCAACAATTGCTACAAAATGGGCCACCACTGGGCCAACTGCCCACAGAACATTGGAACGGCAGTGTAACCTCAAGTATCTTCCCCACAGATATTGATCACAAGTATAGACAGCAAGCATATGTCCACCATCACTTATGCTGCTGCGCAGTTACCAGCTACGGTTCCTATGGTGCACATTTATGCCACGATGGCAGCAGCTTCTATATTCCAGTTACACCCTCTTCTGTCCTTCATTATGGACAAGGAGCTAACAGAGGTAAATACCTCCACAAATATAAACATAAATTTACTGAAATGAAGATCAAGCCTCCAAGCTTCACTACAGGACAAAGAACAACCAGCAAAATCCAAGGAAGGACAACAAATGCATACTTGATTGAGAACCACAAGGCATTGGCAGCTATTGTTGATCTTCAATAACTGGGGCTGAAAAGAGAAACCCATCTCACCGCATTCACCCTGAACAGAAAGTTTGAATCTTCCCTGGCAAATCGTTTGATCTTCACAACCTTCTAGGAACATTTCTCCTGTCCATTGTCTGCGAATTACATTGCACCAAGTTTCCTGCATGAGGTAATGACCCCCATCACCCTAGAAAACTAACTCCCTACACAGACATGAGATATCTTCAGAGGAGATTATCACAGCCACCAGCCGGCTGCCGCTCAAAAGAAAACCTAGATGGGATGAAATACCTGCATTCTAATTGTTAAATATCCATTAGAGAAAGCAAGCAGCTCGGGAGGATGACCCCATCGAGCAACATGTGGAGGCGGCTAGCATGGTGTGCGCCTGCGTGGGATTGAGACTATAACTGTGGTTTGTGGAAAAAGAAAATGATGGCTGCCAATGTTTACGTTTTTTTTCCCTATTTTTCTTTTGTTCTTTGTCTTTGGTATATATATATTATATAATCTAAAATACAAATATTTTATTTTTTAAAAAACATATATTTCATTTTCATTCATTGACTGTTCTAAATTTTTTTACCATAGATTCAAAACATACCACTTTAATTATTGTTGTAAATATGTATATTTAACCCTACCTATTTTTTTTTTAAATCACGATTATAGAATTCATTCCATAAATTCTATATTTCTGTGATAAATAATTTTATGTGTAAATTACGACTGCACCCCTCTCTCTCTCTCTCTGGTAGTTGATTTTGGATTATACCTTTTGAATTGTTTGTCATATTTGTGATTATGGTTTTGGATTTCTCCAGTTTTGTGCATGCAGGGTTCTTGGTCATGGGGTTTTTTATTGTGTTGGTTTTGCAGATATGGGGATGTAAGTGTTGTCATCTTTGTGATGGCTCAATGATCGTTTGTATGCGTTGGTTTTTGCAACTGTCCTTTGCCTGTGGAGGGGCGTCTGGTCCGAGGGCTTGCGGAGTGAAGTTTTGAGGGAGGCTCCTCTTGGCCTTTTATGCTTATTCCTTTAACCAAATTTTAAGAGTTCTTATCGTTTAATACAAGCCTTAGTTCTTTTTATTAGTCATGAGTCATACAAATCCCGAGCTCAATTTTTACTTGCGTCAACTTAAAAAGAAGTCTTTACAGCTATCCAAATGGAGAGGTCACTTGGAGTTCAATACCATTTGCAAAAGGCATCAGTTCATCCCTCCTTCTCTTCGTACCAAGGACCCTGTAGGAAACCCTTTTTCTGAAAAAATCACGAAGAAGTATCATCTAGAATTGCTTGAAGCAAGGATTCAAGGCTCTTATTCCAACATTAGAATACTATCAAAAACAGTTAAAGGTCTCATCTATCATATTGGACGCATCATATCTCAAGCCCGTTTCACCGAACTGATAATATCACTTACACAAGACATAAGGCAACAGGAAAACATTATTAAAAATAGACACAACTCAAAACTAGCATATTGGAAATCTAAATACGGTTTCCCTTCAACCAGTGAGACCTTGGATGATGAATCTTCTTTGGGCGTCATCAACATGTCCTCTACCAAATTATCTGTGGAGGAAGAGAGGATGTTGTCCCTGGGGTTGCGATTCATCCCTCCGAAAAAATCCACCCCCGACATACCCATGATCATAGCAGGCGTTGAAGGAGCCATTAGGTCATTGAACCATGTGGAAACACTGAAAATCAGAAATGCAGTTACGCAAGTTTTACACAGATCCAACCAACAGACAGTTCCATCCAACAGATATCATTCCACTATAAACAGGCTTAGGAAATATGGATCGATTGTTATCACCAAGTCAGACAAAGGCAATCAGACCGTGATTCTTGATAGTGCGGATTATAAAAAGAAGATGATGGATATACTCACAGATGAAGACACTTTCAAGCCCATTTCTGAGAAAGAAAAAACCCTTCTGATAAAATCTTTTAAAAAATCCCTTATTAATTTAAAAAACTCCAAGACTATCACTGCCGACCAGTTTGCCCAGTTTACCGGCTCCTTAGACAAAAACGCATACATTTATGGCTCTCCCAAGATGCACAAGCCAGGAGTCCCGCTCAGACCTATAATAGCGTATCATTTATCTCCGGCATTCCCGATGGCTAAATACCTGAGTTAAAGGTCATGGACCCGAAGGATATTCCAGGAAAGTCCTCGGCTCAGAGGTCTGGTTCTCAGCCAACCACCCCTTCAGCGGCCACCGTTAATGGATTCCTCTTCCAGGGAGTCCCTGGTGGAGACCCAGGTCAAGGTGGTCTCTCTCTCTCTCTCTTCGGCGGTTCGGCGGTACATATACTAAAATTGGAACGATACAGAGAAGATTAGCATGGCCCCTGCGCAAGGATGACACGCAAAATCGTGAAGCGTTCTCTCTCTCTCTCTCTCTCTCTCTCTCTCTCTCTCTTTTTCAACAACAAAACAAAAAATAATCATAACAATATAAGCCGACTGGATTTACCTAATTTTTATTAAATTTTATATCAATTTATTTGGAACTTGTGAAATAATGGCAAAAGCAAAAAGAGAAAAAGATGATGAATTTGCATATCAAGCGATGCCGTCTTTTGTAAAATACAATAATAATTTAAATATTAAAACTTGGATTATAAATTTTGAAAGAAAAAGTGATTCTTATGGGTTTGATAATAGTTGGAAGGTACTTACAGGATGAGGCTTTAACATATTACTTCGAAAGCCTTTGCCATATTGAGGACTGGAATAAACTCAAAGAAAACCGTATAACCAGATTCCAGAAAACCAAACTTACACCATTGGTTGAAATGATGAAAATCATACAAGAAGAAAATGAAACAGTCACCCAATATTATCACTGAAAAATGCAGCTGATCAACAGTGTAGAATTAAACCTCACCTCCATAATAGAATTATTAAATGAGGGAATAAAGAAAAAATTCAAACCCTATCTAGCTACCATAGACTCCGTACAACCCTCAGAATGGCTATTAATGGCCACTAAAATAGAAAAAAGTCTAGGAGAACCCCAACAACCCTCTACCAGTACAAGAAATAAGCAATTTACTCCAGTAAAATTTAACCCCAACTCCTCCCAAGCACATAAATCACAACCATTCCCAAGGACATCAGCAGCAACTCACCACCAGCAAGAACCCCACAAATCCATAAACCTACCCCCATATCCCTGCAAGATATGTTCTATAAACCAGATACCCAACCAGATGCATTTTCACAGGGACTGCCCACTAAAGAAGAATACTCCTCCAAAGCCCATAAACCCAGGTAGAACATTATTATTATTCTCTGTTCTTATAAATCAAATATCTTTACCCTGTGTACTTGATACTGCATCATCCATTTCCATTATCCCTTTATAATTATATTCATTATAAAATATTAGATAATTCCCCAAAAGATAAAATAGGTCAGGTAGAAGGATTTAGTTACCCATTTATCAGTGAATTAACCGCTAAGACCCCCGACCCTTCTACCATTATGTGCTCATTTGATGTCACCTCCCTTTACCTTAGCCTGCCACATGAACTTATCATTAGCAGTTTATCACAATTTCTCAACACACAGAACATTGATTCCCAAACCTCCTCATCTATAGTACAACTCACTGATATATGTTTAAACATGAATACTTTCACATTCTCACAGAATCACTACAGACAGATTAAGGGCTCCCCGATGGGCAGCCCTCTATCCTCCATAGTAGCCGAAATTGTTTTATTACAAATAGACCACTGGATCACCCGCAATCTCCCTTCTGATATTCAATTATGGCGTAGATATATAGATGATGTGTTTTGCATTTGCAAGAAAGGCCAGGAGACCTCCATATTGTCAAATCTTAATAGCTACAATCATAATATTTCCTTTACTCTAGAGATAGAATCCAAAAATGTTATTCCTTTCTTAGATATCCTTATTATCCGTACCCCTTCATCATACCATACCACAGTTTATTATAAAAAGCAATGCCCCCCCCAGTTACACTCACTTTAATTCACACAGCCCCACCTCCCATAAAGTTAATATAGTTAAGACCCTTACTAAAAGAATCCATACCCACTGTTCCCTAGATATTTTTAAAACTATAGAAAAAAACAATATCATATCTCACCTCTCCAAAGCTTTTTTCCCCCTTGCTTTTATTAATAGACATACATACACACCGGGCGCCCCTGTTTCATCCACAACTTATAGATCTATATGTTTCCTTCCCTACTCCCCCCCCCGCAGTAGATATAGCTAGACACCTCAAATCATACGGCATCCGTACCTATTATAAAAACTCCCCCAACCTCCTCACATCCCTCCGGCATCCTCACACTAAGCCCCTTGTTCCCATAGATCCCCTACGTTCTGATGGCGCGGTCTATTCCATCTCATGTGAGCAATGCTCCGCTACTTACGTAGGCGAGACGGGTAGAACTGTTGCCATCAGGATGTCTGAGCACTCCGGTAACATATCTAACCATGACTCCAAATCTCTTATATATCAACACATACAGGACACAGGCCATACTTTTAACATCAAACACCCTACAATACATTACAGACGCATCCGTAACCAACATCAAAGACTCATACTAGAATCCATAGAATCCCATAAGCAAGGCAGCATCAACAGAAAAATCGACCTCCCTGAAGCCTATCATGCTCTCCTGGCCTTCATGTAGTTCTCCCTATAGTTGCCCGTGTCAGTCATGTACAGTGGACCCTCGGTTTACGAGCACCTTGGAGTACGAGCTTTTCGCAGTACGAGCAAAATTTTTTGAAAAATTTTACCTCGGATTACGAGTGAAATTTCGCATTACGAGCAACTCGTGATGGTTGCCCCTCTTCTCCATTTCCACCTTTAGCGGCGGGATGAGGGCATATTTTTATATTAAATATTATTTTATTTATGGATTGTTATTAATCATTATAATATAAGTACAGTATATATATTTAATACATACTATAATGTATATATTCAAATCGATTGGTTGTCGAGGCGCTGCTATTTCTGAAATATAATAGCATCAATAGGCACATTGAGATTCCGGAACTTTATAATGAAATATTTACATAAGCTGTTCACACAACAACCTATAGATTCTTTAACTAGCAGATTAAACCATATATTAGCATAATCACATTTCTCCTATTACCTGATTTGTATATCATGCATAAAACTTAAATTTTATGTCTCTAAATACGAATAGTTTTCTTGTTTATGCTAATCACCTGTATATATATAGACGTATCTTGATTCTCTGTGTAGTTTTATTCCTGTTGAAGGGCGACATTGTGCCAGAAAGCTCGAACGCATGTTCATAAAAAGAAACTTATCCTCTTTGTCTTTGAATGTTCTCTCTTTACCAAGTTACTCCAGAGGATTTTATCTTGTTTAAATATTGAAAATCGTTATATTTCTCGTTTTACAGCATGAATCCTGATACGAATTATTACTTGAATAACCTTCGTAGCAAATCTCTTGCGCTTGCAAGATGGAGAAAACATCTCATATTCAACAGAACCTGTGAGCAATTGGGATTTATCCCACCTTCGTTACGCATTAAAGATCCGGTTGGAAATCATTATTCGACCAAAGTGATAACCGAAGCCCGTTTTAGCCTACTACGTGCCCGCACCAAGGGTTGTTATTCTCACATACGTATACTCACCAAGTCCATCAAAGGTTTATTGTTCCACATTTCCCAGCAGTTACCCCAACAGGCCATGGCAGATGTTTTGTCAAGAATTACCGGGAACATCAGAAAGCAGGATAGCATCATCACAGCCAGACATCTCAGGAAACTTTCTTATTGGTCAAAAAAGTACAATCTTCAACTTCAACCCAAAAACCAACAAGATACAATAGTTAATCTGTCAAATTTCCAACCTTCTGTAGAACAGCTCAATATCCTTTCACGAGGTCTTAAATATAGATTTCCATCTAAAACTGACCGTATTTCGATTATCGCAGGCGTAGAATCATCCATCACCCGCCTAAACCACCAAGAGAAGTACAAGATCAGGAAACATGTCTCAACAGTTCTTAATAACTCAATCCAGGATAATAGCCATAATAACAAAAAATTGTTAATCCAGTCCCTCTCTAGAAATAAAGACATTGTCATTACAAAATCTGATAAAGGCTCAAGAACAGTCATCATGAACACCAAGGATTACACAACCAAAATGAATGCAATATTGAATGATCCCCTTATTTTCACCCCTATTTCCTTACAGGAAGAGAATTTAGCCATCATTAAATTTAAAAAAGAAATTAATATTCTTGTAAAGAAAAAATCCATCACCACAGAAGAATGCAAGTCCTTTATGTCGAACATTTATGGGAAAGCATACATATATGGCCTGCCAAAATTGCACAAAGACAATATTCCACTTAGACCTATAATAGCATACCATTTATCCCCTGCAGCCCCTTTGTCTTCCTTCCTGGCCAGGTTACTTTCTCCTATGCTCAGGGATGGTGGAGCCACGGCATCCATATCTTCTACTCCGGATTTCTTGAGCCACATCCAACAGTCATCGGTTCTACCCAATAGCATCATGGTATCCTTTGATGTGGTGAATTTATACCCCAGTCTACCCCATCAACTTATTATAGATTGTACCACACAGTTCTTATCAGACCATAATTACCCCATTAACACCATTTCCAGATTAATATCCCTGATTAGAATTAGTTTAGATAACAGTATATTTAACTTTAATCAGGCATACTTTAAACAAACAAAAGGTACACCTATGGGTAGCCCACTATCTTCCCCACTATCAGAAATAGTCATGCGCCATATAGATAAGCATATAGTTGAACAATACCACATAGATATTTTATCATGGCACAGATATATTGACGACATCTTTGCAATAGTCAATACCAGTTCACTTGATAACATTTTCTCCACATTAAACAATCTATACCATGATATACGTTTTACAGTTGAAATAGAGACCAATAATACTTTAGCTTTCTTAGATATACTTATCACAAAAATAGATAATAGATACACCACAAGCGTTTATTACAAACCGTCATTTTTTCCATCATACATACATTTTTCTTCGTACTGCCCACTTAGCCATAAAATTAATACAGTCAAAACATTAACTAAACGCATATTTACTGATTGTACCACAGAAATATCAAAACAGCAGGAAAAAAATACCATATTATCACATTTATTGTCATTGGGCTACCCAAAAAACTTTATTTTGAGACACTTTCATAACCCTTTACAAATAGCCGTTAATCATAGTTATAAATCTATTTGCACTATTCCTTTTTCCCCTCAGAGCCTCAACATATCCAATTATCTAAAAAAACTTTGGTATCCGCACCTTCTACTCCAATACTCCTAATTTAGGCATATTACTTAGAAACCCTATCACCAAAAACAGTTTCCCCCTAAAACCCATACACTTCAATAATGCAGTCTACTCATTAAAATGTAATAATTGCTCTAGCCTATACATAGGAGAAACTGGTAGACACATAAAAGACAGAATTGATGAACATATCCGAAATAATGACCCTAGATCCCTCATAGCCCAACACATTTCAAATACAGGACATACTTTTAATACAATAGAACCCCGTTCGCATTTTTCTAACATTCAACATAAATATAAAAGATTGGTTGTCGAGGCGCTGCTATCTCTGAAATATAATAGCATCAATAGGTACATTGAGATTCCGGAACTTTATAATGAAATATTTACATAAGCTGTTCACACAACAACCTATAGATTCTTTAACTAGCAGATTAAACCATATATTAGCATAATCACATTTCTCCTATTACCTGATTTGTATATCATGCATAAAACTTAAATTTTATGTCTCTAAATACGAATAGTTTTCTTGTTTATGCTAATCACCTGTATATATATAGACGTATCTTGATTCTCTGTGTAGTTTTATTCCTGTTGAAGGGCGACATTGTGCCCGAAAGCTCGAACGCATGTTCATAAAAAGAAACTTATCCTCTTTGTCTTTGAATGTTCTCTCTTTACCAAGTTACTCCAGAGGATTTTACCTTGTTTAAATATATACATGTATATAGTATTTTAAAATTAAAGAAAACTTTTTTAATTTTTAAGATAACTTTTTCCATTTGTAAACAAAGGCTCGAAGGTGTTATTAAAATTTAAAAAGTTGCTATTAAAGTTGTAAAGTTTTCTTTAATCTTAAAATTTCTGTATATCATTTTGACTAATTTTAATTCAACGATAAAATTATCTCTCAATGATAAAGGAATAGCTTTTTTTAATTTCTTATTTATTTTTTAGATTATATATGTATTTTCAAAAATTGGTGACAATTTCTACCTCTCTTGCTATAAAAATCCTATAACCACTGCAAAATGGGCCCCGTGAAGAAATATGTTGAAAGAGAATTGGGTAAGAAGAAGGATATTATCACAATGGAGGCAAAGAGGGAAATGATTGAAAAGCACGAACGTGGCATGCGGGTGACAGAAATAGCGAGATTTTATAAGAAGTCGACATCAACGATTTGCACAATATTGAAGAAGAAAAAGGAATTAAGGGAGTTAGATGCAGCAAAAGGAGTCACAAGACTATCAAAATAGCGTCCACATCTTCTAGAAGAAGTTGAAAAATTGATTCTTGTATGGATAAACGAGAAGCAATTAGCAGGTGATACCATAACCCAGAATTTAATATGTGAAAAGGCAAAGGCCTTGTACGCCGAACTCGGGAGTAAAATACCATGTACATCAATAGAGAACGAAGTACATGCAGACTTCAAAGCCAGCAAGGGGTGGTTCGAAAACTTTAAGAGGAGAAGTGGCATCCATAGTGTCACGAGGCATGGAGAGGGTGCAAGTTCGGATGCTAAAGCAGCTGAGACATTCACTGCCGAGTTCGAGAAGCTCGTTGTTACCGAGTGTTACCTCCCACAGCAAGTTTTTAACTGTGATGAAACAGGACTTTTTTGGAAAAAGATGCCGAAGAGAACCTACATTACAGCCGAAGCAAATACAATGCCCGGTCACAAGCCCATGAAAGACCGTCTCACCCTCTTGCTGTGTGCTAATGCAAGTGGAGATTTGAAAGTAAAGCCACTGCTCGTGTATCATTCTGAGAATCCACGGGCTTTCAAGAAACACAAAGTGCAAAAGAGCCAATTGAACGTTTTGTGGAAGTCGAATACTAAGGCTTGGGTCACTCGTTTGTTGTTTGTTAATGGATGAACGAAGCATTCGGTCCTGCAGTGAAGAAATACCTTTCGGAAAAAAAACTGCCACTCAGAGCGTTGCTGGTTATGGACAATGCTCCTGCTCATCCACCAAGCCTTAAGGATCACTTACTGAATGAATTCAAGTTTATTGAGGTCATCTATGATAGAAAGAAAATATCTACTGCCACCAAGTGATCTCACTGGTGCAGGACCCCAGATATCCATATGCACTTTTTCTAAAGGTTTTCTAGTCAGAATTGTATAGCTAAATTTAAATGATGATCTGGTGATCTTAGCTACTTTACATATATCACATGTGGTTGGATTACCCTGAACTTTTTCTAATCCTTTGACAGTATTCTTTTTACTCATAGAATTAAGTATTTCTGAATTAATATGACAAAATCTCTTATGGAGAAAATTAAGATTTGAGTTATAGGAAACTGAATAATTTTGAGCATTGGCTCTATTAGGGTATCCATTTACAATATATAACTTATCTACTCGTCTTGCTGTGAAAAAATATTCTCCATTATTTTTAAATATTGTCATTTTACCGTTTTTCCATATTATCTTATTTCCTGCTATGTCTATGCATGATCCACTAATGAGATTCCTTCTCATGTTTGGTGCATATAAAACATTAAGTAGAGTTACCTCTACAAAGGTGTTATTAATGTCTCTTAAAACAAAGTTGATATCTCCCTTACCTAAGATTGTTGACTTGCAGTCGACATCTCCAATCAAAGCGTCCATCGGGGGGATATCCTGGTAGTTCACAAACCAATCCTTTTCTTTGCAAAAATGAGATGTAGCTGCGCTGTCTATCAGCCATTCTCCCAATTCACTAGTTGGATCACTTGCTCTTTCACTAATGTGGTGGAAGCTTAGAATTTCTGAGTGAAATGCAGAAGATTTTCCCTTGTAATTCTGATCCTTTCTGTAGTGTTGCCATTGAGAGTTCTTGTTTCTAAGAAAACAGTCTTTTATAAGATGACCACTTTTCCCACAGAAGGAGCAATTCCTTATATCATGGGTTCTTGCTGTTCTTGGATGCACTGTTGGCTCCAGCATGCTTCCACTGCTATACTGTGCTTTTGCAGAAAAATAATTTTTCATTTTATTTCCTTGGTACATCCTGGGAGTTTTTGTTTGATAAGCATTTGCCACAATATCAAGTCCATCATCTTTTTTCTTTTGTTGAACTCTTCCCGATTCAGTTATTAAGTGGGCTTCAATGTTTTCAACATTGAATTGTTTTTCTTCTAGTCTGTATAGAACTTGGACAATGCCATCATAATCTTGAGGTAATTTCCTTATCAACTGAAAACACACAAGTACTTCAGGTAGATCAAATCCAGCTTCTTTAATCAGTTGTTTTTTCTCTTGGACTCTTTTAATAAATATTCCAATAGTTTCTTCATCAGGAGCAAATTTCAGTTCATAAAATTCGTCAATCAAACCAGCCAGTCTGGCCCTTGAATTTGGCTCAAAATTCTTTTTTCTTAAGTTGCTATAGTATTCAGCTAAAAGCTTGCAAGTAGGCCCATAACCTTTGTTGGGTGGAAGGAAAGACAGATGGCACACACACCTCTTTAAAATATTTTCTTCTTTTTAATCAACAACAACATATGCAAATTCTCTATTATTAATTAATTTTTACACAAAAATTTACATATATATATATATATATTTACAAAAATTTATTTATAATTAAATTTAAAAAAAAAATACAAATTATTTAAATAATTAAATTTACAAACAACATAGCATTCCATATTCAATGAAAAGATGATCAGCTGTAACATTAAATATAATATAAATAATAAAAATATAATCTGTGTAAATAGAGCTCTCAGAAGAAAAAGGACTTATTTCTATTTGTTATATCTTTTTTATAAAGTGCAATTTCTTATAAAATAACTTTCACTATTATCTTAAAGGAGGCAGAAGATACTTATATTTATTCAAACACCTATATAGATTGATTTGAAGAACTTAATTTTTGTTTTAGAGTGTCAAATAAGACAATGTAAAATGACTCATTTTGCACATTTGTCTGGTTTATTCAGATATAAGATAGGTAGTCAATTTTTCAAAGGAAGTAAAAACCCTTGTAATATTTATTGGGGTAAACCATATATTAATCAATCTTTCTGTAAATTCTCTGTACGCGTGCCAAAAAATTGTGATAATGATAAACCTAATTTAACTAGTACAGAGTCATTTTCTCCAAAAAGAGCTTTGGTTTTAACAAAATTTTCACGCTATGAGTTTGAAAAACGAAAGCATTCGAATTTATCGGAGACCGAATTGATTAAAAACCTGAAAGACAGAGGCTCGGACTACTCCATGCTGCTCCACCACCATGCCCTCCACACCAAGAACAGGGACCTTCTAGTGGACACCTTAATGAAAAATAACATAGAAACCAAGGTGGTGAACCGTCTCCAATACACAGATGACCTCATAGACTGGGCAGATGTCATCTTCACTGCCGGTGGTGACGGCACATTTCTTATGGCTGCCAGCAAGATCACCTCCAGTGACAAACCTGTGATTGGGGTGAACAGTGATCCTTCCCGTTCTGTAGGGTACCTCTGCCTGCCATTCAAGTACACCCTGCACTTCCCGGAGGTCATAGCCAGGCTACGTAGTGGCCAGTTCAGGTGGATGTGGAGGCAGCGTATCCGAGTCACCCTGGTGGGGGAACATGCCCTGGACCCCCCCGTGGAACTCCACAACCAGCAGCTCCAGTACCCTGAGTACAGATTCCTGGACAGTTGGCAGGACCACTTCCAGTCCCAGTCGGAGGATAGCCGCCCCCCAGTCCGCCGCTTCACTCTCCCTATCAGGGCTCTGAATGAAGTCTTTGTTGGAGAATCCCTCTCTTCTAGGGTGTCCTACTACGAGCTCTCAGTGGACAGCACTGCCAGGGTGAAGATGAAGAGCTCCGGCCTCACAGTGTGCACTGGCACTGGCTCCACCTCCTGGTACTTTAACATCAATAAGGTTACTCCTCAGTGTGTTCGGCACATCTTCCGTCTTGTAAATGAGGAAACTGGCGGCAAACTCCCCATCAAGGAAGTCTCCCTTGCAGGGAAGATTGCCTCCAGGTTCAACAGCTCCCTCCGCTTCGATGCCTCCCAGCTCACCCTGGCCTACACCATCCGTGACCCTGTCATCTTTGGTACCGACTTCAAGAGCAACACTCAGGGCTTTGCCAACAGGATTGAAGTGAAGTCCAGAATGTTTGACGCCTGCCTGGTGATTGATGGAGGGTTGTCCTTTGTCTTCAATGACGGAGCCTTGGCAGAACTGGAGATGTTTCCAGAGGATGCCCTACGGACAGTACAATTGGACTGTTGACTCAACAACCTGACTTCATCCTAGGGAATAAACTCTTGCCATATCTTTCTCAAGTCTTTTGGTTTTACCAACCTTTCTTTATTATTATTTTTTTTTTTTTAGTGGAAACACAATTAATTGGGGAAACTCTGATAATCTTTTTTTTTTTTTTGAAGGCCCATATATTCAACACTCATATTCATATCTCCCAAGACCTCATATATATCTGTGGTGTATAAGGTGAAACTTGCATCAATATCTGATTATATAGTGTTTAAATTTATAATTTGTATGTTAGAAATGATGTGTAAACAATTATTTTTTCTTGAAAAAAAAACTTTATAATTAGGAGTCAAAAACCTAAAGTAACAAGACCAAATCTTCAAGTCTATGGTTTGTGTGTAGCATTTCAAATTACAAACCCTTTTACTGAAACCTCACACCCAATTTATTGATTTGGTCTTTATTCCAATCTATAATCCAGCAAATTGTACTTTGTCATTGATCTTAATATTATTTACATATTAGGGCTTATTCCCCATAAATGTTTTTTTTTTTGCTTCTTCTTCACAGAAAACAATTTTCTAGTTTCTATTCCAAATGTTTTGTTGTTGTTTAAAATATAAACACTTTTTATTTTAAGTTTCTTCTTTTATTTTCTATGGAAGCTTCATCAAAAAATTTTTGATGAGCCTCAATTTGATAGTCAAATTGTCTTTTTTTTTTTTAAGGAAAGAAGGTGCCATATATGTATTAAAACCTTTATATATATTAAGAAGGGGGCATCTCCTTGTTGTGCAGAGCTGAAAGTTGCTGATTACAGCTTTCAGTTGTACAATAGAGATGTCTTTTCTTAATTTATCCACCCTAGTACAATTTCACATTTGTACTATTTTTTCACTTTATATATCAATATAGTTTTTTTTTTTTTTTTTAAGATATTTGTTATTTATAATTTTTGAATTTTTTTTGAATTTGTTCAGCACTAATTCTTCTTTCTTTTTAAATTGGTGACCCACTTTTTGTTATTATTTTTTTTTTTTTTCAATTTTTCTAATTATGGTGTTTTATAGAATTTTTAATATTTAAAAATTCTCTTTTTTTCTCTAGTCATCATTAAAAAAAAAATTTTTTTTTTTATATCAATTTGAAAAATCTTAAATTTTTTTGTTACTTTTTATTTCTTTTATTGATTCAAAAAAAAATAAATTGAATCCTTTCTTTTTGTTGTTTAAATTTTTATTCTTTATTATATATTTTTTTTTTGTTTTTTGTAGTCTGATACAATTTAAATTTATATATGTAATACTGTAAATGGATATGGAAATGAACACTCCAGAGGTTAGTGGTGACAAGAAAACTACGTCCCTATAAACAGGTGTGTTGACATGGCTCCAGCAATGAGACTGCTCAGTACATCTTCTTTGAACTTTTCCTCCTAACCATCTTCTAACAGCCTTGACTCTGGAGTTCCCCACTACCGGGGCCAAAAGTCGGACCTTTCCTGTTCCCTGTTTTCCTGTTGTGAAGTTATGTGTCTCCAGGTTTTGTCACGGCTATCTCTAGAATGTCAACCTTTCTTTTACTTTATTAGTTCCAAGCAAGTTACAATATATATTATTATATATATGTTTTTTTTTACTATATTAAAATTCTCACAAAAGAGAGATAGTCATAAAAATAAATGCAGTCAAGGGCACTTGATGTTTTAATGTTTTATATGCACCAAACATGAGAAGAAATCTCATTAGTGGATCATGCATAGACATAGCAGGAAATAAGATTATATGGAAAAATGGTAAAATGACAATCTTTAAAAATAATGGGGAATATTTATTTACAGCAAGACTAGTAGATAAATTATATATTGTAAATGGATACCCTAATAGAGCCAAAGCTCAAAATTATTCTGTTTCCTATAACTCAAATCTTAATTTTCTCAATAAGAGATTTTGCCATATTAATTCAGAAATACTTAATTCTATGAGTAAAAAGAATACTGTCAAAGGATTAGAAAAAGTTCAGGGTAATCCAACCACATGTGATATATGTAAAGTAGCTAAGATCACCAGATCATCATTTAAATTTAGCTATACAATTCTGACTAGAAAACCTTTAGAAAAAGTGCATATGGATATCTGGGGTCCTGCACCAGTGAGATCACTTGGTGGCAGTAGATATTTTCTTTCTATCATAGATGACTACTCTAGAAAGGTTAATGTTTATTTCCTAAAAGAAAAGTCAGAAGTTTTTAACTATTTTAAGCAATACTTGCATGAGTCTGAGAGAGCATTAAATGCCAAATTAAAATGTATTAGGACAGATAATGGATTAGAATTCTGTAACAAAGAATTTGAAAATTTTCTAGTAAATTTGGGTATTAAAATAGAAAGAACATCAACTTATAGTCCTGAACAAAATGGAATAGCTGAAAAGTTTAATCGAACTGCTATTGAAGGTGTTCGAGCAATGCTTTTAGATAGTGGGTTACAACCCAGATTCTGGGCAGAAGCCCTAAATACCTTTACATATACTAAAAACAGATGTGAACATGCCCTAACAAAAGGAGTAAGTCCAATGGAATTATGGTCAGGACATAAACCATCTGTAAGACATTTTAAAATTTTTGGCTCATTAGCTTATGTACATGTCCCTAAAATGAAAAGAAATAAGTTACAACCTAAGGCCAATTCAGGCATAATGGTAGGATATGCAACCAAAACAAAAGGTTATAGAATCTGGTTACCAGCAGATAGAAAAGTAATAGAAACCATTCATGTATTTATTGATGAAACTAAGAAAGGTGTAGATACTTTATTTGGTACTGCTTCTAGAGTACAATATCTTTTTTATCCACAGGATGATAACTACCCTTATGAAAATAATAATAGGGATAACCAGAATTTACATACACTTACCCCAATAGACATAACTAAATGGAAAAGACTAGAAGTACCTAGAAAGACAGGATCAAGAGTAGATGTATACTATTACCCCCCTTCTAGTGATCAAAAATTAAGATCATTTAATGATGTACAAAATATTGTGAAACACAAAAGCTTAAATTTAATTCTGAAATGTTTTCATTTAGACCACAAAAACCAGACATAAGTGAGGAAAATGAAGTTAAAATAGAAACAAATTGTTTAGAAGATGATTTGTACGAAAGTATTTTCCATGAGGAAATCTATAATGTAGAACTTCCTAAAAACTTTAATGATGTACAACAATCACAGGAAAAAAGAAATTGGATTAAGGCAATGGAAGATGAACTTAAGGTGATGAAAGATAGGAAATTATGGAAATTAGTAGATCCCCCACCTCAAGGTGTGAAAATATTAGGTAATAAATGGGTATATAGCGTAAAAAGGGATGATAAAAATAATATAAAAAGATATGAAGCTAGGCTTGTAGCACAAGGTTATAGACAGAAATATGGAATAGATTACACTGACATTTTTTCACCAGTTGTAAATTTTTCAATAATTAGATTCCTGTTTATAATATTAGTATCTTTGCTAAGATGGAAGCATGTCCAGTTAGATGTTAAATCAGCCTATCTTTATGGAAATTTGAAGGAAAAAATTTACATGCAACAACCTGATGGATTCAAACTAAAAGGTAGTGAAGATAAAGTTTGTCTTTTAGAAAAGACTATTTATGGGTTACATCAGAGTGGAAGAGAATGGAATAAAGAATTGGATTCAATTTTGAATTCAATAGGATTTGAGACCATTAAATGGTGCAACTGTGTATACAAAATGAATAATAGTGTTATCTTGATAGTATATGTTGATGACATCTTGTTATTTGGAATAGAAACATCTGTAATTGGAAAAACTATTCAAATTATTAAAGTAAAGTTAGATATAGAGGAATTAGGAAAGGTCAAATATCTGTTAGGAGTTAACTTTGAAACTACAGACAAGGGCATATACTTACATCAAGAAACATATATAAACAGACTTATAACTAGTTTTACAGATCTACCTAAGACATTGGTAAATTTACCTTTTAAAACAGGGTGCTGGTTACCACCAAAAATTAAGGAAGATGAAATTATTGAGACTGAACTCATGAGAAAATACCCATATAGATCAATAATAGGTTGTTTATCTTTCCTTGCAGACAGAAGCCGACCAGATAAAACACAATGGCTCAATTCTGTAATGGATACACATATCAGCATTGGAAAATCGTTGTAGATCTAATGAATTATGTCTTTAGGACAAAACATTATAAAATAAACCTATCAAATGTTAATAGAGGCATCTTAAATGCATATTCTGATGCAAACTGGTGAAGTCATTTGACCAATAGACACTCTACAAGTGGATACATACTATATCTAGATGATACCCCATTTACATGGAAATCGAGAAAACAAAAGTGTATTGCATTAAGTTCTATGGAATCCGAATTTATAGCCTTAACTGAAAGTGTAAAAGAAACAATATGGTATTTTAATATATTAAAAGAAATAGACGTACTACCTAATGTGGGAAAACCTATTCAATTCTGTGACAATCAGTCAGCTATATATTTCTGTAAGAATAGTGTAGAAAATATAAAAACCAAGCATATTGATATCAGACTAAAATTCATTCGAAAACTTGTTGAGGAGGAAGAATTCACTTTAAAATTTGTTAATAGTAATTTAAACTTAGCTGACTTCCTAACTAAACCTTTATCCAAAGAGAGACTAAGTCGTTTCATAGAGAGACTGTTTTGGAGATGAACTGTCTACAAATTAATCCAAGACTCATCTTCAGACAAGACTGGACCCGAAGCAGGAGGGAGTGTGAAGTCCACTACTTGTACAAGTTGACAAGGGACTCTGCATCATCTGTAAATTCCTTCACTGTGTTGTCCTATTTATCTCATTCTGTCTCTTTATAATTTTGTGTAAATATAGCTATCATGTTGTAAATCATGGGAAATGATGATCATGGGGCCGATTGTTACAGCTGATCATCTTTTCATTATATATAATATACTATGTTATTTGTAAATTTAATTATTTAAATAATTTGTATTTTTTTCTAATTTAATTATAAAATAAATTTTTGTAAATATATATATATATATGTAAATTTTTGTGTAAAAATTAATTAATAATAGAAAATTTGCATATGTTTTTGTTGATTAAAAAGAAGAAAATATTTTAAGAAAGGTGTGTGTGCCATCTGTCCTTCCTTCCACCCAACAAATACATCAATTAATATTACCAAAGACCATAAGATATCACCAAGACAGGTCAGAATAACTCAAGAGTACTTCAGAGAATCGAAATATGAAAAGTTAAGGGAATACTGTCTAGAGACTGTCACTTATGACATACAATGACATTAAGAGAGCTGCACCAGAGAAAAGATTATAAAAATATAAACTATTAAATTAATAAATTCTTAGCTATCTCATTTTTTTCTCGAGTATCATCCTTTATATATTGGAAGGTTGAAATCCTCTAAAGAATATAAGTGAAAGCTTGGCTTTATTAAAACTTATAAGAAACGCATCCTCGTTCGCTTTAAATCTATCACTTTATATATTGGGTTAGTTTTAACACAATCATATTTGACAATCAATATTTGAGTAGATTTACCATGAAAGCTTCTGTAATCCTTATCAAAAGAGCCCAAAAAAGCAAGATTTAAATAAGTGATAGTACATAAACCCAAGGTGACATTGCTGCTATTTATATGAATCTTTCTTACCAGTAAAATATTGCAGGATTTTGATAAAACCATTTTTAGGGAAATTCCAATCATCTTGAAATCTGCTTTATATATAAAGATAGATACCAGGTGCAATGGGCAAAGAAAAAAAAAGTTTCAAAATAGAACACTTTCATTTCAATATAGGCTTATTTGAGTCAATAGATACTTTTACTTCATTTTTAATTCTGATCATTTATAAATTAAGGTTCATTTTGCTATCTCATTCTGTTGGTTTGTCAACAAAGAATATAAATTGATCCAATTATCCAAAGTGGGTTTTAGATACATTGCCATTCTGCATGCCATGTACTGTATAAAACTGTATGTGATGGTTAAATAACTTACTTGGTTTGTATTGAGTAAAATTGATATTGTTAAAAATTTAAAATGACCTTACAAAACAAGGTAATAAGACCAAATCCAAATAAATAGTGTGTGTACAGTGTGTTCAGTAATAGTGTTGTTACCATCTTCAGACTAAAGTGCTGAATGAGAAGAAAGAAACGTCACACACTATTTATTTCACACTATCTCTATATATTAGTGTATTCTAGAGTTGCTGAATAAGATATCCTTACCTAGATAGATCTGAAACCTAAATCAAACCTATCAAATATTTGGAATCACTGCAGTCTGCTGTCAGAAATAAATATTCTCAACACTATTTATTTATTTGGTCTTATTACCTTGTGTTTATAATATATAATCCAAATTGTGCCTTACAAAACTTAATTTAGAGAAGTGTCGAGTTTAGTTTACTAAAGTCAAGAGAGTTGTGATGTCCATTATATTTCAAGATATAAATTGTCTAAAGTGTAAACTGTGTTTGTTATAAAATGGGTAGCAAAGAGCAACAATAAGCATTCTGTGTGCAAGCGGATCAAACCAATGGTGGTGCAGGTTGTGAATTGGTACACACCCGGCTTGTCACGCAGGGTCCGTAAGATTTCCTCTAGTCCCAGGAGGAGCTCTCCATTTTCTTCCTCCAGGTGCTGAAGCTGATCCTGAAGTCTGGTGGATTTCTCCTGGAGTAGGACAACATCCTCCCTCTGGACAGTCTGTCCCCACACCTGCTGTCAACTCATGGGTACACTCATCTACAGTCTAACACCAATTCAACACCAGAGATTTTTGTTGAATTAAAGTTAGTCGATTTCATCCCAACATTCATTTCTAGTGGACATTTTTACATGATAACACAACTCCGCCTTTGCCAGTCCCAAGCCCGGATGAAAAGAGGAGGAGGGGGAGCAGTAACAAGCTCGCTAAAAAACCTGGGCTCAGTTGGCCTGGCTGATAGTACCCTGTAAGGGCTCCTAATCCAGGGATACAGGATTAGCAGCGTTTGTACTCCATGTTAGGAGCGGCTGCATATGGCATCTGTTCCTCATGCAAGAGGCAGCCATTTCTTTTGGAGCTAAGTCAGCCTGCCACTGGGTAGTGCTCCCAGTCTTAATGACAAAGGCAGATGCATTCTACATCACCCAGTCATGACCTCAAGCTTTACAAGCTTGATACCCTAATATGATTGAGTGGAGATAAGAAAGAAGAAGACATGATAACACACCAAATACAAGGTGCGTTCATTAATTTCCAGGACTGGTTAAAAAATAAAATAAATAAAAAAGCTAAAGAAATTTTTTTTATACAGAGTTAAATATTGGACATTCGACCACACCTGACTGAAAGCACGAGTCTCGTGGCGCACGCGCCGATCTAAAAATAGAACAAAACAACTTCCTTGTAAGGTTCGCATTTCTAATTTTAAATGGCCATTTTCGAAGAGCAGAGAATCTGCATTAAGTTTTGCTTTAAATTGGAAAAAAATGCTACTGAGATGTATGAATTGATTAAAGAAGCTTTTGGCGATGCAACTTTATCCCGTTCAAGAACTTTTGAATGGCTTTCACGCTTCCAAAAAGGTCGGGAAAAGGTAAACGATGATCAGCATACTGGGCGTCCAAGATCATTACGTTGCGAGGAAAACAAGTTCAAAATAAAGGAATTAATTGAATCTAACAGAAGAATTTCTATTAAAGACTTATCTTCAGAGACTGGACTATCTGTAGGACTGTGTCATCAAATAGTAACAAAAGATTTGGACATGATCCGGACGTCTTCAAAATTTGTTCCCCGGATTCTAACAGAGGAACAAAAGGAGGTTAGAATGGATGTCTGCAAAAACATGGTTGAAATGACTCGGACCGATCCAGAATGGATGCAAAAAATCATTACCGGGGATGAGACATGGGTGTATCAGTATGACCCGGAAACCAAACGTCAATCCAGCCAATGGATTGAAAGAGGGGGAACCGAAACCCAAAAAGGCAAGATTTACAAAATCCAAAGTCAAGACATTGCTTGTTACATTTTTTGATATTAATGGTTTGGTTCACCATGAATTTATTCCTTTCGGACGTACAATTAATCAAGAGGTTTATTTGGGGATAATGAGGCGCTTAAGGGAGGCAGTGCGCCTTAAAAGACCTGAAAGATGGCAAAACAATGACTGGATACTTCACGTCGATAATGCGCGGCCGCACACAGCCCATGTTGTTTTGCAGTTCGTGGCCAAGCATTCAACCATACAGATCCCTCATCCACCCTATTCCCCCGACTTAGCCCCAATGACTTTTTCCTCTATCCTAAATTGAAAATGAAGTTAAAAGGAAGGAAATTTGACAACGTTGATATGATACAAGCTGAATCGAAGGCAACCTTGAGGAACCTGTCAAAAAGTGATTTTATCTCCTGCTTCGACAATTGGAAAAAAAGATGGAACAGGTGTATTGAGGCAGGAGAGGCATATTTTGAAAAATATTAAATTAGTTTTTTTATTTGTTTTATTTTTTCAAAGATATAGAGCAGTCCTGGAAATTAATTAACGCACCTTGTATATCATTAAAATAATCATTTTCGATACTACTGCTGTAATATACGGTAGAACCTCCCATTAGTGGACACCTCACTATAAAGGACAGTTTTCATTTGCAAAATTACCATTTTTACTAAAGGACAGTTTGGCTCTACAATTAGATGCTCTTTAAAGGGAGGTTCTACTATATTTTATATAATAATGTGTATTGATACAATTGGGACTTTTTTTTCCAGAATATTTCATGATCAACTTTTATTGATGGATAAAATTGAAATACATTTTTGTGTGGACAAAGAGAGAAAAAAATTACAAGTACTATTTTAATTTAAGTGAATAAATGCAATGGGAAAAGAAAATGAATAAATTTATAAAAATTAAAAAAAAAAAAAAGAATTTATTTTGCTCTTTAAGACACTGTGACTGACGGCCACTTAATTAGGCCTAAAGTGTCAAGTAAACAATCACGCACAAATGTCTGAGCCTATATTTGCGATGCATTGTAACACTTTTAAGCTTGGCGCGCATACGGCAACTATGATCGCTGTGTGCCCCATGCCAAAGTATCATATTTTCAGCAATAAATTTGTATTTCAACAATTTATCAATGGTGTTAATTATTGCAAAGTCGAATCAACATTTTCTATTTGATAGGCTGGAGATGAAAACATGGCCGAATTTTCACAAGTGTCGAATTAACAAAGTTATACTTTATATATTTTTTTAGGATATTTTAAAATATTTGATTTTTTTTTTTCTCTTTTTATACTTTTGAAAGATTACCTTATACAGTTGAGCGACAACACCTAGTTGCAGAGCCAAAGTGTCCTATAGAAAGAGCACTCCTGGAGATCAGCTTGTTGTAAAAGTGATCATGAAATCTGTCCTTTGTGTGGAGTTTTATATTTATTGTCTATATAACAGAATCTGTGTATGTAAAGTGAAAAATGCACTGACCTGTTGTTTCACTTCTTCTTGTACTGGAGGATCACTCTGAGTTGAACATTCTTTCCTGAAAACCAAATATACAATCCCTGAAGTTTTATCGAGGCTTTAAAAAATTCAACTTTGTAAACTAAAACAACCACTTATATTTGTGTTAAATATGTCATTCCCTATTCCAGAATCAATCATCAAGTCTGTTCTCCTAAAGGAAGAGCAGTCCTTGACATAAGTCTGGTCATCTACGGCCACTAACCTTCCAGAGAGTTCCTCTCACTATGTACCAACTGTAGCTGTGCATTGACTCATCCATTAATAAGCTCTACTAATCTCCAGCAGACACCATCAAGATTCAGACTCGACACCTTTACACGATTGAGAAAGGATAAAGAAGAATGTCTCCCCAAATATATGGAATTCTCGAGTTTTGAGCCACTGGAGAGATTCAAGGTGATTATCATAAAGGTTGTTGTTGTTTCTTATCCCCTTGTGTAAAGATTACACGAATTCCACGAGTCTATGCTCCTCAAGCTCTCATGGAATGGGGTGTAGGGGTGCAGCTTTCATTGATCATGGCACCATAATCCAAGCACACTTTGGTGAAAGTCTGACTTTGCCTGTATTTTGAGGCCATTCCTAACATGGAAGCTGATGCCTTTGCTTCCGACTCTAACATGAGTACAGACGCAACTCCTCCGTATCTCTGGAGAAGACCTTTGCTGAGGTCCCTCAACCAGGTCAGTTGAACTCAGGATTTTTAAAGAGATCTTTCTATTCCTATAACAATACTGTTGTTAGTCCACCACTATTATTCGTCAGAGTTATTCTGTTTGTTTCACTGCTGGCCTTCATATCTGAAGGTCGTTCCCCTATCTGCCACCTGGGGATGCGCACTATAGCAGTCAGCTCTGCTCTCATAAAGGTGAAGGAATGTTATAAATCTTTATTTTTTTATAGCCACACCAACCTGGATCGGAATCCTGCATTGGAAGAAAAAATTGCCTCAATGGTCCCTGGTTCTTACAAAAGTCTAACCTCTACTAATGAGTGTTAATAACTAAATGGGGCTCTGGTAAAATGGTAGTGCTCTGGTAAGTGCAAAAGTCTAATTTCTTTCTACATGTGTAGACAAGTGCACTTACAGTAAAAGCACCATGGTTATCATGGCCTGCACCATGTGTACTTGGGAGAGACCTACTAAGCCATGAGGCAGTCTCTGTAGTTTGTAACTCCTCCATATATTTAAAACAATTATTAGGTTCTGTAGCAGGAGGGAAAATCACCGTTTCTGTCCTCCCAAGAGAACAATAGTCTTTGATATCCAGACTTAAGTCTGGTCATCTACGGACAATGGCTTTCCAGAATGGTTGCAAGGTTTTCCCACTAAGTGCAATTCTCAACCTGCAATCCCCCAAAACACATTATTGACTGTATTGATTCAGCCATTGATGAGCTCTACTCATTCCCAGCAGACACCATCAAGCATTACAAGCTTGATACTCTAATATGATTGAGTAGAGATAAGAAAGAAGATGTGTTCTGTTATAAGGGGGGTAGACTCCACTGTACTTAGCTAGCATGGAGTAAGACAGTGGATAGAGGAGACATTGGAAGTCTGTTATGTCACAATACTTACATTGTTGGCTTGGAGGTCCTGGCTTGTAGGGGGATCCTCTTCTTGGGAATGTTGGCTTTCTTCAGCTCAATTTCTTCAATCTGCCATCAACAGGCTCTATACAACCTTTCTAAAATTCTTACACTGGCATGAATATCATAAATATATGTGCAAAATTGGGAACTTACCAAGACTTTATAGGATACTAGACGAATGACCCGGGCAACGCCCAGGTTTACCCGATTAAATGTTTTATTCAAACATTATTCGTTACAATTATAAATTGGCGCCGTGGATGTCACTCTTGTGAAACGTCCCGCTCCAAACTTTACATGTACATTAGGTCAGCTGATATTACCTCCCATCTTCACCGCTAGAGGCGCTGCTCGCGAGCTAAGTAGAATAATTTGAATATATAGTCTAATAATTGATTTATATATTTTTTTAAATAGCCTATCGTCTTCCCCGTATTTTTTTACCTATGTATGGAAATTTTGGTTTGAATCAGTGAACTACTGTGAATTTGTATACCGGACATACAAACAAACATACAAACATTATTTTTATATATATAGATACTAGACGAATGACCCGGGCAACGCCCGGGTTTTACCCGATTAAATGTTTTATTCAAACACTATTCGTTACAATTATAAATTGGCGCCGTGGATGTCACTCTTGTGAAACGTCCCGCTCCAAACTTTACATGTACATTAGGTCAGCTGATATTACCTCCCATCTTCAGCGCTAGAGGCGCTGCTCGCAAGCAAAAGGGCAAACTCGACGAATATTCGGGATAGAGACCTGAAAATTTCACTATAAGTTTTTCCAGATTCTACTCTATATACTGTTAAAATTTTAGTCAGATTAGTTACGATATAAATCTTCAAATCGAGCGAGCGTCTATAAATATTTCGATTTAGATCAAGTATTCTAATTATTAAGCGAACACACTATTATTAATAAAATTTGAGAAGATTTCGATTTTTAAACGTATTTATAACCTTGATAGAGGGCGCTGTTCGTGAGCTAAACAGAATAATTTGAATATATAGTTTTAATATTTAATTTATATATAATTTAAAATAGCCTATCGTTTTCCTCGTATTTTTTTTTACCTATGTATGGAAATTTTGGTACTGTAAAAAAAAACTTTGCTTCAATAATATTAAAAAAAAAACACCCAGGCTAAGTTTTGAACCAAGGTTGTGGAAATATGAAGCCGCACACCTAACCATTAAGCTACGCTTGGCATCATAAATATTCACACGTAAAGCTATTTCAGGCCTTACATATTTCTAACGACCTTTTTGAAATAGGTTTTTGAAACATGGAAATTATAATACTTCAAATAAATAGAAATAGAGTGAACACAAATAAAACATACCAAATATTTCGAATTAGAGCAGTTATTTTAAACGGCGAATTAGATCAGTTATATCTAAAAATGAAAATATATAAATAAATAAAATTTATTTTTCCGTTCGCCATTACTCTTCATATTTTTCACCCTCCATACGTCATCCATTCATATATAGACCATCACTCTTCATATATTCAACCTTTTCATACGTCATCCAAAAGTTAGAAATATTAAATTATTTCTCTTTGAAATTAAAAATGATATTTCATAAATAAAAAAAAACTTATGCGGTAAAACTGGTTGTATAGCTTTATAAATAAATAAAACCTACCAAATATTTCAAATTAGAGCAGTTATTATATAAAAATTTATATTATATGTGTAATTAAGCAAACTATTATTAGTTATTTTAAAGGGCGAATTAGATCAGTCATATCTAAAAATGAAAATATATAAATAAATACAACCTACCAAATATTTCAAATTAGAGCAGTTATTATATAAATATTTATATAATATGTGTTATTAAGCGAACTATTATTAATAAAATATTGAGAATATTAAGATTTTAAACGTATTTATAAACTTTTAGTACTTGATAGAGGGCGCTCTTCGTGAGCTAAGTAGAATAATTTGAATATATAGTTTTAATAATTGATTTATAGATTTTTAAAATAGCCTATTGTCTTCCCCGTTATTTTTTACCTATGTATGGAAATTTTGGTTTGAATTAGTGAACTACTGCGAATTTGTATACAGGACATACAAACAAACATACAAACATTCATTTTTATATATTAATATATATAGTCACGACCGTCTTTCCTCATTCCTCATCGGCCGGCCGCATCTGTCACGGATGCGCGCGCATCATCATTATGATCATTATCATTATCTAATGATAATTATTATTATTATTAATATTAATACAGTCGAACTTGGATAATTCGAACCCCAAGGGACCATAAAAAAATTCGAATTATAAAAACGGAAATTCTATTAATAGGAAATTCTAGGGACCAAGATAAATATTCGAATTAAAGAGGTTTTCGAATTAAAGAAGTTTGAATTATCCAAGTTCTACTGTATTAATATTAATATTAATATAGTCACGACCGTCTTTCCTCATTCCTCATCGGCCGGCCGCCTCTGTCACGGATGCGCGCGCACAGGGAGGTCACATGCTTGCCGGCTCCCTCGAGCCGGATTTGAACCAGCGACCTAAGGATCACCGTTGTAACATCTACAGTCGGGTAAAACACGGGCGTTGCCCGGGTCATTCGGCTAGTATAGATATATTGTACATTAGAATATAGTAGAATCTCTCTTTAATGAGCAACACCTAATTCCTGAGCCAAAGTGTCCTTTAGAGAAAAGTATCTACTTACCAGAGAACAGCTTATTGGTAAAAATGGTAATTTTGGTGATGTAAACTACCTCTGTATAGAGATGTCCACTAGTGTGAGTGTCTGCTCATGGAGGTTTTAATTAAAAATAATAGCATTGTTCAAAATAAAGCCAAACTCTATAAAGTTCAGTCTTCTATTTTAGTTAATTGGCAATTCACTAAGGCTAATAAAACACATGTACCTCTCTCTATAAGAATTTATTTCAGAAAATAATATACTAAAAAAGAGGGAACACTTTTTTACAAAAGAATGGTAATTATTGAAAGAGCACGTTGTGCAAGTGAATGTTGTTGATGAATTTCTGTTGATTTTTTTTTTTAATTACCTTTTTCTTTAAATATCAAGAAAACCAGTCATACAATTCATTTTTGGGCTGTTGACCTTCATTAGCGTGGTGCATGTTGAAGGCCCAACATGGGGAGAGTTCAATTGAATTCAACATGAGTCCCATTGTTGCAATACCATATAGGAGGTGTTAAGATTTGAAAGAGCTCATATGTTAAGATCACCAAATAGGGAGAGAGAATTTCCTTACCTCTAACAACTTCTTGTAGGCCATCTCAAGCTGGTTACTTTCACAAGTCAGAGCTTCAATGTGCCTGCACAATACCAACCATTAATTGATGGAACAACTCAAGAATGAAGCCACTCTAGAGGGGCCCCAGACCTCAGCCAAACTGAAGGCCAAGGTGAGTGTTGACAGCCGTTGAGATCACCACATTGTTCAGTGGCAGCTGATAATGCTCTCTATCAATACTCCTAATTTTTTACACACACAAACCTTTATTAAGACACACTGGTCTTATAGAAGTTCTCCTTGGAGATTACAAGACAGAGATGTAGAGAACAGGTAATATATATGGAACAAGAAAAAAATGTATGTACACATGATATATATGCAGAATTGTTAATAGCTCAACTGATAAATTATGGGCAATAGGAGCTTCTTGATTCTTTTCATCTACAACTTGCAAACCTTATTTTTGATATGGCTTGGTAAAATTGGAAGTATTTAAAGATAAATGTTCTGTTTGACAGGGCAATAGTGAAAATTTAATTTAAGTTATTGGTTTGGCATGTTTGGAAGATTGCAAGATTTTTTTCTTAATTCTTGGAGCACAGAACAGTGGAAAAGGAAGTGGGCAATCCTATATTGGAATTCAACTTTGCAAATTTTGTGTACAGAGGAGCCGAGATCCTTTCAGAAACAGGAGAGGTCTTTGGGGAAAGATAGCCAAAAATCCTCTACTGTGCTAAGAGTTTCTTAATAGGAAATGGGAGTTTGGAGAGCACAGATATTCCTCAGTTAAAAATGAGTGGTTTAGATGTTTGTAATGGCTATTTTGAGCAGAGTTTATTATTTTATTTTTTTGCTTATCCCTAGTACATGTGGTACAGGCCATGATAATCATGGTGGGTAGAAGTAGGTGACTGCTTTTACTCTAAGTGCACCACATATCTACACATGTGAAAAGCAGTTCAACTTTGCACTTACAAATTGAATAGATTGCTCAATTGAAATATGATATTAGGGATTTCTTTTTGCAGAGTGAGATGATCTTTGCAGTTTTTTTAAGAAAGAGAAAACTATAGAGTCGAAAATATTGCAAACATTATAAATAAAGTTTTTTTTCTTCCTTACCCTCACTAGTGTTTTTCTGCAGGTGGGATAAACAGGCTACATATGGCAATCTGGACTTGTCCATCCTCAGTATACGGAGCCAAAATTCCAGGATCAATTTAATGACAGTAGCTTCTAAGGACGACCGTCCACATTCCACTCTCAGTAAAAACCCAGGATTAAATTTGGGCAGAGTCAAGAAACAGCAGAGAAATATATCTTGAACTTGGTCGACTGTCTACATCAGGTTGGTTGCCCATATTGGTGTAGCATATAGGAGTGTGTTGTTGTTGTTGTTTCTTATCCCCTTGTGTAAAGATTACACAAATTCCATGAGTTCATGCTCCTCGAGCTGTTTTATGATGAGCAGCGGCCTCTCCCAATACAATAGAATCAAGAAGTTTAAAAGCCAAGTTGATTAGATTCATCTTTGATCTAAACAAGATTTTTGACACCAAGTTTATTGTATTTAGCTATTTGTTTTTGAAGTTAAGCTCAGCATGGCTGTTTGAGTATGTCGTAAAGGATAGCCCAAATAAGTATATTCAGTTGATACAATCAAAGGATCTTGCCCCCAGGACCACCTGTCAGACTGAGCTAATCTGCCACTGTTACAGACAACACTGCTTTGATTAACAGTTGCCTCAAAGTAATCCCAAAAGTTAATTTACAAATGTGTATTTAACTCTTTTGCTGCCAATCACGCATTTTGGCTTGATTAGAAGGCACTCATGTCACCTGATCTAGTGCAACCTTCAATATAAAAAAAAAACATCTTCGGAAGAGACCAGAATTATACATGGAAGATTCTGTCGCTATTTTTAAAAAATTATTATCCCATTGTACAGTTAAACAAGGTCAGGGAGACTGAAACTGTAAAATCAGATCTCTCTTCATTTTTGGATTCAATCTCCTCTTACTTATCCTCCAGAAAATCCTCCTCTCCAGGGCAAGAAGCAAAATGGATCTAGGGTGAAATATATTAGTGATCCATGGACTACTATGGCCCAAGAGGTGTCCTCTATGTTAGAAACATGTGAGCTCCTTACTCACCTATCTCGAAGCCTGAGCTGACTCTTGAGCTGCTTGATTTCTGCAATGGCCTCTTGCATTCCATAGGAGGACTGCAGCAGCAGCATCAACTGTAGACATCACAGCAGTAGAGCATTGTAGAGCTCACCTCCTCGTAACGGGTCACATTGGCCAACAGCTGAGCATTCTCTGAGGCTCTGCTGGCATTGTCCTCTTCAGTCGAACAGAGCAGGGAGCGGAGATGGGTCACTTTCTCCCTCTCAGACCGTAGCTCTCTCTCCAGCTGCAGGACATAGTCAGGATCTGGGTGGTTCTGCAGCTCTCCCTGTAGTTCTTCTATCACACGGAGGTTCTCCTGGATATCCTGGGTGGCTACTGCCAGCTCCCTCTTCAGGGTTTCCACCTGGCTGCCTCTCTCCCTCAGCTGCCACTGAACAATGTGGTGGTGGTCCTCTCAACAGCTGTCAACACTCACCTTAGCCTCCAGCTTGGCTGAGGTCTGGGGCCCCTCTAGAGTGGCTTCATTCTTGAGCCTGCAGATGGCTGCCTGCAGGTTACCTATTTCCTGGTCTTTGGAGTCTACCAGCTCCTTCAGGACAACACCAGTCTTGGAATGAGAATTTTGACTAGAGAGATTAAAAGAGCGCAAAAAGGATTATTAAAAAAAGAGGACATAAAATACCCATGAAACAGGTCATAGATTCAATTTAGAGAAGTGTGATGTCTGTCCAAGAACATATCAGCCAAATAGCAAAGTCTTGGAGACTGGTTTTAAGCAGATAACAGCAGCATTAACAGAAAAATAGAATTAGCTTTAGAACTTAGGTTCAACTTACATTTTATTTAGCAATATAGTGTAATGTTTCTTATAAATATCCATTTTGTGCATAACCCAGACTTTTAAGCACACAAGAGTCATCAACCATCTGGCAAATTGTCCCTAGATTGTTGTTGTTGGTGTCCATCAAGTTGAGTTCAACTTTTGGTGACTAAATGAACCAATATTCTTCAATTTGATCTGTTAGTGAACATCACTTGCAGCTCATTTAGTGACATAGTCTTGATCCCTTCTAGCCAGTTGATTGTTGGTCTTCCTCTCTTCCTTGGTGACTATATGGACAAATATTCTTCAATTTGATCTGTTAGTGACCATCACTTGCAGCTCATTTAGTTACATAGTCTTGATCCCTTCTAGCCAGTTGGGTCTTCCTCTCTTCCTTGGTGACTATATGGACAAATATTCTTCAATTTGATCTGTTAGTGACCATCACTTGCAGCTCATTTAGTTACATAGTAGCTTTCTTGATCCCTTCTAGCCAGTTGATTGTTGGTCTTCCTCTCTTCCTTGGTGACTATATGGACAAATATTCTTCAATTTGATCTGTTAGTGACCATCACTTGCAGCTCATTTAGTTACATAGTCTTGATCCCTTCTAGCCAGTTGGGTCTTCCTCTCTTCCTTGGTGACTATATGGACAAATATTCTTCAATTTGATCTGTTAGTGACCATCACTTGCAGCTCATTTAGTTACATAGTAGCTTTCTTGATCCCTTCTAGCCAGTTGATTGTTGGTCTTCCTCTCTTCCTTGGTGACTATATGGACAAATATTCTTCAATTTGATCTGTTAGTGACCATCACTTGCAGCTCATTTAGTTACATAGTAGCTTTCTTGATCCCTTCTAGCCAGTTGATTGTTGGTCTTCCTCTCTTCCTTGGTGACTATATGGACAAATATTCTTCAATTTGATCTGTTAGTGACCATCACTTGCAGCTCATTTAGTTACATAGTAGCTTTCTTGATCCCTTCTAGCCAGTTGATTGTTGGTCTTCCTCTCTTCCTTGGTGACTATATGGACAAATATTCTTCAATTTGATCTGTTAGTGACCATCACTTGCAGCTCATTTAGTTACATAGTAGCTTTCTTGATCCCTTCTAGCCAGTTCATTGTTGGTCTTCCTTTAATGTTTCCCAACATAGAAACATGTAAATAGTAAGTTATCATATTTTTAGTTGTTCAATAACATATATTTTGCCGATTTTATATTAGGTAGGTGTATATGGGAGGGTTGGGTACAGGAAGGTTTTGAGAAATGCCATTTGGTCACAATCTCAATGAATGGAAAAAAATCCTATTTGTACCGCCCAGAGTGAGCACAACTCTAGTAAGGACAGACAATGTCCTATTGGACAGCTAACACAAAAGGGGAGCAAATGAAAGCCGGGAAAGCTTCATTCTTGTAATAAAGAAGGGTGTCCTTTGTGTGAGAATTCACTTCAAAAAGCAGAGGAACAAAATTAATTTGGCCAATGGCATAGATGGAAGAAGGCACTGGAAAACCCTTCTGTATCAAGAAAGCTATATGGATAAATGGATTAGAAAAGATGTTGGGAAAAAGTGATGGAAGAAAAAAAGAGAAGATTTACAATGAGCTGGCTGTCAAGGAAGCTACAAGAAAGTTACTGAGTGATGGTCACAGATCAAATTGGACAATATTTGTCCGAATAGTCATCAAAGTGAGTTGATGGCCAACAACAAGATGATTTCCTTAGCATAAAAGAGCTATTTTATTACACATAAGGCCAAGAGAAAAAGTTGTTTAGAACTTATAAGGACAGATTTGACTTGCAAAATTACCATTTTTGCTATTAACTCTTCAGTAAGAGGAAACCTCTCCCTAAAAGACCCTTTGGCTCTGCAATTAGGTGTCCTTTACAGGGAGGTTCTAATGTATATACAGTGGTACCTCGACATACGAGCGCCCCAACATACGAGTTTTTCGAGATACGAGCCGACGAGCAAGTGATTTTTTGCTTTTAGTTACGAGCGAAATTCGAGATACGAGCTCGGTTCGGTAGTAACACGCAGTCGCGCCATCACGATCAGTTAGCAGTGTGCTTCCGCTGTGATAAGTTGTGTTTTGTGTTGCGTTTACATTTACAGTTTTAGTTCATTTATTTTTATAACCATGGATCGGAAGAAAGTTTGTAAAAAGTCAAGTGCTAAGAAAAAGATGATGAGTATTGAATTAAAACGTGAAATTATAGAAAAACATGAGCAAGGTGTTCGAGTTGTTGACTTGTCGAGGCAGTATGGCCGTAGTACGTCCATGATATGTTCTGTGCTTAAACGGAAGGAGTCTATAAAGAGTGTAACGCCGGCTAAGGGCCTTACGATGGTTACATTGGTTTTGAGGAGTCAGAGGAGAAGATTATTTCTACAAGTGAGATAAAGGAGATCTTAGGAATGTGGGAGAGAGTTTCACAGTTCGTGGAAAAAAAACACCCAGAAAAAGTTGCAACAGGTCGTGCATCTGACCTTTTTAATGACACTTGCCTAACTCATTTCCGGAACATTCTAAGAGGGAGGAAGAAACAAACCCCCTTGGACATGTTTTTTTCTAAACGGCCTACAGGTGAAAGCGAGAAAAATGTAGCGAAAAAGGCAAAGACCAGTGAGGATATCTAATTTATTTCTTTACATTCTCTTTTTATTTTTGTGCAATAAATATTTGATATTTATAAATACGTTTTTATTATTTAAAACCACGTAACAAAAATAACTGGGGTGACATTTTGGAGGTTGGAACGGATTAATGGTAGTTCAATTGTTTTGTATGGGGAAATTTGCTTCGAGATACGAGTAATTCAAGATACAAGCAAGGTTGCGGAACGAATTAAACTTGTATGTCGAGGTACCACTGTATATATTTATTCAAATATATTTTATTTATCAATATAAACCATTGTGGGTACAAATCGATACATTTTTCCCACCGACCTTCTAATGTCTCTTTATCTAGCGAGGACAAACTCACCTTCCATTCCTGGACATGCTTGGCCACCACAGCCATCACCATGTCCTGCCCTCCATCACTCTGGTTGAAGGCATTCTGGTATCCCTCCACCTGGAGACACATACACCTATAAATCCACATATATTAGATTTATACAAAGCTATAACGCGCCAATATACTCAAGGATAAAAGTTTTTGATGTCACCACTCGTCCATTTTTTTTTTAAGGAGGCAAATTTTGTTCATACTTGGTTATCTCATGTGTCTTCAATAAAGGTCATTTCTTTTTCAAGGTGTAGCACTTTCTATTCCCTAACATTATTTAATAATGGGAGCTTGCTACAACAAGGGGAGGAAAGCAATGTTGATGCATGGAAGGTACCTACCTCAGTTTTGTACATGTCCCGCTCCAGGATCACTTCTTCTAGAGCCTTCTTTGTGGCAGCCATATCTTCCTGTCAACACATCTTTTATAAAGCACAATTTGGATTATAGATTATAATACAAGAAAATAAGACCTAATCCAAATAATTTAATAGTGTATGACTGAGATTTTTTTGTCTGGTGATGGTGACAATGCTGTTGCCGTCACACACTATTAAATTATTTGGATTAGGTCTTTTATTCTTGTATTACAACACATTTTTGTTTGGCACTTCACAATCAGAACCTGGGTTCAAAACCTGCATGGTACACAGATGGTACATGTGACCGTTAAAAATTTACTTTAATTTTTGTTTATTTCTTTACATATTTATATAAATCATTAAATATTAAAGAATCATACACGTCTATAATAGCTTCTAATTTTCATAACAGATGGCACGGTATCATAATACCTTAAAATTTTATAAATTCAATTATTTTTAGGTTTATCAGAGAGAAATGGCACAACAGAGATGAGAGGTATAAATTGTATTTGACCATTGACCACCGTTTTGCAGCAATGTGTTAAATACAACATGGCCAGTTATCATTTATCCTTCGTCCTGTATAGAGCTTGACCGGCGATTGCAAAATGTCTAGCCACCGCTACAATGTTTCCTACAACCGGCTCGACAAGACCCAGAACTTAACGACATTCCTGGACCGAACCACGAGCCCAGCATTGGACAGGGCCTTGGTGACCATAGCCCATGTGTGTAAATATAGAAGTTGGAGATATAATTTACAGCAGGTCTCTGAATGCCATAAAATAGAGCTTACCATCAATTGAAGCTGTTCTTGATTAGCTTTCTCCATCTGGCACGCAGCCTCAGCCAACTTGCAGGAGATGTCCTCAGTGGTGTTGTGGAGGTTGAGATTCTCCTGGTCCAACAACTGGGAGACACAAGATGACATTGTCACCATGGTGTCATCTTACCTTGATCTTCTCTAGCAGCCGGTAGATGATGGTGTTCTTCTCCCTCATCTTCAGGTAGACCTCATTGTCTACTGGAGGTCTCTCTGCCTGGGTCTCCAGCTTGTCTACCTGCTGGTGGAGATAGAGGGCATTCTCTCTCAGCTGGAGAACCTGGAGTCCATATAAATTGTACTTACATCAAAGTCAATTTGCACAATTTTAAAGAACTTCAAAAAAAACTAACAAAACCAAATCCATATAAATCCTATATAATGCCATTTGCTTTAAAAAAGATTTTGTCATTTGAACAATGAATGCATGTTAAATAATATGGGCAAAACCTATCATACACACACACAATCCTAAACAAAAAAATAAATAAGAATAATGATACAATATAAGGCGGCTTATGATTGTAGAACGACATTTGAAAATTATCCCGCGTGTGTTTCTTTTGAATGAAAAATCAAAATTTATTTTAAGGAGAAATAACGATTATTTCTATCCTTAAGGATGAAGCATGAATTGTGAAGTGTAATGATAAACGCAAAAATAAAGTGTCTAGGGATGGGAGATGATATCTGGGCATACCTGCCGCCGGACAGAAAATAAATATAAAAATGTGTCAGACTATTTAGCACATTCCTTCTCAAAACTATGACAGCGACTTCTTCTACAACTATATCTATATGGTATCAAAATATCATCGTTCTTTCATTGTGGATGGGTCAAAATATTGTGGTACAGAACAAGCAAACACATTTCATCTTTAACCATTTCACCTTTATGTGAGAATAAGAATAAAAGAAAATATAAGACCTAATCCAAATAATTTATTAGTGTGTGACGTTTCGGCAACAACATTGTCACCATCATCAGACAAAAGAATAAAAAAATGATTTTTTTATTCTTTTGTCTGATGATGGTGACAATGTTGTTGCCGAAACGTCACACACTAATAAATTATTTGGATTAGGTCTTATTTTCTTTTATTATAATCTATAATCCAAATTGTGCTTTATCACGTGAGAATAAGAAGAATAAAACATCCTTAATTCAACACTTAATTCAACAAATTGTTCAAATCTAACAACCATGTAACCTAAATAAACCTTTAATAAAGCGATCTATTGCCTCAGGTTAAAATTAAACATGACATCATTGAAACCAAAACAAAAAGTAAATGGCCATCTAATCTATTTTTCACACTTTAATTTCCCATGAAATCAACTTTTTTCTTCAACTTAGTCTGTGCTTCAGTCAGCTGGTATCTTGGGGTCTCCCCACCACTTCTGTATGCAAGTGTATTTTTCTGGCTTAGATTCTCAAAGTTGAAATTATCTTTATATTTCTAAGGAGACATTCAAACATGGATGATAATCAAAGTGACATTGATAATGTCATTGAAGAGTGGCATGTCATGTCAGCATGTAAAATTCTCAACCTGCAACCCCAAAACACATTATTGACTGTATTGATGAGCTCTACTCTTCCCCAGCAGACACCATCAACAAGCTTTACAAGCTTGATACTTAATATGATTGAATGAAAGAAGAAGATGTCATTGGCAGAAGCTCAAAAACTTCCTATGGAGCTAAAAAGAAATGATCAAAGGAATCCATAAAATGGAAGATTTAGATTCAAATGGTGAATCTGGTTCAGTGAAGATGCCCCTGGATCAAAGATCATCAAAATTAACACAACTTGTGCACAATGTTGCAGAGAGCATTCATCTTCCTATGGTCACTCTTTGTGAGAGCTGGACTCTCAGAATAGAAGAAATAAAAAGAATTGAAGCCTTTACAATGTGGACATGGAGAAAGCTATTCAGAGTGCTATATGGACAGATAAAAAGTCAAATGTTTCAATCTTAAACGAAAGTAATCCTGTTAGTTCCCTAGAATCCCAAATATGTAAACAAAGACTGACCTACTTTGAACAAATAAAAAGAACATAGGGTTTAGAAAAGATGTTGATGTTGGGGAAAATTGAAGTAAGACCTGCAATAAGCTAGCTAGAAGGAGTCAAGAAAACTACCGGAAGGTCACTTGATAAGCTGCAAGAGTGATGATCGCTAACACATCAAATTGAAGAATATTTGTCCAAATAGTCATCAAAAGTTGAACTTGACTTTCTGGATGGCAACAACACAACAAAATTCTAAAAACTGCCCATAAAGAACCACATTTGTGACATGGCATCCTTACTTCTTCAGCTGTAAAACAGAGCAAAAAAAGCGATAAGATACAATTTGAATTAGAGATTATAAACAAAGGGTATTTAGACTGAATTCAAATAAATTAATAGTATGTGATGTTTCAGTAATAGCATTGTTACAATAATCAGACAAAAGTACTGTTAAACCTGTCTATAGCGCCCCCCCTCTTGGGACTCACCAAAATTGGGTGCTATAGAGAAGGGGTGCTATAAACAGGTCACTTTTAATGTAAATTGCATTGTACTACGTATTTAAAATCGGGTGCTATAGAGAGGGAGGCACTATTTAGAGGGGGCGATATAGACAGGTTTAACTGTACTTTAATATTATCAATAATTCAGTACTTTTTGTCTGATGATGGTAACAACGCTGTTACAGATACGTCGCTATTTATTTGGATTTGTTCTAATTACCTTGAGAGTAAAGAAGCATTTACTAATTTCCAGACAATCACCTACCTCTTCATTCAGCATCTTTTTGTCCATTGTCAACTTTTCCATCTCTTTGAGCATCTGTACACACAAGTTTGGACAATTTTTAATGCCTTGCCAAATGCTTTATTTTTATTTATTTCTTCTTACGAAGACAAAAGATTTTTGTTGAAAACGTTGAGAAAATAAAACTTTAACTGGCCTAAGTGTCTATTTTTTAAAGAAATATTACCGCTTAAGTTTTTTTTGCTCTAAGGTATTATTTCATAGATTTCAGCCAAAATCACAGATTGCATAGTTAAATAGATAAACCCTCTTTTGAATGACAATACATCCTCCATTGAAAGACTACCTCCAATAAAGACTAAGATTATCTGCTTTAAGGGGTCTTTTATGGGAGGTTCTAGATTTTTATGTATGTGATTGGTTGTTATGAGCTGTAAGGATAAAATACCCACATATAGGTTCCACACGGATGAGGCATTTCTTATAATGGTTTCTATTTTACAATGGAAAACTAATTAGAGGGGGAGATAAAATGGAGAAGAGCTGAGGAATATCTGGGAGAAGAAACGCATCTATCTGACAATGTTGTATATGACTGAATCATCACTGTAGTTCTATCATCATCCATAACATAGTTGCATATGCAGCATCTATCTAACAATGTTGTATAGGACTGAATCATCACTGTAGTTCTATCATCATCCATAACATAGTTGCATATGCAGCATCTATCTGACAATGTTGTATATGACTGAATCATCAATGTAGTTCTATCATCCATTACATAGTTGCATATCTGGCCTGTATATAAATGAAGGTGGCTGTTGGATATTGAATGACCTGCAGGAGATACTGAGTTTGGCCATGTTTGTCTCTCATGGAAGACTTATTGATTCTTATCCCCTTGTGCAAAGATTACACAAATCCCATGTTCCTCCAGCCTCATGAGATGGGATGTAGGGGTATAGCTTTTGTTGATCACATGATTCAGGCACACTTTGGTGAAAGTTTGACTTTGCCTGAGGCTGTTCCTAACATGGAAGACTGTATAGAGGCTACAAACAGCTAAGGGAACTTACTGCTTCCATTTTCTGCTGCTGCTTGACAAGCTCCTCCCCCTTGTCACGGAGAAGCTGCTGGAGGGAGGTGTTGTGCTGCTCCAGGGTGGCTAGATCTCCCTCTGTGTCCACTCCACTTCCCTAGGACCACAACTTATTCCAGCACCACTGGTGATGATCTTTTTTTTTTTGCTTATCCCTAGTACACGTGGTAAAGACCATGATAATTGTTGTTTCTTATCCCCTTGTGTAAAGATTACACGAATTCCATGAGTTCATGCTCCTCAAACTGTTTTATGATAAGCAGCGGCCTCTCCCAAAGGTCCTGTTTAGTGCAAAAAAAATGCAACGGCCGGGAATCGAACCCGGGTCAACTGCTTGGAAGGCAGCTATGCTAACCATTATACCATGATAAACAATAAACCATATAACCATGATAATCATGGTGGTAGAGTTAGGTAACTGCTTTTACTGTAAGTGCACCACATTTCTATACATGTGAAAAGCAGTTCGATTTTTCATTTACAAATATGCCAGAGCCCCGTTTGGTTACTTGCACTCACTGGTGGGGTTGAACTTTTGCAAGAATCGAGAGCCATTTGAGCATTTTTTTTTTTAAATCAGAAAAAAGTGCCCAATGCGGGAATCGAACTTGGGTCGGAGTGGTCGAAAACCAACAGTTTAGACCATCCTTCCACCAACCCCCTATAGGTACTGTAGTCCACAAGTAGTGGTTCCACTGATTCACCCATCTTTGGGACTATTTATGCTTTATTTTTACAAGTAGAGAGGAGAGACATGTGTTTAGCATATCTGTTTGGACAGTTTAGAACAGGGTTTCTCAACTGTTTTTAATCCTCCGACTGAAAGAATTTGTGAAAAAAAAAAAATTAATAATTTTTTTTTATGTAGACAGGGAGGTATAAAAAAAATTTCCAAGAATCGGTCAAAAATTTCTGCGGACCAGTAGTAGTCCATCAAACCATCACTTGTTCTAAAATAATTACATTCCAGTAGCATTCCCAATCTACACCCGTCATGTGAAGATTTGTCACATTCTACGGTACATTGGAATACTCTTGCACTTAGCAGTAAGACAAATCCTGTAACCTAGAGGAATTTGCACATACAATAGAACTACCTCCCTGTAATGAAAACCTATTTGCAGGGCCAGAGTGTCCTTAGGGAGTGATGTCTCCTCTTACCAAAGAATTACTAATTAGTAAAGAAGGCCCATCAACCAACTCTATGATCAAAATTATGAGAAGCCAGGTCAGTTCATTGTCAATAAGTAAATCATATTTCAATTGAAGAAGGAACAAAAGTTTATGGCGACGAGTTTCTATTATTAATGCTGTAAATTCGGCAAGCTTTCGGACTTTGACGTCCTTCGACAGGCTACTTTCCAAGAAACTGAAAGATAATATTTACCTGTATATATATATATTATTAACACAAAGCAATAACACGCCATCTATACATATAAAATGAAAGGATTTAACACTTTCGTGGCCAAGGACGTACATGTACGTCCTAGGGCTTCGAAACTAAAGGACCAAGGACGTACCGGTACGTCCTCATACTTCTAAAATGCATGGGGAAATAAATAACGGCCGACGTCCGGGAATCTTTGAGGAAATATAGCCCTTGATGTTTATTAGTTCATTTGAGATGCAATAGATGGCGTCTTGACCCTTCTTCCGGTGTAAAGGGAAACTAATGGCAACTCGGTCTGATTGAGTCACTTGTTTACATTTTTCTTTTTTTCTCTATTTCTTGCTAACTTATCACGCTATTTTTCTAACTTTGGTCGCTCTAAATAATATAAATAATGAATCATCTTGAGCATCCGAGTACTTCAAAAGGTATTTCCACATCTTTTGATTCTAATATTGAGGATGATATCTTAGAATACGTTTTTGACTCGGGATCTGAAATAGATGATGAGGAAAAAGACCCAGATTATAAATTTGAAGACTGTCAAAGTTCAGATGATGAAACTATTATTTATAGTGATAATGAAATTGATATTGATCCTCCTCAAGCTAAAAAACCAAGGCAAAGTAGTGGTACAACTAAGAAAAATAATTCAGCGACAAAAGTAGGGGGTCAAATTAGCGGCCAAGATCCTGGCTGGCGCCTGGCTGATACAACGGGAGGGCAAGCTGTAAATCTTCCCCCATTTACGGCACAGCCTGGTGTAAATTTAGCTTCTCCTGTATCTACTCCTTTTGAAGCTTTCAAATTATTTTTTACAGATGAAACCTTCAAAAATATAAAGACAGAAACTAATCGATATGCTAGAAGCATTATCGATCGCGAGTCAAAAAAAGGACCTCTCCAACCCCATGGCATTCTTAGCCAATGGAAAGGTATTACATTAGTGCAGCTCAAGTTATTTTTCTGTGTCATTATCCACATGTCTTTGGTAAAAAAACCTAAACTAAAGGACTATTGGTCCACAAATAATTTTTTGAAAAATACATTTTGCCAATCAATCAAAATGCCTCGATCTCTTTTTATGAGAATATTATCTATGCTTCATTTGAACGATAATTCTAAATATATTCCATATGGCAAGCCAAATTATGACAGATTACATAAAATTAGACCATTTTTGAACTCTCTGATTTATGCATTTGGAAATGCCCACACCCCTGAGCAAAACCTAACAATTGATGAGGCCATGTGCCCTTTTAGAGGAAGGGTTACATTTCGTGTATATATGAAAGGAAAACCACATAGGTATGGTATAAAAATATTCCAGATATGCGAAGCCGTTTCAGGATATGTTTATAATTTGGACATATATACAGGAAAAGATGAAAGCAAACCTGAAGACCACAATTCAGTCCTGAGCATTGTAGATAGATTATCATCTCGGTTTCAACAACAAGGATATGTGATTTATATGGATAGATGGTTTTCTTCTCCTGAAGTATTTGATAAACTTTGGGGAAAAAAAATTATGGCAGTTGGGACTGTCATGCCTACTAGAAAAGGCATGCCTAAAATGGCATTCTCCAAAAAGCTTCAGAGAGGAGAAGCCATCATGATGAGAAAAGACCATCTTCTGGCCATAAAATGGAAAGATGTTAGAGATGTATATACTCTTTCATCCTTTCATGAAGGAAAAATGCTACCAGCAAAATGCAAGGGAAATAAAGAAATGATGAAACCAGATGTAGTCATTGATTACAACAAGGGAAAAGTAGGAGTTGATCGAAGTAATCAAATGCTTTCCTATTATTCATTTTCCAGAAAAACAATGAAATGGTGGAAAAAAATATTTTTTCATCTCTTTGGACTCTGCTTTGTAAATAGTAACATCATTTACAATAAATCAAATCCAGGAAAGAAAATGAATTTGAGAGACTTCTACTTGGCCATTGGTGAAGCACTTCTCAAAGAAATTAGTATAGAACTTTCTGAACAGGGAGCACAAGTTGCATGTAATGTTTCACGCCTTAGTGGAAGACATTTTCCAACTAAAATTGTCCTCGAAAATGGAAAAATAGGTCAAAGAAAGTGTAAAGTTTGTGCAGACACAGGAAGACTCTCAACCAGCGGAAGTGCCTGTCGTCGAGACACGCGCTATATGTGCAAACAATGTGGCATATCACTTTGTATTGATAACTGCTTTGAAAAGTACCACACAATAACTGAATATTGGGCATAATCATTTTATTTTTATGTTTGTAAATTCATTATAACCTGATTTTGTATTTTTTATAGTTTATGGCGTGAATTAAGTTCTTTCTATTATTTTTAAAAAAATAAATACCAACTTTTATAAAATAAATGTTTTTTGTTAATTTTTTAATCAGTGTCATTATATTTTATAATGTTTTATTAGCACATATTTAAAAATTTATGAATATATATATCATATAATTTCAGATACAATTTTTTAAAAATGTCTCGTTTTTGTCCGGTCCCACGAGCGTAATTAGTAACCAAGCCCTTGGTCTTAAAAGTGTTAAAAGCGCGAATGTTTCTTTTATACATAATACAAACTTCTACTGCCCTTACTGCGATGAAAAAATATATTGAGAGGGCTTGGCTCATCAGTGGTGAACCCTCCCAGTGGTTTCGCCAATTTAATCCACCAGACCACTTCTCAGAGCTCTAATACTGTATTGGACGATTCTGATTATATACGCAGCACTGAAGGGTGGGATCTCAGAAATGTTTTTTTCAAGAAAACTATGGACATAAGGTTATAGGACAGTAGAATTACAATCATTAAATTGGCGAAACCGCTGGGAGGGTTCACCACTGATGAGCCAAGCCCTCCCAATATATTTTTTCATCGCAGTAAGGGCAGTAGAAGTTTGTATTATGTATAAAAGAAACATTCGTGCTTTTAAATCCTTCCATTTTATATGTATAGATGGTGCATTATTGCTTTGTGTTAATTTATGCCTAACTGGCCTTGTCTTTATTGTTTGCGGAAGAGCATTGCTCGATGCAAATATTTGAATGTAATTCTACTGTCCTATAAGCTAATGTCCATAGTTTTCTTGAAACCCATTTCTGAGATTCCATCCTTCAGTGCTGCGTATATAAGCAGAATCGTCCAATACAGTATTAGAGCTCTGAGAAGCGGTCTGGTGGATTAAATTGGCGAAACCGCTGGGAGGGTTCACCACTGATGAGCCAAGCCCTCCCAATATATTTTTTCATCGCAGTAAGGGCAGTAGAAGTTTGTATTATGTATAAAAGAAACATTCGTGCTTTTAAATCCTTCCATTGTATATATATATTATCTTTCAGTTTCTTGGAAAGTTACCTGTCGAAGGACATCAAAGTCCGAAAGCTTGCCGAATTTACAGCATTAATAAAAGAAACACATCGCCGTTAACTTTTGTTCATTCTTCAAGATTATGTCAGGCGATTCTTTCTCTTGTAACTCTCATATTTCAATATCAAGACTTTGACATTATGCAAATGTTGTGGAAAATTTAGACCTTTACCTCATATGCCATTATTAATATAAAGAATTATTTGTACAAGCGAAGATGTGGAAACTTGAAATGGAACTTTGAACCAATTTTCTTGATAAATATCAATTTAAAACCTCTAAGGAAAACACTTGGAAGTCGTCGTTATTCTGTAAGCGCTGTGTTATACCCTCATACATATCATACTGAAATCTGGAAATGGATTTAGCCACGTGGATACTTGTTAATTAAATAAAAGGAAGAAAGAACCTTGATAACTAATTAGTAAAACTGATTGTTCGCGCCGATTATGTAAATTTTGTTACTTTAGCTAAATATGCAGATTTTGATTGTATAAAACTGCCAGCTGTACAAATAAAATCAGTCTGTTTGTAGTCAGTCATAGAATACGTCTAGTTCTTTGAGTCTGTGCTCCAATCAATTAGCATTAGGAGACTTACCTAGTCGAATAGAGTTGATGTTGCTCATGTAGTCAGAAGGTTTTATAAAGAATCGAACGGCTCTAATTCAATGATATTATTCAGCTGAAAAGGTCTGACCTATCTAGATTCAGTCTCTACCAAACCAAAACATAAAGTACTAACCAGGCTTATAGACAAAGGAAGTGGATTCCTAGCTCTCGCTGCAAGGCCCTCATCCACTACCGCCCACTCATAATTTTGAGTAGATAGAAAGTGTTCTTTGTAAAGAGGTGTCCTCTCATAGAGGTTCTACAGTGCCACAAAAAAAAAAAGAACTCCGCCTTTGCCGGTCCCAAGCCCAGATGAAAAAGGAGGAGGGGGAGCAGTAACAAGCTCACTAAAAAACCTGGGTTCAGCTGGCCCAGCTGATAGTACCCTGTAAGGGCTCCTAATCCAGGGATACAAGATGAGCAGCGTTTGTACTTCTTGTTAGGAGCAGCTGCACATGGCGTCTGTTCCTCATGTCAGAGGTGGTCATTTATTTTGGAGCTAAGTCGGCCTACCACTGAGTAGTGCTCCCAGTCTTAATGACAAAGGCATTCTACTTCACCCAGTCATGATGGTTGTCAAACAGACACCATCAAGAGTCACAACTTGATACCCTAATATGATTGAGTGGAGATAAAAAAAGAAGAAGTGCCACAAATGCATATTTAATGATAATATTTAAAGGATAACAAACACACGATACATTAGCACGCATCTGTTATTAGAAATTTAAACTATTATTTGACTCATTCTTTTCAGAATTAAATAATTTTCAACAGATTATACTGCAATGAGATAGATTAATGGGAGGACCTGGCTCATCAATGGTATTATCTTCTTTCTTATCTCCACTCAATCACACTATGGTATCAAGCTTGTAAAGCTTGTTGATGGTGTCTGCCGGGGAAGAGTAGAGCTCATCAATGGATGAGTCAAGTTAATGGTATTATTATTATCCCTAGAACACATGTGGTAGAGGCCATGATAATCATGGTAGGTAGAAGTTGACAATTACTTTTACTGTAAGTGCACCGCATGTCTACACATGCGAAAAGCAGTTTGACTTTTGCACTTACAAGTGAGCCAGAGCTCTGTTTGGTTACTTGCACTCACTAGTGGGGTTGGACTGTTGCAGAAAATCTGGAGGTATTGCAGCATTGGTGGTGAATCTTCCCAGAGTTTACAAAATATTTAGACTGCAACATTATAAACACAAGGTAATAAGACCAAATCCAAATAAATAAATAGTGGGTGACGTGTCGGTAACAGCATTTTTACCATCTTCAAACAAAAGTACTGAATGACACAGAACAATGCTGTTACCGAAACATCACACACTATTTGGATTTGGTCTTATTACTTTGTGTTTATAATCTATAATCCAAATTGTGATTTATCAGAATTCAACATTGTTAAAGTAGATACCTTGGCCTCCAGGGTAACGTTTCGGTAACAGCGTTGTTACCATCTTTAGACAAAAGTACTGAATGACACAGAACAATGCTGTTACCGAAACATCACACACTATTTATTTATTTGGTCTTATTACCTTGTGTTTATAATCTATAATCCAAATTGTGATTTATCAGAAAGCAATATTGTTAAAGTAAGATACTTTACACATATAAATTTACTGGCAATGCGCTTCTTTTAAATATCATCAAATATTATCTCTACAGACCTTACTGCAATGATATGAGTTATTGAATGAGAGGGCTTGGCTCATCAGTAGTGAACCCTCTCAGCGGTTTCGCCAAATTAATCTCTAGACTGCTCTACTATTGTATTGGATTGGTTTGGAATATACCCTGTATTTTCTATGGAAGGCAGCTTAGGGGTGTTTAGTGAACTATGGACATAAGCTTATAGGTCTTTAGAGGAACATACATATAATTTCAAGGTATTGCATCGAGCAAAGCTCTTCCGCAAAATATGTTTTCATAACAAATATATATTAGTAAATTTAATTTACTAATATAAAGTAAGATACCTTGGCCTCCAGACGACGCTCCAGTTTGTCAATGTGGGCAGCCAGCTCCCTCTCCCTGGAAACTCCTTTCCTGGCCAGCTCACCAATCTCCTCCATGGAGACATGGAGCTCTGCTACCTTGATCTGTGTGTACACAACTTGGTGGGATAATGCCTTGTTACAATATTGTCACCATGAAATATAAATAGACTTCCGAATTACTTCAAATATATATATATATACTAGCCGAATGACCCGGGCAACGCCCGGGTTTTACCCTATTAAATGTACCCTATTCAAATACTATTCGCTACAATTATAAATTGGCGCCGTGGATGTCACTCTTGTGAAACGTCCCGCTCAAACTTTGTGTCTGAGAAGCGATATTTTTATAGAAAGATGATCTGGCTTTTGTTTTCTGCTCGAATGAATGTTTTTCTGTTAGAATTTTGTTCCTGCGTACAAAATAATGAGCTGGTTTCACCCTTGGTCTCTGCTTTTTGGAATTTTTCCCAATATAATTTTGTATCTGATAATCTTACATGATACAGCAATATCGTCATCATCATTTTCTGACTAATAATATATAGTTTTAATAATTGATTTATATATTTTTTTAAATAGCCTATCGTCTTCCCCATATTTTTTTACCTATGTATGGAAATTTTGGTTTGAATTAGTGAACTACTGCGAATTTGTATACCGGACATACAAACAAACAGACAAACAAACAAACACACAAACATTCATTTTTATATACAGGGTGATCCAAAAGTCCCGCACTATTTTAAAAATTAATAACTCCGCGAATATTTGCGCTAGAACAATGCGGTAAACACCATTGTATTCAGGATGCAATGGGATTTTTTATGGCAAATAATGAAAAATTCGAAATTGATTTTAGTTACAATTTTATTCGCCAGATGGCGCTCTACCAGAATCAGAGATTCAGCGGCCAAAGTGTTTGATAAATTGAAAAATATAACTGATCGACACGTATTTTTCCTTTTTGAATACCAGGAAAGAACCCTAATAATATCAAATTACAAATTAATAAAACACCACTTCGCCAAAAGTATGAAGAATTGGTTAACGATTTTCAAATACAATCAGAGATATGTAAAATAGGTAAATGCAAATTAAAACATGTAGCAAAAATATTTATATTTTATACGGGGTTTTCTGAAATAGATTGAATGTTTGAAAAACACTGCTGATATCAATACACGAATTTTTGAAATGTTAATATAGTACCAAAAATTATGATGGCAATATTGATAGAATTTCTTGCTATAAGAAATGTGTAGTTTCTTGACTGATTGGCGACCCTTGACTATTTAACTGGATATTTGTCATGATCCAACAAATGAAATATAGAGGGGAGTGACAAAATATATTTGTCGTACTTTATTCCAAATATCCTATGGGCTTGTCAAATGTTATCATTGTTTATTATACTGTACATAATTTTAAAAAATGTGTCCCCTCAAATAAAAATAAATTTTAAATCGACCTTTTGCGTTGAAAAACGTGGTAATAAAATCTTTTTTTTTTCACAAAATTTCTAAAGTTATTGGTGTACAGAAAATATTCCTTATGCTATTTCTTCTAATGAGCGAAAAGCGATAGACTAAACATAAGGGGAAAAATTGTGTGTACAGTGTTATGCGAGAAGTTATAACACTCTGGTTTGCACGACATAATATGTGAGCAAATGACAAACAAAATATTACTGTTCACAAAAAAAAAAAAAGAGTCAAGATGTGAGGACAGCATTTATTATCCCCATATCCTAACAAAAAGAGCTGCAAAATATTGGTAGATAATGTAATACATGGCGGCTTATATAACACATGAGGTAACTGCCTTCTCTCTTGTATTAGGTCACAATCCTTGCTCAATGTGGCACCCTTCATTCTCAATCACCGCCTGCAGACGATAAATGACAGAATGGACAGCATTAAATAACATATCTGTTGAAATTGATAAAACGTGCCATATGATAGAAGCCTTCAACATGGCCAATGTGGTAGGCCAGCATCGATGAACACACGATTTAATGTACCCCCATAAACAAAAATTGCAAGGCGTCAAGTCTGGTGATCTTGGAGGCCACTGGTATATAAAGTGGCGACTTATCACACGATTTTCACCGAACGTATCCTTCAGCAATTGTTTGGCACCTCGGGAGATATGAGGAGGTCCTCCATCTTTCATGAATGTTATTTCGCTTAGTGCTTTTGCCCTGCAATATGGGAATACCCTTTTCTCTCAAAAGTTGAACATAACGTTCACCAGTTACAAAAACGGTTTTAAAAGTTCTTCCATTGATTTTTCAAAGAAAAATGGCCCAATAATAAAAGAAGTGAACCCACACAAAACTGTAACTCTAGGCTGGTAAAGTGGCATTTCTGTAAAAATCCTAGGGTTTTCTGTTGCCCAAATGCGGCTGTTTTGAATGATAAATTCTCAGTTTAGAGAAAAGTGAGCATCATCTGTCCACAGAACATTCGACAGCCAGTTTTTATCAATATCAATTTGCCGGAAAACCCATGCAGCGAATTCTTGACGCATCTCAAAATCGCCAACTTTCAGCTCGTGAAATCTTTGAATTTTGTATGGGCACACACAATAGAGACATTAAGTGAAGCGTCTTCGGATATCACAATCATACTCGGCGAATTTAACGCCAAAAGTTCAATTTGGGGATCACCTGTCCAGGATAACAAAAGTCAGCAGGTTGAGGACATGCTAACCGACCTCGACCTTACACCGTTAAATAACGGAGAGAACACCTATCTATCTAAGTCTACAGGCACAGAATCCGCAATAGACATCACAGCGATAAATTACAACATCGCACCCACAACACAATGGAAAATCCTGAAAGGTGCTATCAGTGACCACAGACCAATTTTAACAACCCTAAACTTCAAAATTGAGAAGGTCCATTAGAATAAAATAACATGGAACTTTAGGAAAGCCGACTTGAAAAATTCACAGAAAAGCTTGAAGAACTGTGCAACGAAAAATTGAATTACAGAACGCTTGACAAAAACTTGGAAAAATTCTCGTCAAACATATCCAAAGCTGCAAAAGCATCGATACCTAGAGGCAGACGTAAAGACCTGTGGATACCTTTCTGGAAGGACCACAACATCGAGGCAATGATTGCAGAGAGAGACAATATCAATGAACTTCTTAAAACAAATAAAACTGAAGAATACAGAAAGAAACTCATTGAAATTAGTTACAAAAAAGAACAAGAAATTTGGATATGCAAACAAGAAAAATGGCAGAATTCTGCGAAAAATGGATCCAAGAAAGGACAGCCAACACTGGAATATGATTAGAGTGTTAGAGAACAATCAAAACCAACACCAATCCTCCAATACTCTAACCGATATGAATAGAACAGCGAGAACGAGAACAAACAGATGACTGACATAATTGCTGAATATCTTTAAAGCACTTCCATACTCAACTATACGAATGAAGACAGGACTCTAAGAATAATATAAACCAGTTAGTTAAACAAGCAAGAAACTTCCATCAACAAGATATTTTCTCGAGAGACTTCACACTGAATGAGCTAAACTCATCAATAAAAAAACCCAAGTGGTCACCAAGAGATAATCTAATCTTTGGTCAAATGATTAAACACTTTGAAGACAAAGCTAATAATCAACTCCTACGAATACTGAACATTTCATGGCAAACTGGTAAACTACCAAAGAAATGGAAGATATCAATTATAGTGCCAATACTGAAACCAAACAAAGATGCAAAGGAATACAATAACTATCGGCCAATTGCTCTCACCAGCATACTTTGCAAAATACCTGAACGAATTATCCACTCTAGGCTCATAGTCTGGCTCACTAAAAATAATAAAATAAACCTCTACCAAACTGCCTATAGATCCCAGCACTGTACGACTGATCAACTGTTCTACTTCTGTCAATCAATAATAGATTCTTTCCAGGAAAAACTGCCAAAGAAGACCACGGCTATATTCCTTGATATGACCTCAGCTTTTGATCGAGTGTGGAGGGAGATATTACGTGAAAAGCTGCACAACATCGGAGTAAGAGGAAAAACCTTAATCTGGATTGCAGACTTCTTAAGGGGAAGAAGGTTAAAGGTTCGGGTCAATGGAGAATTTTCCAAGGAAGGAAGAACATGAGCTGGTGTAACTCAGGGATCTGTGCTCAGTCCTCTACTCTATCTGCTTTATATTAACGACATCCATCCTTACCTCACTGAAGACACAAATGTTGCCTGTTATGCAGATGATATAGCCATATGGCACACATGTAGCAGCATAGAAAAATCGTAAAAAATACTGAACACATCAATGAGAGGACTGGAGATGTGGGCAATGGAACTCCAAATGACCATAAACCTAATAAAACCAAACCAATGCGTCTTCTCCACTCACAGGGAAAAAGGCATAAATATAACCACAAAATAAGCATAAACAAACAATTAATTGATAAAATTAGAAATCCATAATACCTAGGTGTGATACTGCAGTCCTGGATCTTTCCAGTTGGTCTCGAGGACCACGCCATCACCATCCCCTAAGCGGCGAAATACGCGATCTAGTACGTATTCATCGTAGATCGCAAAATGCGTGGTGTCGCTGGAGACCCACTGGCGATTCTCCACCAAACTCTGCAGCGCTGGCAGAGGCGCCATATTCATTGTACATAGTGTATATAATGCATATTATCTTTTTTTTAATAGTGCAGACTGTGCATGTATTGACTAGATATCAACAAAATTATTTTAATTATTATTGATGAGGAATAGGAATTTTCAGAACACATAATTAACACCTCAAATAGAGCTATCAGAAAACTAAACATTCTAAGAAGGCTATGTGGAACAAAATAGGGCGCAAAACCCAGAATTCTCAGAACAACATCTACCACCTTAATAAGGCCGATAATGGAATATGCAACACCGGTCTGGGCTCCCTCAAGCTCATCACTAAAAGTAAGACTAGACAGTGTTCAAGCAAAAGCGGCCAAAATAATCACTGGTGCTGTTTCATCCACCAACAATGAGAAAATTCAGAGAGAATGTGTTCTAGACCTACTCGCTCGAAAGCAGAAGACAAAATAAAAACAACTTGGATCGGCACTTCGGAGACGAGGAACCAGAGGACGAGATCTCTCTGACCACTTGTGGTTTGGTGGATCCGCCCTTTTCTGAGAATGAGGTGAAACTTACGGCTTTCAAGTTCGGGAAAAGGAAATCTCTTGGTCCCCGAAGGGATCGATAACACGGTCGTGAAAGCCCTGGTAAGGATGCACCCATCGCTTCTTTCCAGGTTATTCAATAGGTGCCTGGACACTGGTACATTTCCTGAGGCATGGAAGGTTGCCCGAGTAGTGCTTCTCGAAAAGTCTGGTAGAAAGGGTAATTCTCCTAATGATTATCGTATGCTTTCTTTACTAGTGTGTCTAGGTATGGTCCTGGATAGCCTACTAGCTCAGCGACTGAAGCATTGGCTAGAGAGTAATGAGCTCCTTTCCTCTTTCCAACATGGTTTTAGGGAAGGGAAGTCCACAACCACAGCTCTGAACGAGGTGTTAGAGGGGGTTGAGATGGGCTTAAATAAGGGTGCTTGGGTTCTTTTCGTGGCCCTGGACATTGATGGCGCGTTCAACTCCATGAGCTGGAACAAGCTGATGAGAAATTTGATGGACATGGGTTGTCCTGATAATTTGTGTAGCTTGGTTCGTGACTTCCTGAGGGATAGACGGATTAGCCTCAGTTTTGGTGGGCGGAAGTTGGAAAGAAACTGTGCTAGGGGTTGCCCCCAGGGCTCTTGCTGCGGACCTATTCTGTGGAATATCCTGGTAAACACCGTTTTCCAGGAGGAGCTCCCTGAGGGAGCCAGGCTGGTTCTCTATGCTGACGACCAGTTCCTCATCATTGAGACTGCTTCGAGAGCGAAGGCTGAGAAGTGTGTTGAAACTTCTCTCCAAATTTTCTCGATCTGGGCCCATGACTCTGGCCTTAAGTTCAATGTCTCCAAAACTAAAGCCCTCAGCTTTAAGCCTAGGAACATAAGAACTAAAAGGAAAGGGATCAAATGGCAACACAAGCCGGCTATCCGGATGGAAGGACGGAGGGTAGCGTTGGTCAATAAGATTACCATCCTGGGGGTGGTCATTGATGACAAGATGGGTTGGCAATACCAGGTGGAGGAGATGGTGGTGAGAGGCAGGGAGGCGTTGTGCAGGCCTGTCCTGGTTGGCTCTCAACAGAGGGGGGGGGGGGGGAGAAGAAGGGTACTATTTTTAGGAACCTCTGCCTCTCCTGTGTCGAGCCAATCTTGCTATATGCTTCCGGGGCTTGGTGGCGCCGAAACAGGGATCAGAAGGTGGCAACAACTCTAGAGAGAGTGCAGAGGCCACGGCACTCAGAATCACAGGGGGATATCGCACTACCAGCAGTGAGGCCTTTTTGGTCCTCGCTGGGCTTATTCCCCTGGGATTGAAACTAGAGGAGGAGACCATCAGACAGAAGATCTGGGAGAACAGGGAAGATGCCCTGGGACTTGAAGCGGGGGCCCTGGAATCGAAGAGGGACCCAAGGAAGCCTCGGCAGTGGTTGCCAAAGTGGAATTAGAGTGCTGGAGGGCCGACAGGGATTGGAACGGAGGTTTTCACTGGTGGTAGTAAGTCTGGAACCAATACTGGAGCTGGGGTAGTGATATTCACTAATGGAGAGCTGATCTTCCAAGAAATTTTAACACTCAGAGTGGACGAATTGGTCTTTTCAGCCGAGCTGGTTGCGATCAGGGTAGCCCTCAGAGTGTGTGCCGAGAAGAACTTCAGCCTGGACCGCCTCTATTCAGATTGTATGTCGGCCCTCGTCGTTATCAATCTGGAGAAAGGGCAACTCGCGCATCAAATAATCCAGGAGCTGGAGATGATGTCGCGGGCTCCGGAGCTCCCTTGGTTTAGGAGACACAGCCTCATCGAAGGTAATGAGTTCGCAGACAGGATCGCTAAGGCAGGATGCTTTAGAGGTAGATCACTGGGACCCCAGTGACCAAGAAAGAAGTTTATAGGAGGATCAGGGGGCACGTCCAGGACTTATGGTTGGACAGATGGAGGAACAGTGTGAAGGGGAGAGAGGTATTCAATGGGGTAACAACACCCAAGTACCTCTGTAAGGTAATGTCCCACAAACTCATTAGGGTAGTTCGGGACATGAGCTCTTCCCCAAGTCTCCACATATTTAAAATTAAGAGAAACCCTGATTGCGTCTATGGAGAAAGGAATGTGAATGCACGCCACTACGTCTTGGATTGTCCAAGGGTAGTGGGTGTGCATGAAGAGAGAAGGAGGGCGAGGGGCGCGATCGAGAGTAAGCTTCTGAGAAATCACAGCAAGCTTCTTGAGAAAGCCCACGACGTGGCAGCTGAGCTTTTCCTCAGCTGTGAGTGAACAGAGTCGACCGGGGGCCGCCTCCCCGCTGTCCCTGCTGGACACAGTAGATAGTTTCCTATTTTGCTGTGATTAAAGGCCACCGGTATAGAAATCCTTCCAGACACCTTGTCTGGGAGGTGGTGTTTCCAGGTACAATGTCCAAGCACTATCTTGGATACCGTTACTTGGCTTATGAGTTGAACTGAATAGCAGCGAAGGGCATGCTTCGCATGCCGGCTTGTGGACCGAAAGGTCTGGGTGGCCATCTGCTTCTAGGGTGTACCAACTGTGCTTAGGTGGGATCCTCCAGTTCTTGTTTATTTAATCTACTGTTTCTATTTCTTTAAAAGTAAGTTTATCTTTCTTTAGCAAGGGTTCTTTTGTGCCTTTTTTCGCTAGCGCATCAGCAGCTTCGTTGCCTTCAATGCTAACATGTAAGGGTATCCATTGAAGGTGAATTTTTGAGGTATTGAGAGCTTTTGGAGATAACCAATTATGTTCCTGCTTACTTTGTCTCCAAGTTCCCCTGTGTGACTCAAGTGTTGTATGGCACTTCTACTATCAATAAGAATCCATATATCCTGATGTTTAGTGTTTCTGATGGATTTTAAGACGTCCTAGATGGCTATAATTTCTGATCTGAAGACTGAGCAAAATTCTGGGTTTCTGTAGTATGTAGTGTGTATTAAGTATTCTGGATTTGGGTATTGTTTTTTGGTGGGTTCATTTAAAGTGGCATTAAAAATAACATTTTGTTAGTGGTCCGCATGGAGATATTTTTTTATCTAAATAATATTTTTCCACTTTATATTTTAAAAATCCATTTCTTTTGGCCAGGTGGAGAGGGCCTTCTTTTTCGAGACTTTTATTGGATTCTCAATTAAGTATGTTATTGGAAGTTCTGTGTTTGTTTCCATAACTCTTGATTTTGTTTATATATTTTGGCAGATTGTAGCTTATTCTATCCTTTAAGGGCATAATGTCTGCCTCGTAAAGTACAATATCATTAGGGCAGGTATTTCGAAGACCTGTAATAATTCTAGCTGCATTTAGTTGTATCCTTTCCAGTGTTTTTAGATTTGTTTCAGATGCTGTACCATAGATTTGATATCCATATTCCAAGATAGGTCTCATTAGAGATGTGTAAGTTAATTTTAGTGTTGTTGCTTCAGCTCCCCACTCTCTTCCTGAAATATATTTCAAGATTTTTAGTCGGTCTCTTCCTTTTCTAACAACTCCTTCAATATGTTTACTGGAGTTAATTTCTGGATCCAGGGTGTAGCCGAGATATTTAGGATGTTTATTATATTGCAATTGTTGTTCTTTCAGAATAATATTTGGTCTTATTTTGTATAGTTTCTTATCGGTAGTAAAAAGACAGGTTTCAGATTTTTGGGGGTTAAATTCTAATTTATGTTTATTAGCAAATTTTTCTAGGTGGAGAAGAGTCTTGTTCAAATCTCTTTCAGCTTTTTTCCAGTTAGTGTTGCTGCTCCATAGAATAATGTCATCAGCGAAAAGTCCAATATTGGTTTTATGTGAAACTCTTTCTTCTATGCCTGCAATAAATAGGGTGAAGAGAGTTGGGCTAAGGACTGATCCTTGTGGTAATTCTTGGTAAAATTTGAAGGTTTTAGATAGAGTGCCATTATATTTGACCCTGATGTATATATTTTTAAGGGAATCATTTATCCAAATTATAGCTTTTCCATCAATTTTGAAATGTTTGTATAATTTTGTAATTAACTTGTTTTTCCATACCTTATCAAAAGCTTGTGTAAGGTCTAAAAAGCAGCTATGGTGTGGTTAGTTGGTTTTTTTTTTGTTTTGTGCATCTTTTACCTTTTGTGTGAAAAATAAGAGTTGTTCTATTGTCCCATGTCCTTTTCTAAATCCATATTGTTCTTCTGGTAAGAGATTTCTTGTGTCGGGGTGGTAGGTGAGTCGTCTGAGTATAATTATTTCCATTAATTTGCAGCAAATATTTTTGAGGAAGATAGGTCGGTAGTTTTTTGGGTCATCAGCAGATTCGTCAAGTTTTTTAATGGGAATTATTGTTGCATTTTTACAGTCTTGAGGCAATTTTCCAGTTTTCCAGGAGTTATTGAAAATATTAAGAAGTATTTCTTTGTCAATTTTGCCCAAGTTTGATATCATTCGGCCATGTATTCCATCTGGCCCAGGAGTCTTGTTTAGGTCAGTGTTTTCTAATGCATAAGCTAGCTCTTTCATATTGATTTTTTAATGGAAAATATTATGAGTGCTGGTGACATTTTTACAGTCATGAATAATCTTTCGGGCCTTTTTCAACCTTGATTCTACTACTTATTTGATATGAATTACCTAAAAGATTGGCAGCAATTTTGTCATTAGTTGCTGGTGTACCATCTGTATTCTTAATCATATTTGTGTTTTCAGTTTGTGGCTGGACTCTGTCAATTTGTTTTGCCAAATTCCAAAGTTTTGTATTTGGGTTTCTTGGGTTCAGGTTTTCACAAGTTTGTTTCCATTTTTCCCTTTTCACATTTACGTATAATCTTTTTATTTTTGCATTCACAATGTTCAGTTCAGTTCTACAATTTGTTTGGTTTTAGGTGCACTTTTTTGTAGTTCATTTCTTTTAGTTATAAGTGTTTGAATATTTTTGCCTGGTGTGTATAATTTGGAATCCATTTCTTGATATTACCTCTTGGTATTGAAACTTTGGCTGATTTTATAATGGTGTTTTCGAAAGATATCATATTAGCCTTTTTGAAGTTCCAGAAATTTTCTTAATTGAGCTAGTTTTGGTTTTGGTGCTAATTTCTATCAAATTAGGCAAATGATCACGTCCAAAACCTTTTAATTTTTGCTATTTGCATTTGTGGAAAATGTCAGGATAGTAAAAACTTATATCAAGGGCTTGTGCAGTATTATAGCTTGTAGGAATGATGGGTAGGATTCCCATCATTTAAGCACATGAAGGCATTGTCGTCAAATATGTTTGATAGTATATTGCCTCTTGGGTTTGGCGTAGAACATCCCCATAGTTGATGTTTGGCATTAAGGTCACCTACAATAATAGTGTTGTCTGTAAGAAATTGAGCCATTGTTCCATCGTCAATAAATGTATTGTTTGGAGGGTGATACATATTGTATAGAGGTGAATGGCTTTGTTTTGATTGAGGTAGACTTTGATACCCCCTGGGCTTTGAGGTTTAATGTGTTTGGAATATTAACGGCTATGTCCTCATAGTACAAATTCTTGATTTAAAATGCTAGGCCACGCCCTTTAACAGCATATACAGATGGATCTTCAGACCTTACCCTGAGTAATGGAGGGGCCGGAATTAACATAATACTAAAGATGGAACAAACATCAAAATCAAAGAAGGTGCAGGACAGATTTCGTCAAACTTCACTTGTGAACTGACAGCTATCTGGAAAGCCCTTGATCTATGCCTTAACCAACCATCCCTGCATCAAGCAGAAGGAATTTTAATATACAGCGACTCCATATCCGCTCTAGAAGCAATTCAGAAGGGCAATACTAAAACCACACAGAAAATACACTCGTTACTTACCCAACTGGAAGCATTGGAGAATAACTGCATTCTACATTGGATCCCTGCCCATGTTGGGATCGGGGGTAATGAAATGGCATTTGAATTGGCAAAGGAAGCCAGAAAGTTGAGCCAAAGGAAAGAACAAATGTCATTATTTGACGCTGATTCTTTGTCAAAATACAAGATAATTAAACAAAAAAAAAATAAGAAAAGATCAAAATGCGAAATAAACTCTGAGAGAAAAATGACAAAAACTATAACAAGACTTAGAACAAAACACTATAAAGGAATGACAATACATCCAGATGGCACAAGAACCTATAGGGCATGCAACAACTGTCCTGGTGTGGAACTTACACCTACCCACATATTCTCATAGCCAGCAATGGCCGCAGCCTTGCAGAAAATTGACATAGACCCAGAGCAGCAGCTTTACACACCCAAAATAGTGGACATTGCTGCTGTGATGGAGATGCATGGATACATCTAAGGCTCTTCATTGGACACGACAACAACAACAGCATTCCAGAGTAAAATAAATTATCAGAGATAGATACATATTTTTCAAATGAATTAAAATAAATATAATCGATACTGAGTGAGAGTTGAATTAAAAATATTAGAAATTTATTATCTTCTCTCTCAGAAACAAACCGTATCTAAAATATCAATTTTATTTTTGCTACATGTTTAATTTGCATTTACCTATTTTACATATCTCTGATTGTATTTGAAAATCGTTAACCAATTCTTCATACTTTTGGCGAAGTGGTGTTTTATTAATTTGTTATTTGATATTATTAGGGTTCTTTCCTGGTATTCAAAAAGGAAAAATACGTGTCGATCAGTTATATTTTTCAATTTATCAAACAATTTGGCCGCTGAATCTCTGATTCTGGTTAAGCGCCATCTGGCGAATAAAATTGTAACTAAAATCAATTTCGAATTTTTCATTATTTGCCATAAAAAATCCCATTGCATCCTGAACACAATGGTGTTTACCGCATTGCTCTAGCGCAAATATTCGCGGAGTTATTAATTTTTAAAATAGTGCGGGACTTTTGGATCACCCTGTATATATAGAAGATATAATATAAATGACTTAAAAATTGTTTTAAAAAATGCATCGGCCGGGAATCGAACCCTGGCCGCCCGCGTGGCAGGCGAGCATTCTACCACTGAACCACCGATGCTTTAAAAAAATGGCCATATTTAGGTATTCATTCCATTCCGGATTAGTCCGCGTAAAAAAAAGTTATTCAAATGAAAAAAGAAATAGCCAAAAATACTAATCAAAATGCAGCCGAAAATTTTCCTCAGGTTTATAAAAAGCGACATGCAAAATTTGGTACCAATTGGTTCAGTAGTTTTTGAGTTTATTGCGAAACAGACAGACAGACAAAAATTGACTTTTATATATATAGAGATATATACAGTCGAACCTCTTTAATTCAACACCCCAAGGGATCAGAGCTTTCGGTTGAATTGAAGGAAGTGTTGAATTAAGGTTATGTGATTAGCTAATCATCTAACTCATTAAAATAATATTTTTTATCTTTGTAATATAAATTAATGATATTAATTGAAACCATTGTGTGTGTACTTTTTTGTATTTATTTTTTTATTTTCATGATTAAAAAACAAGGTAATAAGACCAAATCCAAATAAATAAATAGTGTGTGACGTTTCGGTAACAGCATTGTTACCACTGTTACCGAAACATCACACACTATTTATTTATTTGGATTTAGTCTTATTACCTTGTTTTATAATCTATAATCCAAATTGTGCCATGTCAATTTCATGATTAACTTTTAGTATCAGGGACAAAATAGCATTAATACATATTTTTGAAACATAAATAATTACAAATAATATTTTATTCTAATTGATGAAGAGCAGTTGAAAGGAAATAAATATGGAAAATAAAAAGAAATTTTAAAAATATTATTTAAAAAGAATCATTTTCTTTTAAAAAATTCCTCTATAGATGTCTGTTTTTGCTCTGAAATTCTTTTCAGGATGTATCCCAAATGGTCTATTTTTAAAAGACATGCATGTCTTTCTTCCTCTGGAATATCTTTTAAATAACAAAGAGATTTTATTGTATTAAAGCCATCCACTGCTGCTGCAGGTGTTATTGAATTTGTGTTTAAATCTTTTATAATAACATGGAAATGGAATATTGAAGTAAAATTGTTGGGTGGAAGGAGGAAAGAGCTGGTACCTTGTTTAATATTTTCTATTCTTGAAGTCCTCAAAGAGAAAAAATAAATAAATATACTTCCATGATGAAATCAACTTTTTATTTTATTAATGAAATTAAATTAGAGCAGAAAATTTTAAGATATTATACAAACATATTTACACTTAGAAAAAAAACTAACTTGAGAGCATCTAGCTTCTCTGCCAAACAAAAAACTATTATTCTTTCTAACAAACAAGACATATGCAAATTCTCTATTATTGATTGATTTTTGAACAAGAATTTACATATATAAATTTACATTTTTTTTTTTTTTTTTTTTTTTTACAATTAAATTTAAAAATACAAATTATTTAAACAATATAATTAACAAATATTAAAGTATCTTATTTAATGAAAAGATGATCACCTTTAACAAAAATGTTATTATAATCACTGTGGCTACATTTTATAGATTTATTTTTTAAAAGGAAATTATTTGTAAATTTTAAAATAACTAAAATATTTCAATGCTGAAAATTAAAAATAAAATAATATTATCAATTAGTGGATTATATGCCTAAATTCCTGCGTAAAAAACAAAACAAACAATAACACTCGCGACATTGCGCAACAGCAATGCAAAGTAAATTTAAACTAACAGAGACCAAAAATGCACAGGCGCGATCCTATCGGCGCTCGCCAATCGTCGCCATTTGCCGCCACTTTTTAGCGGTAAAGTTGAGGTAAAAAAACATTCAACTGTCAAAATTCGAATTTTAAAATGGTCGAACTATCAGAAGTGTCGTATTATCGATATTGTCAAATTACGGTTTGTTATTTGATAGGCCGGAGGTCGGGACATCAGAATATGGTCGAATTATCGCCGAGTATCAAATTGGCGTGTGCCGAATTAACGAGGTTATACTGTAATTAGTTATACAGTAGAACTACCTCCCTGTAAAGGATAACACCTAATTGCAAAGCCAAAGTGTCCTTTAGGGAGAGGTGTCTTCTTACCGGAGAGTTGCTATATAGTAAAAATGATGATAAGGCAAAATTTGAATTATAGATTATAAACACAAGGTAATAAGACCAAATCCAAATATACAAAGTAACAACGCTGTTACCGAAACGTCACACACTATTTATTTGGATTTGGTCTTATTACCTAGTAAAAATTATAATTTTACAAATGAAAACTGTCCTTTGTAGAGAAGTGTCCTCTCATGGAGGTTCTACTGTATAATATTTATTTAATTAGTCATAAGAAAGATTTTAAATATAAAATAAAAGTTACTATGTACATGAGCCAAATCGACCCAGCAGTTAGAGCAAGAGGGGAGAACTGAGTTTTCTACCTTCCACGTGGCGCCACTGTTTTCCCCGACCGGTCGGTCCAGTCCAGATAAGAGGGAATACCAGGAAACTATCCTCCTGGCAATATTAATGTGAAAACATCAGGCAAGGCAGTTTTTACACCCAGTCCTCCCATTGAAATATGCCAGTAGACATTCTCACTCAAATGTCCTGGTATGGAGCTAACACCTACTCACATATTCTCATTCCAAGCAATGGCCGCAGCCTTGCAGAAAATTGACATGGACCCAGAGCAGCAGCTTTACACACCCAAGATAGTAGACATTGCTGCTGCTGTGATAGAGATGCATGGAGATATCTGAGGCTCTTCAATGGACACGACAACAACAACAACATTCTCGCTAGCGGACACCTCCATCAAAGGACACTTTTCCAACACATTTTTTTTTTTTATTTTAAATATCTATTTTAAAAAGAATTTTTATTTTAAAATAAAAAAATATATACTCTGTTTATAGTTAATACCATTATTTTTGCTTACAAATTTTTTTTAGCATGTAATTTTTATTATTAATAAATGAATAAAAATGTCTATAAACTTATTTTTATTCAAATTTCTAATAATGAAACCCCGATCTTTTAACCCCATAAATGCCACCGCTGAAGTGCAGCGTGATGTAATGGACCTTTGTTCTGTTCAAGCATTTCTTCTGCACCGTGCTACTTGTTTCCTTATATCTCTTCAACATTAAAAGCATCATTTTATTCCACTGTAGAACATTGCCCTTCAAAATAACTTCGCCTTTGCCGGTCCCAAGCCCGGATGAAAAAGGAGGAGGTGGAGTAGTAACAAGCTCGCTAAAAAACCTGGGTTCAGCTGGCCTGGCTGATAGTACCCTTTAAGGGCTCCTAATCCAGGGATACAGGATTAGCAGCGTTTGTACTCCATGTTAGGAGCAGCTGCATATGGCGTCTGTTCCTCATGTCAGAGGTGGCCATTTCTTTTGGAGCTAAGTCAGTGGCCTGCCACTAAGTAGTGATCCCAGTCTTAATGACGAAGGCAGACACATTCTAATTCACCCACAGACAAGGTTCACAACTTGATACCCTAATATGATTGAGTGGAGATAAGAAAGAAGAAGAAGACCCTTCAAAATGTATTAATTAAAATTCTTGTACAGTAGAACCTCCCTGAAGTCCAACCCCACTAGCAAGTGCAAGTAACCAAACGGGGCTCTAGCACATTTGAAAGTGCAAAGTCAAACTGCTTTTCACATATATAAAATGAAAGGATTAAAGCACAAATGTTTCTTTCATACACAATACAAACTTCTACTGTCCTTACTGCGATGAAAAAAATATATCATGGTTATCAGTGGTGAACCCTCTCAGCGGTTTTTTGTCAATTTAATCCACCAGACCGCCTCTTAGAGCTCTAATACTGTATTGGACGATTATTATTTATTCTTTTGTCTGATGATGGTGACAATGTTGCCGAAATGTCACACACTAATAAATTCTTTGGATTAGGTCTTATTTTCTTTTATTATAATCTAAAATACAAATTGTGCTTTATCAGAAAATAAGCCTTGTTAGGTATATGACTCATTCAAGGTCACGGATATTCCCTGTCCACCCGTTTTAATACCAATTTGGTGTTTGCTAATCAGTCGTTTTTAAGGCGATTTTACCGATCACGCTAGCATATCAACATGTTTCGCCTCGGAGTTTTTGGGATCAGATACTTTTGAATCATCTTCAATTGATTCAGAATACACAGAAATGTGTTCCTTTGGTGGAAATCACGATATTTTAGACAATTCTAATTATGAATGGGAGGATGTAACAGAAGATGATAGAGACCCACAAAACGTATCATTTTCCACTCCAATGAAAAAAAAAAACAATATCAAGTAAACCATTTTATAATTTCCCTCTATTTTTACAGAGCCTTTTTTTTTAAACAAATAATTGAAGAAATGTTACTGCTTATTTTTGATTAATATTTGTTAAATATTATTTGTATTCTAAAGAATTTTATCTAAATAAGCATGAATGAAAGATCTGTATTCACTGTAATTGCTATTTAGACACATTTTGGTGTTCAAAGGGTCAACTTTATTTGAAAGGGGCAATGCTTGGAGAGTGATTTCAAACAATGTACTAGAAACATTTCTTCAAGTAAATTCGGTATTATATAATATGATAAGGATGTTCTAAAATACTCTTATATCTTTTAATATATATTTAATAAAGCTTTGCTTAGGATTTGTCTCAATTTTTAAATTATACATGGAGGTACACACATGCTAATGATAAGAAGAACCTATTATCAAATGACTTCTTTTGATATTCAGCATTAATGTATAGAAATAGGTCAATTTAGGGAATTAAAACAAAGTGACCATTATTAAGTGGATGCCTTTTCCTGTGTGCATGGCTGTCCTTAGTTATATGGCCTAAAACTTTTGAAAAGTTAAAAAAAAAAAAATAGCCAAACCGTGGTTATAGTGAACCTTGACTATAGTGAACCGTGACTATAGTGAACCAAAAGCTCTGTCCCATTGGGGTTCACTATAGAGGGGTTTTACTGTATATATAATTCTATGAAACAAAAACAATTCTTATAAAACAAGAAAATAAGATTTATTTTCTTGTATTATAATCTATAATCCAAATTGTGCTTTATCACTTCTAATTAAAAAAAAAACTTACTAATCCTAAATTTGAGCAGGGGCCCACAATGGCATACCTATTGTTTGAAATATTTCTCCTATATGTAAATAGATACTTTGCATTTTTTCTCTTTTATTTGTATTTGTTTGCCTTTATAAAAGGAGATGCTGCCAGCAGAAGAGCTTGTGGCTAGAGGAGAGCGCACTACTAGCTGTTACAATAAACTTGCCATTTTTGCAAGTCTTTTAAACCTCAACATCTAAGTTTATTTCTGGAGTCTTCAGCTTCTTGAAGCATTACAGTTTCTCAGTGGTACAGGGGTTTACCTCCATGACACCTAGTATTAGGAGCAAGATTAAACCTGGGGGTCGGTGGAAAGATGGTCTAAACCGTTGGTTTTTGACCGCTACGACCCGGGTTTGATTCCCACATTGGGCATTTTTTTCTGTTTAAAAAAAATATTCTAAAATGGCCCCCGATTCTTGCAAAAGTCCAACCCCAACAGCGAGTGCAAGTAACCAAACGGGGCTCTGGCACATTTGTAAGTGCAAAGTCGAACTGCTTTTCACATGTGTAGACATGTGGTGCACTTACAGTAAAAGCAGTCGTCAGCCTCTACCCACCATGATTATCATGGCCTGTACCACATGTACTGGATATAAGCAAAAAAAAAAAAAAGATTAAACTGGACAAGATATAATCACTTGTTGATTCCAAAAGTGCTAATATCATTTGTCTACAAGAAACTAAGCTTAAGCCTAACCACCTTTTAAAGGTAAAGAGCTTCAAAATACTGAGAAAAGACTTCAGCAGATAGAGGTCTCTTGACAATTGTGTCTTTGCATATTTGCACTTTGCATAATTGTTTTTCTTTAATTTACATAGTTTTAATTTAACGTATTTTGTGCTATAAATAGGACGTATGAATAAAGTTAGTCAGTCCAGCTTTAGGAATAGAGTAGTCTTGTTGCTTTAAACTTCTTTTGCTATTGTAGCTTTTAGCTTGACAAATAAATAACATCCCTTTCAAGTGTAGGAGTGGTTTCATGGCCCGGAGCAACACGACAACAATCATCAAAAATCTTTCTTTTGAAGAAATTGTCAATCCTTCAACAGCCACATTAAACTACGGGTCCTAATCAAAGACCCCTAACAATTGAGATAAGAAAGAGCAAAAGTTACCTCTACTAGATGAAATGTAACTTGAAAAAGTCTGCGGAGTTTTATCACATTATCTTCCTCTTCAGCATCAACCTGGAACCATATTTTGTTACCAAACACATATTACATTTTTACATGATATAATGCGGCCTATGATTGTAGAACGACATTTAAAAATATCCTGTATGTGTTTCTTTTGAACAAAAAATTTATTTCAAGGAGAAATAACGATTATTTCTAACCTTAGGGATGAAGTATGAAAGGATGAATTGTGAAGAGTAATGATGAACGGAAAAATTCCCATCCCTGGACACTTTTATTTTTCCATTCATCATTACTCTTCACGATTCATCCTTTCATACTTCATCCCTAAGGTTAGAAATAATCGTTATTTCTCCTTAAAATAAATTTAGATTTTTCGTAACTCCGCCTTTGCCGGTCCCAAGCCCGGATGAAAAAGGAGGAGGGGGAGCAGTAACAAGCTCGCTAAAAAACCTGGGCTCAGCTGGCCCGGCTGATAGTACCCTGTAAGGGCTCCTGATCTAGGGATACAGGATGAGCAGCGTTTGTACTCCATGTTAGGAGCAGCTGCACATGGCGTCTGTTCCTCATGTCAGAGGCGGCCATTTCTTTTGGAGCTAAGTCGGCCTGGCACTGAGTAGTGCTCCCAGTCTTGATGACAAAGGCAGACGCATTCTACTTCACCCAATCATGATGGTTGTCATGCTTTACAAGCTTGATACCTTGATATGATTAAGTGAAGATAAGAAAGAAGAAGAAGAGATTTTTCGTTCAAAAGAAACACATGCGGGATATTTTCAAATGTCGTTCTACATATTACATTTGTTGATACGTACCCTCTGTAAGTATCTGTAGACCTCTTCAAACTGGTCTTCATTGGTGAAATCATCCACAGGAGACATTGAATAGGTGTCGAAATTGAAGGGAGGCATTTTCAACTGGAAAAAAAACAAACTTTTTTTAGATATTATTGATTGATAAGTGTTCATCTCATTCTTTACTGTGATACTGTTGCATTGTCTTTCCAACAATACCTAAATTAACCTAATTATAAACCTATAAAGTAATATACTAGTATTATTATATATATATATGTAATATTGTGTTGAGATCCTGTCGACTCTCTGTAATAATGCGTTGGGGTTTGGTAAGCCTGTTGTAGAATCTCGTCGACTCTCGCTATAAGTTGTGGCAACCGAGGGTCAAACCTGTAGTAACCGCGAGGGACAGTCAGGGGTGGAGAGTTTTCCAGTGCCTCTCTGCACCTTGTAGGACCTTTAACAGTTCTCACAAAGTACAGGCAGTCGTGGTCGAGGCAGAGTGGAAAAGCTGGGGATGTCCACACACACAAAACGAAGCGACACAGTTGAAAGAAAGTTCCTTGAATAGATAAAAAGTTGAGCCAAAAGCAAAGATGGAGATAGGAGTAGCGTTTCTTACTGACTACATGGTGAAATGAGGTGGAACTTGGAGACAGCCGGCGACGCGCTGATGGGGAACTGTACTAACTGTCGCTAAGGCCGGTTTTATTTATACTACCTCTCCGACAAAGAGAATTGCATCACGGCACGTGTCGCTGCTACTCGAGACACGGCACGTGTCGCTGTTATTCGAGTCTGGCGCCTACCTGTCGGCTAACAATCTATCTTTAGAAGTTACTTTGTGATCTCTCAATCTTGCTTTTAACTTGGCTTTTAATCTATTATATAGTTTTATTTATTTATCCTCAGTACATTACATTTGGTGATGCAAGGAGACATGTCAATTATGCATATAATTAGTTATAAATCTGCAATTAGTTCTATATACAACATGACAATCGTATTACATAATATAGGGTTATTGGTTTAAATTATCATATATATATAAGTATCAAAAATAAAAATGGCATATCCAGGAGCACATATGCTTTATGAGCACATCTGCCTTCTATAAAGAACATGTGCTCCTGGTCAGGATATGCCATTTTTATTTTTGACTAGCTGAATGACCCGGGCAACGCCCGGGTTTTACCCGATTAAATGTTTTTATTCAAATACTATTTGTTACAATAATAAATTGGCGCCGTGGATGTCACTCTTGTGAAACGTCCCGCTCCAAACTTTGTCTGAGAAGCGATATTTTTATAGAGAGATGATCTGGCTTTGTGTCTTCTGCTCGAATGAATTTTTTTATGTTAGAATTTTGTTCCTGCATACTAAAAATGAACTGGCTTCACCCGTGGTTGCTTTTTGGAATTTTTCCCGATATAATTCCAGATATAAACATGATACAGAAATATTGTCATCATCATTTTCTGACTAAAAAACAACTATTTTTGCCCAGAACCTGTCAATTTCATTTTTTATTGGCTAAAATTCCGATAAATATCTCTTCCAAATTTTTTTCTATGTCCTGTCAAAACACGTTTTACAGGTACATTAGGTCAGCTGATATTACCTCCCATCTTCACCGCTAGAGGCGCTGCTTGCAAGCAAAAAGGCAAATTTGCAACGCAATTTGCAAATAACTCGAATAATATTCAGGATAGAGACCTGAAATTTTCACTAAAGTTTTTCCAGCTTCTACTATATATACTGTTAAAATTTCAGTCAGATTAGTTACGTATTGTGGACGTGTATAGCCGACATAGGAACAAACACACACACATACATACATACACTGACTTTTATATATATATAGGGATTTCAACACCTGATTTTTTATCTTTTATTTTTTTCTTTCATTTTTTCATATATTAGTATATAATAGTAATATAACCTATATAGTAACTTTACCATTTTAACATTTATAAATATACCAATTATTTAAAATTATTTTAGATTTTTACCATGTATTTACCATATAATTAACATGGTTTATTATTGATTTTAAAAGTCGGCCTGAGAGGCCGAACGCCAGTAATTGTGTAAGGAAAATAGGCGCCAGTAACTAAGGGTTAACAACTACTTGATCAGTTTAGGCTTAATTAGTGTGGTCCTGATAGTGATAGCATTCGAGCCCTAGAGCTTAAAGGGTTAAATTAACTTAGCATTAACAACTTTACCACATTTTAACATTTATAAATATACAATTTTTTTTTTAATTTTTAGATTTTTACCATTTTAGCAAAAAGCAAAAGCTATCACAACTATCAAGCAAATACAACACAATGAGGACTTAAATGTAGTTCAGCCAATATTTTTTGGTGGGTTACATATTTCTGATGGTGGCAACATGCTGCCCACTATATTAGGTCGGGTTAAATTAGGTTAATTTGTTTAGTTCGGGTTAGTTTGAATATAAAACATTCGCTCATTGAGAGATAATATTGTCGATTTCTTGAAAAAATAATTTAATATGCTAAAATTCAAGGAAAATTTTTTCTTACCAATTCAAATAATATATTATTTTTTATATTTTTAAAATATTTTAAGTGAATTTTAGCATGCAAACATTGCGCGCTATTACATTTATACGGACATTTTCCTAAGGATAATTGATATTATCATTTAATAGGAAAAAATGTTATCGAATGTTGATAAATTCATATATAGCGCCTTATGCATTTTAAAATACAATATTTATTGCAAAATGTGCAATAAATGTGTGTGACAGCAGAAAAGCAGATTTTAAAATACAGTTAGCACGCAACCCTTGTTTACAGATTGATTAAAACGATTTTTATATTCTCTGATCTTCTTTTACTTTTTTTTTTTTTTTAATATCTAAATCATATTTATAAGCCGTTTTGATTTTCATGGTTTTAATTTTATTAAGAAAAATTTCCTTTTGGTGCATATATAAAAATTTCACAATTCCATTTCAGCATTTTAAAGTTTAATGACAGTCTCCATAACTGTAAAATTATACAATAGGAAAAAATATTTTAAAGTTTAATGACAATTTTTGAGCTCTCAAACTTTATTATTTTTAAGAATGGTACATACTATTGCTATATGTCTATCTGATGAAACGCTTAGTCATTATTTAAAGAAAACATATTACAGGAGATAGCCCTTACACACAACACTTATTTTAAATAATAATAATAATAATGATAATAACTATTTTTCAAAAGTTTAGGAATATTCTCTGAACGTGTAGCGAATGTTCTATTTACATATTCTCTAATTTTCAATATCGAAATAATAATAGTAAAAGAAAACATAGATATTTACAATTGCAATCTTGACTATCTTCTGGTGTCAGGATATCTCGTGACCTTTTTATTATAGTATGCCACGATTCACCCAGAACCCCACCTAAGCTATGTCCCATCCTTCCCTCTCTAAGTTGTAAGGTTCTGGTTATTGTGAGGCGTAGAGATGGAGCCTGAGGCCACCTTCAGCCCTGACAACAACGAGCCAGAGTCCAAGATAGACTCAGACACCCCTTCCCTGTGGTCAAGCCACCTGACCTGTGGTGGATGACCTGGCCCTACCAAGCTAGTCTGAGATGGAATTAGACACTCCTTCTGGTGGTCGAGCCACATGTCCCATTGTGGCTGACTTGAACCCAAGCCAGAGTCCAAGAAGGACTCAGACAACCCTTCCCTGTTAACAAGCATGGTGCTTGACTTGACTCCACTAGTACCAAGCCAGACTCCAGCATGCCTATGGGCAAGCCACAAGCCCATGGTGGGTGTTAGAATCACCATCTTCAGGCAGAACACCAAACTTCACCACGTGCCCTTGTTGGGGCACGTTTTTTTGTAACCATACCCCAACAGAAGGCGTATGTATGATCAAATCAAATGGATACATGGCTTCCCTCCCACATAGACTTACAGACCATTTTTTTTGCCCAGAAACTTAGACACTTGGTGACACCAGACTTCCATGCCGAAAGCTGATGCCTGGTAAAGAAGAAGACATCCAGAGACATCCGAGCTGGAAACTGTTGTTTCATATGTACATATATTCCCCTCACCAAAAATTTAGGTAAAGGTGACCAGAAAAAAAAAAAAGGGGGAGAAAAATGGAGAAGGAAGATCTCTAAAGACTGAAACTTATAAAATATCCTTCCAGAGAAAGGAAAGCATCACATTACAGTCCAGGTAAAAAGGGCCTGGGTCAATTTTAGCCAAGACGGGGGGGCGATATATATACCATCCCGAGAAAAAGGGAGGATTGTATTCCAACCCATGTGGAGAGAGGGGGGGGCTGGCGTCTGAAATTTTACACGATCGCTGTAGTTGTTTCCCTCTTTAGATTTTTTTGTTTTGGTAATACTATATGTTCTATTTTGAAGGGGAGAGGCCTGGGGCGTCTATGAAATTGATACTGGAGCCGTTGGCCATTTTGATTGGTGTTTCTTTCGGCGAATGAAAATGGAGAATGAGATGATATAAAAGAAGGTTCTTTGCCAAAAGGCGGGAGAGATTTCGATCGGAGTCGCTCAGTGAGAAGGACGATTTTTAGACGGGCCTGAGACGTAGAGGAGACCAGACCTTGCCGCCGCTTTCGAGAGAAGGTAAGCCCCTTGCCATTATGGCTTAGCCCCCCCCTTTTATTTTTCGAACAGAAGCTAATCTATTTAGATTCTGAATGGGCCCTAAAGGGCTTTAAGTGACTTAAAAAGGAGTGTTAGGGTTCGTATATTTTGTCCCGCTAGAATAGATGGAGATCTAGGTTCCCCCCCCTTTTTGTGTAGTAGCCAACCTAGATTTCGCATGGGCCCTAAAGGGCTATAAAGTAACTTCAGGTCACCTCTACCTAAATTTTACTATGTAAATAGCATATCTCGTCAGTTTAGACATGTTCCCAAATTTTAAGATATTTAAATAAATATCTAGAGAAATTTTCTTGTCTCCTCTGTTACCTATTTCATACATAATTTGCCTTATGGTACTACCCCCCACACCTTAATTTCACAAAGTGTACAAATTATAGAACAACCGACTCTGTTGAAATAGAGTTGTGTACTATATCTTTGCTGTGATATATTGACACAGCAACAGTTACAAAATTACGACTTTATTAGGGCTACTTTGAGGGTAATTATCTGTCAGGTTTTAGTGATGTTTGTACTTTTATGTGTTTCAGTGCGTTATTCCATCATATTTACCATTATACAACATTAAGGTCTTGCTGAGGGTTATATACATGGGGTTGTTGGCCTAAATTGCTATATATATATATACTTAAGTAAGGAAACTTTTAATAAGATACATCGTGTATCCTCCCTTTTCAACTATCCAAACCCGGGGAACCCATCAATGGCGCCCAACGTGGGGCTCGAATTTAGTATATGTTTCTTCCCCTATACTTTAGAAATATATACCTAATGAAAAGCCATACTATTTTTAAGTATTGGTGAAGTAGTCCACGCATCCTGAGATTAACAGTCTATTATGATTCTATGTACATATATATATATACATTAGGAAGTTTTGCATATTATTTGTTTTCTTAAGACATATTTTTTTGGATTAAGGTATTACACATATTCTACTATTGTTTGCTATATTCTATGAATTATCTTATAGGTTAGAAATTCTATTATTTAAGTAGTTTTATAATAGTTATTGGCTATTACATATAAGTTACTTATATTATTGTTGATATTATTAGCTGGTACTAGGATATATTGTGTTATATGTTTCGGGCAAATCTATTTCTATTAATGCTATTGTGTTTTCTGAATAATAGAGAATCAATTATAAGCCTTTGATATTTGCTGTTTATGTTATTGTAATGTATTCTAGGTTCTCCTAATGCGAAAGTGTGACCTGTTCCTTTGCAGTATTGGAAAATTAGAGACCTATTGTCTTGATTAATAACGTTGCGTCTATTGCAACCGACCTTTTTTTTTATGATGCCGCCAACTGCATATGATCTTAAATATCCTGTATACACTCTGACAAGGGAAGGTTATCCTGAATTGACAAATGTATAATTTTTGTCTATAGTAGAGATTTCCAAGATTCTATTTCTGAAACATTTTTTTTTTGGATGAAGACAAATAAAACCATCTTGATAGTATTGAATTTTACAGTAAATACATTTGCCAGCAGAAGGCATGATGAGATTACATGAAATTTAAACCAGTTATATGCTTAGTATGTTCCTTCAGTTGTAATTTGACACCGTCTTGAAATAAAGAAATTGGACGGTGCGCTATATCTTGATGCTGGATATTTCTGTGTCAGAAAGGTGTAGTTATTCTGTTTAATGAGAATTCCAATAATTATCGAAATTTAGCAGATTATCATTGGGGATTTGAACAACTGTCTTGAAAATTTTTGAACAGCCCGAGTAGATAGAAGAGTCCTAGAGTTAGAGTGGAGAATTAGTAGTACAGACTGACCACTCGACGCAGATAACTCTAGGGAACAATTACTGTGTTAATCCGCCGTAGACAAGAAGAACATTGATTCTCAGGATACTCGATAGGCAGAATTTTGAGAATTGATAAAGTCATAGTTAAAGTTTACACAGGCATGTGGGAGTAAAGACAGTGATTTAAAGAGGCAGCCTTGTGTCTTAAATACTTTTAGTGGAAGCAGATGCCACTGCAAATATTCAGGTCTAATAATTTCCAAATTTGAAGTCATGCATGACGGTTAGCACGGGATTGACGCCTGGACGGGTTTCCACTGGGATTAATCGAGCTTGCGAAAGAACTAGAAGAAGTGTGACATGTCACGCCACTGTACTAAATTAATAATTGAGAAGATTTATGTTGAGCCAACTGAAATTAGTAAAGAATTAAGAGATTAAGGTCTTATTCTTTGAGTTTTACACTAATTTCAATTACGCGATATGGACGGCGTTATAAGTTGGGTGGAAATGATTCGGCCGCAATGGGATGGTCTCCTGGAGGTGGTACGATCAAATACTTACTTATTGAATGCCGGGCGGGATCGCATGAAGCATTAAATGACATCGTGAAATGCTTAAAGAAACACCCTAGAAGATTGGGGATCGACAAAATGACGACATGGAAAATGCTCAACATTGTACATTGGCAGCAAAATGATATCTTGCTATTGTATGGACGACCACTCCTTCCTGAAATGTGCAGCGGATATTAGTCCCAGAATTAGGTCCTTTGAGGCGACACTTTCCTTTGCAGATGACATAAAGACGCATGACAAAAACAGCACATGAGCATTTAAACTAACTTCAATTCCTGCCATTAATTAATTTAGTTGACCAATAGCTATAGAACCGCTGGAGACCTCCATACCCTGTGTGAATATTTTAGTGAGAAATGAGCGATTCAATTCTATGAGCCATGAGGTATCCTGTAAGATCAGAGCTGTACCCCATTCAATTTTTTTTATAGTAGCCAGTGCGAGATATTTCCAGAATGTTTGTTTCTTTTTTTTTCTAACTGTCATATAATTCGGAAACTAGAAAACTACACTATTTTGATACAGTTTACATCTAGCATCCATGAGAACTCAATATGACTATTGAACGTAGATTGAAGATTAATGAGCGAGCCAACCTAGAGAGAACGAGTTTAATAGGCTTACAATCAATAGTTGAAGCAAACTATTCGCACAAATTTGTTATGTTCTCCCTCTAAATGATCTATGACATTATAGGTTTTCTTAACAAGGTAACTACCCCGCCGAGTGTATATGGAGTTATAAAGCTTAAAGGTCATAGGCTGTTGGAATAATATTACACTAGTAATAATTAATAGTTCAAAATTAAGAGTGATAATAGATCGGGATCCAGATCCCGATGACGGGTTTCGAGGAAACACCAGAGGGATGAAAAGGCAGTGAAATGTGTAGAAAATGATGGAAGAGAGATGAGAGAGAGGTGATGAAAGAGGTGTTGAAAGTGATAAAAAGAGTGAGAAAGCGTTGAATGTTGATGAGAAAGAGATAGAGAGATGCAGAAAAATGTTGAAAGAGAAAGAATTGGAAAGGGTTGGATAAAGAGTTTTGTAAATAGTAGATAAAGGTTGATAGAAGAAAGTACATTTAATGTGTAAAGCGTAGCTGTCGACCGCAATATCGCCTCGATAGAACTATTTCTTTTAAAATAAGACATATTATGCACTGGGGGTTTGTGTAAGCTGATTTACATAAGTTTCAGCGATTGTATACACTATTTAATATAGATAGGTCTTTATTAATTACAATATTAGGTTATATATTAAATAGCAAATAGGTCTTAGTGTTATGGTGAACTTTAAACAGTTTGCAGTTTTTTTTTTTTAAACATGTGTTCTAGTGCTAAGTGTTGAAAGGAGCTTTAACACCATGTTTCAGGGTTTGTGTGTTATTTGTCTCAACCTTGTAATTGTGCAGAATACCGTCTCACAACCTTACTGTAGTGTTTGTTGCCATCTTTAAAGATCTTCACAATTTGTTTTAATATTAGTGTGTCATTTAGAGAAAATTGTCACAACCTTATCCTTGTATAGAACACCGTTTTTACACCGTTTTATTTAATAAGTTATATGAGAGATTTTAGATATAGTATAAGAGTTACTATTTACATGAGCCAAATCGACCCAACAGTTAGAGCAAGAGGGAGGAACTCAGATATTTCCTCCTTTCACGTGACGCGACTGTTCACCCCGACCGGTCGTGCCAGAAAAGAGGGAATACCAGGAAACTCTGTCCTCCTGACATCGCTCCTGTCAGGATATGATTTAGGAAAATTTTAGTTTCTTTTTATTGTTATGTTACAATTTTATCCAACAATAGAACCAGAGCGAACCCAGAAGTAATGAGACGAGGGGAAGTTGACAGAGTTAGTGTGAACAGTTTAACCTTACGCAGGTCTACAAGGGTGAAAAGGCCCACACAGTGTAAATTCTGCTTAGACTGTCGCCACTAACTAGGATTTTGGAGTGTGTACGGAGAATCAGCTCGATAGAATGAGAAGTTTAGAGATTTCAACCTTTTTTTTTTTTTTTCATTTAAAAACCTTTTTTTTTTTTTTAGTAGAACTTCATTAGGATTCCTTTTTTTTTTTAATACAAACTATTTCTTGTTAAAACCCGAGTTTCAAAGACCAATGAGAATAATGTATACCATTGTGAATTAACTATTTAGTGTAAATCTGAAATTTTAGTTATTATCAGGAGTAATAGGTGAAGGAAGGTGTAGGAAATCACAACTTAGAGGGGGGCTATGTCTAAAACAACAAACCTAATAGGCATCCTATGGCTTGTGTTGGGTAATTCAGAAACCCTATAATCCCTGGCCTTCAGGTAGTAGCTTTGAAATAGGTTTCTAATGAGGACATGAAAGGTCAATCTTTCAGAGTAAAGTTGTGAAGTGTAGGGACCCTAAGCCAGGGGTAGAAGTTAAGTAGGCCCAGACCGTAGTCGATCCTTGGAAAGCACTTGAGAATGTTAGTGTTGGGTAGTGAATCATAAACCCTATAAATCCATCTTTCAATAGAGTGTTGAGGTCGGACTACTGCAAAGGGGGCAGACGCACGAGGAAGTAAGAAGAAAGTGACTTCACCCACGGTGGCTAGGGGAATGACTCAATCCGCTTTTATGAGGTGTCACGTTTAATGGTTCTTTATTCGCCCTTATATTTGTGTATGTCTTTATAGAATTGTCGTGAAAAGTCGCTTAGTGTCGAGGCAAGGGCAGTTTTTGAAGTTACACTGATTTTTTTTTTGGTAGGTTAGCTTCCAGATTATTTAGAATTGTTAACAATTATTGTTAACAATCATTTATCGAGTATAAAGTATTAGTATATATAGAGCTTGTACAGAGGCATTTTCTTTTGAGTAACCTAGGGCTTTAGTTCCCAACTTGTTTTAATTTTATTATTTTATTTGATTTCACATTGTGTCCTGAAATATGTTATTATTTGTTAGGATCTATTGATATTGATAAACGAGTATTTTGGCCTTTGTAGCAGCTTTTAACTTTAGTATGAGTGCATTCCGCGAATGATAGGGGGGAGGGTGTATGAAAGAATTGGAATAATGAATGTGTAGAAGGTTAAAAACTATTATACTGTGAGCCCAAAATACATTAAATTAGGATTAAGGACTTTAATAGGATCGATTTTATTTTATTTTATTTTTATTTCGAATTTTGTTAGGACCGAGAAGCCTCAAACAGGACAACTACAACTCTATCTATTGTTGGGAAAATATTCGCTCCACTTTGTTAGGTCTCCTTTTAGAGGAGTGCAAATATTGATTTCTTTTATTAGGGTAATCAGTTACTCTATTTCATTATATCAACTTGAATTTTAAGAGTCGTAGATAATGATCATATCTTGATTCTCAGACTGGAAGGTTGTGGGAGGTTATGATCAGACCAGGAAACCCACAAAACTTCCCCTCATTAGAGGGAACGAAGAGGTATAGATTGAATTTTATGCAGGATGGGGGATTTGTTTTGCCATGCCGTATAGCCTGGGGTATAACGGCGCGACCTTGGGTGACCGATCTGACACCGTAATTTCGACGCTTTTAGCGTGGCTGGAGCGAGGGTGTTGCAGACGGGAGGTCCTGTAAGATTGGCATGTAGGCAGAGATTGCCCAGTTATTCTAGACGAAGTGTTCCCGTCTATTGAATTTTTTTTTTGGTACCAGTTTGATCCCCCATAGCTAGCGGAAGTTTCTTCTAATAAAGGATTCGCCCTGCCATACGTTTTGTTGGAATGAATTCGAGCATAAGACCGATTCGAGAGGCAGAATAAGTAATTATTAGGACCTTCAACGAGTTTAGACTCGTTCCATATTAGGATAAGATTTTAAAGTATTAGTTAACTATAAGGACCGCGAACGAGACGCCAGAACGAGCCAATGAGTCAAAGTTTTTAGAAGTGTTGTATGGAGGACAGTAGAATTAAAAGCAGTTATACAGGAAGTAGAATTCTGAAGGAATTTGTAAAAGGAACCAAAATTTAAGATTGATAAAATTCAAACTTATAAGATGTAGATTTATAGGATTCAGGTCAATGAATAGAGAGTATATTAGTAGATAAAAGTAATATGAATTTCTTGGAAGGGAGAGGTAGCTGAACTGTACACACCCCAGAGGCAAGGTAAACGGAGTCACAAACAAAATGGGAGAAGTTGATTAGTTTCTCTGTCAAACAGAGAGCTTTCTTCATACGGTTGTCACCCTAGATTTAAATGGACTGTGTAGTTTAATAGAGGTCTGGGATATATTCCATTTGACCAAGATTCTAAATGACGTACCCATCTGAGTTGAGAGTATTGTAACAGAGGAATCTAACACATAAGAGAAAACACACCCTCCAGTAGGATCGGGATAGACGAATATTACCCAGTGACCAACTCGTGATTCCAGACTGAATAAGATTGAAAAACTTAACTGAGATACTAAACCTTGAACCTTCAGCACACAAATATATATAATGTGTTTTCATTTTCTAATTGAATATGTTATTATTTTATATCATATATATTATATTATAATCATATGCTATTCATTTCAACTATTTTATTTCCTTTGATATTCATGATATTAGTAATATTTACCGGCCATGTTGCGATTTTTTTTAACATGTTGTCATGGCTTATTCTTCCCTTAAGGCATGATCTATTTTATCCTTATTGTCTTTTATCCGCCTTACTTGTATAAGTATATATATTTTGTCATCATATATAATTTTGTAGTAGTTTTCTTTATCATCTATCATGGGATGATTTTTATCATATTTAATCACTATCTGCATGATACGTGTTTTCTTCAATATATATATTATACCCATCATATAACATGGAAGGATTCATTTTATCATTACATATTTCGTGCCTTATTTAATAATTACTTTCACAATTTGTTTTCTGTAACCTTTTTTTTTTTTATTTAGCAAAAGTCATCATGTCATAGGCTAATCATTATGTATCAAGATATTTCTTTCAGCTAACTATAATTATCCTTTCCTTTGATTGTATATGTATAACTATACCACACGAATGTCTTGATTGGTACTTAAATAAAGATGCTGGCATGTTTTAGGAGTTGGACTAGTCAGTTATTTCTAAACGACTCCTTGGCGCCCAAATTTTTATATATAATATGTAATAGGGAAATGTTCTAACTGTATTGTTAGCAGAAAGAAGGTAGCAATGAATCCAGCACCACAAGAGGCAAGGATGGGGTTGAGAGGACTTACCACAAGGAGGGTCTACTCCTCAAGGCCAAAGAAGAAAGTGGAAGGGTGGTATATATACCCATGAATGGTAAGACAGATGACCTTGCTTACTTCCATACATATGATATGACTGTCCCCCATGAACTATTTTGATAACAGTGTTCTGACAGATAATAGCACATAAAAACCCCTTTGCCAGGATGCGCAATGCCCACTAATGTTCGGAATAATAAACATCTAGAATGGCATACCATCATTTTGACTAGCCTTACCTTCCCTATAGGTTTCGGTACATCTGGCTTCACCTAGTAATGGAAAATGCATTTTGCTAGAAATGGGCCTGCTTTCATAGTAACTGATGAAAGGCAGATGAATAATGAATAGCACAAACGCATTTGTCCATTACTTGGCAGGGGGAGGATTGTTGGGGCACGTTTTTTTGTAACCATACCCCAACAGAAGGCGTATGTATGATCAAATCAAATGGATACATGGCTTCCCTCCCACATAGACTTACAGACCATTTTTTTTGCCCAGAAACTTAGACACTTGGTGACACCAGACTTCCATGCCGAAAGCTGATGCCTGGTAAAGAAGAAGACATCCAGAGACATCCGAGCTGGAAACTGTTGTTTCATATGTACATATATTCCCCTCACCAAAAATTTAGGTAAAGGTGACCAGAAAAAAAAAAAAGGGGAGAAAAATGGAGAAGGAAGATCTCTAAAGACTGAAACTTATAAAATATCCTTCCAGAGAAAGGAAAGCATCACATTACAGTCCAGGTAAAAAGGGCCTGGGTCAATTTTAGCCAAGACGGGGGGGCGATATATATACCATCCCGAGAAAAAGGGAGGATTGTATTCCAACCCATGTGGAGAGAGGGGGGGGCTGGCGTCTGAAATTTTACACGATCGCTGTAGTTGTTTCCCTCTTTAGATTTTTTTGTTTTGGTAATACTATATGTTCTATTTTGAAGGGGAGAGGCCTGGGGCGTCTATGAAATTGATACTGGAGCCGTTGGCCATTTTGATTGGTGTTTCTTTCGGCGAATGAAAATGGAGAATGAGATGATATAAAAGAAGGTTCTTTGCCAAAAGGCGGGAGAGATTTCGATCGGAGTCGCTCAGTGAGAAGGACGATTTTTAGACGGGCCTGAGACGTAGAGGAGACCAGACCTTGCCGCCGCTTTCGAGAGAAGGTAAGCCCCTTGCCATTATGGCTTAGCCCCCCCCTTTTATTTTTCGAACAGAAGCTAATCTATTTAGATTCTGAATGGGCCCTAAAGGGCTTTAAGTGACTTAAAAAGGAGTGTTAGGGTTCGTATATTTTGTCCCGCTAGAATAGATGGAGATCTAGGTTCCCCCCCCCTTTTGTGTAGTAGCCAACCTAGATTTCGCATGGGCCCTAAAGGGCTATAAAGTAACTTCAGGTCACCTCTACCTAAATTTTACTATGTAAATAGCATATCTCGTCAGTTTAGACATGTTCCCAAATTTTAAGATATTTAAATAAATATCTAGAGAAATTTTCTTGTCTCCTCTGTTACCTATTTCATACATAATTTGCCTTATGGTACTACCCCCCACACCTTAATTTCACAAAGTGTACAAATTATAGAACAACCGACTCTGTTGAAATAGAGTTGTGTACTATATCTTTGCTGTGATATATTGACACAGCAACAGTTACAAAATTACGACTTTATTAGGGCTACTTTGAGGGTAATTATCTGTCAGGTTTTAGTGATGTTTGTACTTTTATGTGTTTCAGTGCGTTATTCCATCATATTTACCATTATACAACATTAAGGTCTTGCTGAGGGTTATATACATGGGGTTGTTGGCCTAAATTGCTATATATATATATACTTAAGTAAGGAAACTTTTAATAAGATACATCGTGTATCCTCCCTTTTCAACTATCCAAACCCGGGGAACCCATCACCCTGAACCTTTCCCAAGCTGACCCCAAGATGCCCATATCCTACATTATTAATTATATATTTATTATTCAAAATTTTCTAATCTTTTATTTATTTTTGTGAATTTTTCTTTGATAATTTTTATATTTAATTTAATTTTATTATTTTTAAAGATATTTTTTTTCCACAGAAAGAAGGGTGAGATAGCCTTGGAGGGGTGAATCCAGCAACACTGGGGCAAGGAAGCTGGATATTGAGATTCAGTTGGATTTTCTTCCATGGAAGCTGAGGATTGGGAGTGGCTGAAAGCTCAGGCCGCTGGCCCCTGGCTGCTCTTTTTCGAATCCTAGATTTGGGTTGCTTGAGGTAGAGGTAGGTGGGAATAAATATGCCGTGGGAATGCTAGGCCTTTTTTAGTTTATGTTGGAAAAGAAGGAGTTCAAAGCAGCCATTGGGAGGCCGACGGAGGGGGCTATGGGATGCAGCGGCTGGAATGAGAAAAACAAAAACAAAAGAACCTGTAAACAACTTTCGAAAGGGAAGATTTGCCCTGATCCAGATTCTTTTAGTGTAAATATTTAAATATATAATTATTTGAATAATCCTTTACTATTTTTTCTTAATTTATAATAAATATAATTTTCCGTCAGTTTATTTTAAAAGTGCTATAAGCAGTGGCACCTCAATTTTGAACCTTCAACCCCGCCGACCAAGAATAGAGGTGAGTGACTCCCTCTATAGAACTTATATCGTCGTCACAACACAGAGTGGCGGTGAAATCACAATAGTTTATATTTATATATATTTTTAAATATCCTCCCTTATAACCTTTTATGTATATATAGTGTTTTAAATTTAAAGCTTTCCTTTTTTAAATCTTATATGTTAATTTTAGAATTGTTGTGTATGTTGAAAACTGTTTTACTAGACCTTAAATAAAGAATGTTTAGTAGAAATGAAGTATTTAATTCTCATTCAACATTTATACATTGCTAGCCAGCACAACTTTAGGTCTCTACATGTACCATAGATGAATAAATTTGTGGTCTGCCTTTTTTGCAGCAACTGGCGCCCTAATATTTGGACTTGTAGAGACCTGGAAATAGTTTTTATTAAAATGTAACAGCAAAGTAAAAACGTATAAAATCACATCACGACATTAACAGATGGAACCTGAAAGCCTCAGCCTTAGCAGAACCAAGCCAGATTCTGAGATGGACTCAGACACCCCTTTCCAGTGGTCGAGTCACATTACCCATTGTGGCTGACTTGAGCCCACCAGCACCAGGCCAGAATTCGCCATAGACTCTACCTGAATGCCTATCCCTATGGACAAGCCACAGACCCATGGTAGGTGATAAGATCACCATCTTCAGGTGGAACACCAGCTCCACTATGAGCCTTAAACCTTCCCCAAGCCGACCCCAAGATGCCCAGGTCCCGCCATGTTCTTTTTATATTTAATTATCTTTTTATATTCTATACTTTTTAATCCAAATTTATTTTTATATTTTTACTTCACAGTGAAATGATGATTATAGTTTGGGATATTTTATTAAAAAATGGGAGAGCAGGAACAAAACAAGACTTGTTAAAATAGCGGAAATCGCAGGCTGCTAGCCTGGCTGCGGCTCTGGCCGTCCCTGGACGCGATGATGTGATGTATAGGTGGGCGGAATGGGTGTTGTTGTTCGTGGGCATGGTACTCTTCAGTTATTTTTAATCTCCCTTTGAGCCTTATATATATATATACACGTTAAAAATAAAGAAAAAATAGAAAATGGCTAGGTGTTGATATTAACAATTAAATTGGCATTTCCTGACTGCACACATGAGCATTTTAGATGGGAGAGCGCCATCTAGTGGAACAAAAATCAACTAAACGTTGATTTAGCTTGTTCCAAATATATTTGCTAGTCCAATTTCTTGATAAATCAAGAAAGTCAACCACATAGTGTTTCGAGCTGTTAGGCTTGTCAGCGTGGTGCAGGTTGTACATCTATGACCAAAGGTTTAGTCCCAGAGGCTTCCTGAGATAACAAGAAATGGGCATTTAAGGCCAAATTTGCCTAACATGCTCATGTGAACGTTCAGGAAATGCCAATTTAGTTTTTAATATCAACACTTGACATTTTTCTATTTTTACTTGATTTTCAACATGAAAAACGTCTTTACGAAAATTTTTTGTTATCTCAGGAAGCCTCTGGGACTAAACCTTTGGTCGTAGAGGTACAGTCTGCACCAATCTGACGAGGGCCAACAGCCCGAAACGCATACATGGTTGACTTTTTTGATTTATCAAGAAATTGGGTTGGCCAAATATATTTGGAACAAACTAAATCAACGTTTGGTTGATTTTTGTGTGTCTGTCATCTAAAATGCTTATGTGAGCGGTTCAGATATGCTAATTTTGTTTCTAATATATATATTAAAACACGAGCGCCAACAACACGAAACGCGTTTGTGGCTTTTCTTGATTTATCAAGAAATTGGGTTGGCCAAATATCAGGAAACAGGTTAAATCAATGAATAGTTGATTTCTGTTCCACCAGATGGCGCTCTGCCTTCTGAAAAGCATATGTGCTCCTGGTCAAGATATGCCTACTTTGTTTTTAATATCAACACCTGACCCACTTATTATTATTTTTTCATATATATATATTAAAAACTATAAATTGGCATTTTCTGACTGCTCACATGAGAATTTTAGATGCCACAAAAATCAACTAAATATTGATTTAGCTTGTTCCATAATATTTGGTCAGTCCAATTTCTTGATAAATCAAGAAAAGTCAACTACCTACCAATTTCAGACTGTTGGCCTCTCGTCAGCGTGGTACAGACTGTACCTCTTCCCCAAAAAATTCATCCTAGAGGCTTCCTGAGAAATCAAGAAAATGGTATTTGAGGCCAAGTTTGCATAAATACACTTCTCATTTAGAAAATATGAAAGATAGGTTTTGATATTAAAAACAAAATTGGCATATCCTGACTGACCACTCACACAAGCTTTTAAGGTGGTAGAGTGCCATCTGGTGGGGGAAAAAATCAACTAAACATTGATTCAGCTTGTTCCATTACATTTGGCAACTCAATTTCTTGATGTATGAAGAAGTTACAATAAGGCTAGTTGACTATTTGTAGAAATATAGAAAGGACTACAAGCAGTCTTTTGCACACCTGATAATACAATTAGAACAATTTTGGTGTTTTCTGTTGAATATATAATTTAGTAATAATATAGGAACATGTCAAATCGATGTTAATTAAACAAATGCTACAGGTTTCTGGAAATGAGTTTCATCTTATCAATAAAGATAAGATGTAGCATTTGTTTAATTAATATCTAGATTTAAATCAATTGATAGCAAATAAATGTTCAAGCTTCCTGTTTTAAATGGCAAAGAAGAAACTTATATAATGCAATTAAAAATGAAGGAAAATAGCCAGAAAAGGTGTGTTTCAACTCTACTGGATAGGTTGACTATCAGTCTGAGTTATGTTTTACTTTATTTAATAATGTACTTACTTTGAGATAAAAAATGATTTATTCTTTAGAATTTTTTATTTTAAGACCTTGTGTGTGTATGTAATATTATGTTGAGGTCTGGTAGCCTCTTGTAGAATCCTGTCGACTTTGATGTGATAAAGAGTGTGCTGTCGACTTATCTGTGATGAGATCCTGTCGACTCTCGCTATAAGCTGTGGTAACCGGTGGTCAAACCTGTAGTAGCCGAGAGGGACAGTCAGGGCGTGGAGAGTTTTCCAGTACCTCTCTGCACTTTGGAAGACCTTTAACAGTTTTCACAGAGTACAGGCAGTTGTGGTCGAGGCAGAGTGGAAAGCTTGGGAATGTTCACACACACAAAACGAAGAGACACAGCTGAAGTAGGAAAGTTCCATGAACAGATAGGAGCTGAGTTATGAGCAAGATGGAGATAAGAGTTTCTTACTGTTTTACATGGTCGATGAGGTGGTCCTGGCTATAAGCGACAAGGGCTCGCGCCGACGGTGAAGATACTAACTGCGGACTAACTGCCTCCTGTCGGCTAAAACCGAGGTGTTTATATACCATTCCCGAGGAGGGGGGGGGGGGGAGACATCTGCAAATTTGAACTTTGAACGTCTGGGGCATTCTGCACCCTTTGGACCAGATGGCAACAGGCTGCCGAATTCCTTTTCAGGGTTGTTGGATTTCTCTCTCGATTTTAGACGTTTTTGAACTTTTAAATCTTGCTTTAACTCAGCTCTTAATCTATTAATAGTTTTATTTATTTGTCTTCAATTTGTACAAAGTACATTACATATGGTGATGCAATGACACAGATTAATCATGCGCATAATTATTTATAGATGTGTTTCTATATACAACATGACAATCTTGTTATAAGTAATTATACAATATAGGGTTGTTGGTTTAAATTACCATATGTATGTAAAATTCATTCATTTCATATTGGAAGATAATACCAAAGCAATTTGCACAACAAGATTCTGAAATTGAAGATCATTCATTGCAATGATCAATGAACAATAGAGATGAAGAAAATGATCCACTTTTTAACACTGTTCAACATCCTCAAGTAATTATTTTATTGGAAAATAAAAAATGGTCATAAGAGTACAAAGAACCTTGTAATAATTAGCAACATCTGTTCTCAATAACATAATTGCATACTTACCTGATATAATATTACCTGGTGTACTCTCACACTTTTGTTTTACAAAATGATGGGAAAAAATAGTACAAAAGTCAATTTCTACTGGGATTGTAGAGGCTATCCCGAATCCATCATGACTTTTTTGTTCTCAGGGAGTTCACAATATGTTATACTAGCCGAATGACCCGGGCAACGCCCGGTTTTACCCGATTGATATTAAAAACAAAATTGGCATATCCTGACTGACCACTCACACAAGCTTTTAAGGTGGTACAATTATAAATTGGCGCCGTGGATGTCATTCTTGTGAAACGTCCTGCTCCAAACTTTGTGTCTGAGAAGCGATATTTATATAAAGAGATGATCTGGCTTTGTGTCTTCTGTTCGAATGAATGTTTTTCTGTTAGAATTTTGTTCCTGCATACTAAAAATGAACTAGCTTCACCCGTGGTCTCTGCTTTTTGGAATTTTTCCAGATATAATTTTGTATCTGATAATCAAATATGATACAGCAATATTTTCATAATCATTTTCTGAATAAAAAACAACTATTTTTTCCCCAGAACCTGTCAATTTATTTTTCTTGACTAAAAATCCGAAAAATATCTCTTCCAGATTTTTCTCTATGTCCTGTTAAAACACGTTTTACATGTCCATTAGGTCAGCTGATATTGCCTCCCATCTTCACCGCTAGAGACGCTGCTTGCGAGCGAAAGGGCAAATTTGCAACGCAATTTACAAATAACTTGTATACATACTTGTATACTTGTGTACATAGACCATAAATCTGTACATAGACAGGAAAAGCACATATATTTTAATAATATAAATGAGTTTTAAAAATTGTAAAAAAAAAATGCATCTGGCCAGACCCGGGGCGCCCGCGTGGCAGGCGAGCATTCTACCACTGAACCAAAAGCAAACGGTGACAGAATTGTTGATGACTGATACTTGTTTATTTTAATTATAGTTTACAATTTTTTTTACACCCTGCTATATAAAAAACCTACCTATGAAAATATTCTGCATGCACTGGTGTTAAATGAATCATTGACTCTACGCCAATTAAGCACTCAGAGCCAAAGTTGAGATTCAAAACAATTTCATATTTATTTATTCTATACTGAATGGTCAAACAGAAAAGAAAAAGGCAATGAGAATAAAATGGGGGAAATATACATATAATTAACCTGCTGAAATAAAGAAAATTATAAGAAGTTACTTATCTTTTTGGTGCTTCAGTTGGAGGGGAGGTTGGAAGGTTTCTTCCTCTTAAATTTTAAAAACTATATTTTTGGACGATTTTCTTAAAATTGTCCCTAAGCTAAGAAAAAAAATCTTTCAGAACTTTTTCTCCATATTATCTGTGTATCTCTGCAGCCTTCTATCTATCTCCCTTCTCTCTTTCCTCAAATCTTTCCACCAAATTTTCTATTTAACAGAGTAAATAAAAATTAATTTAATTTTTTATTTGTTTTGTTCTGTAAAAAAAGTTGAAAATTCAAAATTATTAATATTTAAAACAAAAAAATAGCTGATTACTTATTTTAAAAAAGGAAATTTATTATAATGAAAAATAAATTATATATATTTTAAAAAATCTATATATATAAAATTGAATGTCTGTCTGTCTGTACTCTATAGATTCAAAAACCATACATCCAATCGCCGTGAAATTTTGGGATATTATTAGGTATATCACCGGGAAGGTTTTTGAAAAATAATTTCATGAATATCTTGAATATCCTTAGAGTTATTTGCAGATTTGTAGATTTAACTTGCAAGCAGCGCCCCCATTGTGACGATGATAACAAGTTTTCTTATCACTAAGTTTGTTATCTTAAATATTATTTATCAAAAGTAAGATTATCTCAGGATGACACGGCAATGTGACACGGGAAAAAATGTTCACTAGATAAAACTGATTTTCTAATGTAGAAAATTAGGAAAGACAAAATTCAGGATGACACGGCACACAGGGACCGGGAAAAAATGTTCACTTTATCGAGAGATTCAAATTTACGAGTTTCAAATTATCAAAATATATCTTTTTTTTTTAAATAAGTTTTTAGAGAATTGTTTTAACAAATGTTCGCTAGACAAACCTTTACTCGGGTAAAACCCGGGCGAAGCCGGGCACTTCCGCTAGTAAATAATAAAAGAAAGGAGAAGAGATGGGTTGGTTTTATAATGATGAATGCTCGTTATTGTAGAGGCAACTGCATCATGGTCCTTCATGGGGTATTGTGGGTGAGCTTTGTGGAGGTAGCAGAAGTGGGCTCCACAGGATCAGGTGGATAAATTAGGAAAAAAAAAAAGCATCTCCTGATCGTGCAACTAAAAGTTGCTGATGGCTTGCACTATTTGTCAGAATAAATATCAATGAATAGTTGATTTTGATCCCAACAGATGGTGCTGTGGGATGGCTGAGACTTCCTTCCAGCCTGCTGGGATTACAGCCGTTGGCAAACATACAAGCGGCGCCATGAAATAGGAGATGACCACCGCTGTGTGGCGACAGATCAGCGGAAGTCAATAAGAACCCAATAGACATTCTAGGGTGTTGTCCTTTTGTCTTCCTTTATCAACTTCCATAAAAATGTAGCTAATACGTAATAAAACACTAACTTTCAAATATTTTTCTGGGCCATCGCTAGCCTATTAAATTCGACATACTACAGTGCAAGCCCCATCAGCAACTTTAAGTTACACAATAAGGAGATGCTTTTTTTCTTAATTTGAGAGATGTTGACAATGTGTAACCATTTGGTTTTCTTGGGCATTCATTCCTCATCAAATACTGATATTCTACTTAAAAACATAAGGTCACAAGGCAAAATCTATAAATTGTCTACGACTTTTCGGAAACATCTTTGTTACCAAAATGTCGCATATGGCATCTGTTCCTCATGTCAGAGGCGGCCATTTATTTTGGAGCTAAGTAGGCCTGCCACTGAGTAGTGCTCCCAGTCTTAATGACAAAGGCAGACACATTCTACTTCACCCAGTCATGATGGTTGTCAAACAGACACCATCAAAGGACACAACTTGGCATCCTAATATGATTGAGTGGAGATAAGAAAGAAGAAGTAGACTTGTCTTTCCATCTATTTGAATCCCAGACAAAACTCTTTAATTCAACACCCCAAGGGATCAGAGCTTTCGGTTGAATTAAGGCAAGTTAGAGGATTTCAGGGGTGTCGGTGGAAGGGAGGTCTAAACCGTTGGTTTTCAATCGCTACGACCTAGGTTCGAATCCCACTTTGGGAACTTTTTTTCATTTAAAAAAATGCTCCAATGGCTCCCGATTCTTGAAAAAATCCAACCTCACCAGCGAGTGCAAGGTACCAAATGGGGCTCTGGCACATTTGAAAATGCAAATGTCAAACTGCTTTTCACATGTGTAGATATGTGACGCACTTACAGTAAAAGCAGTCACTAACTATGATTATCATGGCCTGTACCATGTGTACTACCATTCACTGCCATTTTTTTTCACACAAAAGGCTAACCAAATATATATTTAAACTAATATTTTCAGAAAATATTGCTGTAATATATTTTAATTAATAATATGTGTAAATTGATACTATTGGAGAACTCTTTTATTGATTTTTTTCAGAATGTTTTATAGTTATTATTAAGTGATGGTTAATTGATATATTTTTGTGTGTGAACAAAGAGAAAATTACAAATATTTTTTTAATCTAATTGAATAAATGCAATGGGAAGAAAGCAAATAAATTTAGAAAAGTTCTAAGACAACCTCATTGTTTACCACAGTGGCCACCAGTCAGGACTATAAGGGAGGCCTTCAACATCATCGGGCGGCCCCCTGACCTGCAGGCTTGGATCTTCGGGTCCGGCCTTGAGGACGAGGCCCTGACCATCCTCGCGTCGCAAAGTTACGGATCTACCGCCACTTTGTCCAGGTTGGGCTCGGTGGAGTGGAGGACCCGCTCATCGCCTGGAGGAGAAAACTCGCGCGCCGAGGATGCCTCCCCATATCCTCTATTATATAACTTTTTGTACATATATTTATTATTATATTATTTTACTATTATAACTATCTTTGAGTGTAAATATTGACAATATGTCAATAAAAGTTGTTTTAATTGTCAATTGTCAGTCAGGACTATATTTTCCATCGTTAGTGCAGATTTCTGGAATAGGCTAACAATGGTCGCTGTACCCTGTATGCAAAAGTATAGCATTTTTAGTAATAAATTTGTACTTGAACAAGAATTATCTAATGTTGGCAAAAATTTGATTTTAAAAAAAGAGCTTGAATTATTGATGGTATTAAATTAACATTTGTTATTTGATAGGCTGGAGGTCAGGACATTTTACTCTTGCCACTCACTGCTCCCAGGTGCTGTTCCCTGCCATCTCCACGTTTCCTCCACCCCTGTGAGACATCTCTGCTGTCAGATCTTAGGATCCCTTGCCACTGGAAGTTGCATTCTGCTGCCAGATCTTAGGATCCCTTGCCACTGGAAGTTGCATTCTGCTGCCAGATCCTAGGATCCCTTGCCACTGGAAGTTGCATTCTGCTGCCAGATCCTAGGATCCCTTGCCACTGGAAGTCGCGTTCTGCTGCCAGATCTTAGGATCCCTTGCCACTGGAAGCTGCATTCTACTGCCAGATCTTAGGATCCCTTGCCACTGGAAGCTGCATTCTACTGCCAGATCTTAGGATCCCTTGCCACTGGAAGTTGCATTCTGCTGCCCTGATGTGGGGCTAGAAGACTTTGCTTTAAAAGGCCAATTAGCCCGGAAGAAAGGAAACAGGAGGTCAGGACATGACAACATGGTTGAATTATCTCAGTGTTGAATTAACAACATGAAATGAAACCAATATTTCATGTTGTTATTACCAAGGTGACTTTAGAACAGTAAATATTAGTGTTATAAAGTGGTGGTTCCACACTGTAATTGGTACATTTTCACACACCATGTTCTCTAGTCAACTAGCAATAATCACGTCTCAGAAGATCCTCAATGGCTACGATATAACCTCTGTGCAAAGCTACTATGTCCTCTAGTACTTCTGCCTTTCAACTTAACCAATGAATTAGTAGAATTTGGATTATTAATATATACAGTTATCAGCGTCATAATCAAGCAACAATTCTTAATTCTGTCACCGTTTGCTTTGTGAATGGAATAAATACCCAAATATGGCCATTTCTCATAACCATCGGTGGTTCAGTGGTAGAATGCTCGCCTGCCACGCGGGCGGCCCGGGTTCGATTCCCGGCCGATGCATTTTTTTTTTTTTTTTTACAATTTTTAAAACTCATTTATATATTATACAAGAATGACATCCACGGCGCCAATTTATAATTGTAACAAATAGTATTTGAATAAAAGCATTTAATCGGGTAAAACCCGGGCGTTGCCCGGGTCATTCGGCTAGTAGATTATAAACACAAGGTAATAAGACCAAATAAATGAATAGTGGGTGACGTTTCGGTAACAGTGTTGTTACCATCTTCAGACTAAAGTACTGAATGAGAAATTTTACCACAGCATGTTTTAAATAGCTACTGTCAACATCTTCTTATATGCTATCTTGTTTACACACTTGATAACAGTAACTATTTAAAACATGCTGTGGTAAAATTTCTCATTCAGTACTTTTGTCTAAATATGGTAACAATGCTGTTACCGAAACGTCACACACTATTTATTTATTTGGATTTGGTCTTATTACCTTGTGTTTAGTAGAATGATGATATGTACATATATATTTGTTTTGAAAATAGAGCAATCCACATTTAAATCATTAGATAATAAAAGACATATACTATTGGCAAATAAATATTTTATTCAATCTAATTAAGTACTTTTGTCTGAAGATGGTAACAACGCTGTTACCGAAACGTCACACATTATTTATTTATTTGGTCTTATTACCTTGTTTTATAATCTATAATCCAAACTGTGCCTATCTATTCAATCTAATATATGCCATTATCTAATATATATACAGTAAAACCCCGCTAATACGAACCCTGAATATAGCGAACCTTCCCTTATAACAAACCTACGGCAATTCCCAATTCCATTCCATTAAAAATACCATTGTTATAACGAACTTTGCGATTTCTAAAATAATAAAATCAAATTAAAATACTATGCTTATAACAAACTTAAAAAAAAAAAAAAAAAATTGTGCATGTTTTAGCTTGCAGATTGTGATTTTAAAACAATAAATTTAGCGGTATTGTTTATTTTTATTTACATTCTATTTTTGCTGTATTTTGTATAATTTTTACACATTATAGTTTTTATTAAATAGAATATCTTTACAACCATCAAATTTGAAATAGAAAAAATGCAAATGGCTTCCAAAATAAAGAAAACAAAAGCATTCTAAAAAAAGCTATTACTAAAAAAAAAAAAAAAGGCTGTTTTCAAAACTTTTAAAGTGAAACAACACAGGCAAAAAATTTCAGAACATGTTAAAATAAGAAAATATAATTTTTTTATTATAAGAGATAGAATGGAAGGCTATTAAAAATTGTAATACAAAGAGGAATCAACCTCAACTTTTGCCATGATCGTACGTGTTAGGGCTGAATAAACGTCCAAATAAACGGGCCCGTGATGCAATAAAAATAATTTTTATGCGATGAACTATGGTGATTTTAAGGCCAGCAATGGCTTGCATGATAGGTTCAAAACAAAACAAAATCTAGACTTAAGAAGAATATGTGGAAACATGAAATGGAAGAAAAACACTAACTTTATTCGAAAGGTACAATGCTTGAAGAGTGCTTAGAAACAACAAGTAAACATTGTATTATATAATATGATAAAGATGTTTCAAAATAATTTTATATCTTTGAATATATATTTAATAAAACTTTGCCTAGGATTTGTCTTGATTTTTAAATTAGACATAGAGGTACATATATGTTAATGATAAGAAGAACCTATCATCAAATAATTTCTTTTATTATTCAGTATTAATGTAAGGAAATTGGTCAATTACAGGAATTAAAACAAAGTGACCACTATAAAGAGGCAGCCTCTTCCTGTGTGTATGGCTTTCCTTTAATTATACGGTCTAAAAATTTTGAAAAGTAAAAAAAAAAATAGCCAAACTGTGGCTATAGTGAACCAAAAGCTCTGTCTTATTGAGGTTCACTATAGAAGGGTTTTACTGTATGTTATATAAAATTATATGGAAGCGCAATGGTCGCCTCTCCCGTCAAAATAAACGTCAGAATCTGACGCCATCTATTGACCGTCGCCGCAACTAGCGGCATCGGGTCGGTGACAAAGCCACAACACCAACTTTGGCAAATTGAAAAGCGTCCACCTAGAGACCATGGTTTCGGGCTAATGGCCCTCGTCAGCCCGAAACCATGGTCTCTAGGTGGACGCTTATCAGTTTGCCAAAGTTGGTGTTGTGGCTTTGTCACCGACCCGATGCGGCTAGTTGCGGCGACGGTCAATAGATGGCGTCAGATTCTGACGTTTATTTTGACGGGAGAGGCGACCATTGCTTCCATGGATTAATTTCCTCCCGGCAAATTTTCCATCTATAAAATTATATGTAAATTTTTGCTGGGAGGATATTGATCTAAAGAGACAAAGGTCACCTCTCCCGTCAAAATAGACATCAAAACTAGACGCCATCATTTGACTGTCACCGCAAACTAGCGACCTCGGGTCGGTGACAAAGCCACAACACCAGCTTTGACAGGAGAGGCGACCTTTGTCTCTTTAGTTATATAAAAAGTTTTATTTTATTTCTAATTATATTTTCTAGAACACAAAGTCTGTAAATTCGGTTGACAGATGGCACAGCTATATACTAAATAAATTCACTGTTGTTTTCTTTTGGTCGGCACACAAAAATTTTTGTAGATATAAACACAAGGTAATAAAACCAAATATAAAATAGTGTGTGACATTTCGGTATGTATGACAATTTAAGTTGTTCAAACGACACTGAATCCAAAGATTGTCACTCTTTGAAATTTATCTGTTATCATCCAAGTTGAGCATTTTAATGCTGTGAAAACATTCTTAAGAAGAAGAAGAGAGATAATGAATTAATAAAATAATCTTATCTACCAAACTCTGCCTTTGCCGGTCCCAAGCCCGGATGAAAAAGGAGGAGGGGGAGCAGTAACAAGCTCGCTAAAATACCTGGGTTCAGGTGGCCATGCTGATAGTACCCTGTAAGGGCTCCTGATCCAGAAATACAGGATGAGCAGCGTTTGTACTCCATGTTAGGAGCAGCTGCACATGGCATCTGTTCCTCATGTCAGAGGCGGCCATTTCTTTTGGAGCTAAGTCAGCCTGCCACTGAGTAGTGCTTCCAGTCTTAATGACAGAGGCAGATGCATTCAACTTGACCCAGCCATGATGGTTGTAAAGTCTCTACAAGCTTGATACCCTAATATGATTGAGAGTGGAGATAAGAAAGAAGAAGAGATCTTATCTATCAATATCAAGATAAAAATATCAGGCTTGAGTGGATAAGTTTCTTTTAAAACATTTAAATTCACAAATCTCTGACTTTCAGGCTGTCGTGTTCTCTACCTAACAAAAATAGCACTTGACGAACACTATAAGATATAAGCCATTTATTTCTATATAAAGGATACTCTCCTCTTACACTCTATATACATCCAATTATTTTACATATTTAGTTTTCTATCAGAAATCAGAGGGTTCCCTCGGTAATTGGAAGTTAAAGGAATAGTATCTTGCCTTGGAATTGTATCATTATTCTTGTCTCAAATAAATTGCTGTGTCATCCTGAAAAAAAAAAAACAAAAAAAAAACTAATACATATCTACATATATGCTGCATATTTTCTTTAAGAATGAAATTTGCATATGGAATCATTACACAGGCGTGAAAGCCCTTCTACAGGAGAAAACACGCTCTAAAATAAATCATCAAAAGGACACACACAAGAGTTTAAAAAATCTTTAAGTACCATCTATATTGGATTATATTTTAATGCTTGTCCCATTGGTAATTTATTTTTTGCGTGTTTTTTCTTGGACTTACTTTTGAAAACTAAGACCATAAAATGCACCTTATGCAATGGTGAATTTAGTCTCGACTTTCCACACTACATGTTCTACTGTACGGCAATGGAAGAAGAGAGAGAAATTCTTCGTCAAGAGACCGACTATAATAGCAATTCGCCTTATGTTTTAATGGCAAAAGTCGTAAAATCCAGACCCTTTGCATTCGCTTTTTATAAATACTGGAAATCAGCTCAATCAAAATATTTAGCACAGACACCGGATCCAACTCGATAATTGGTCGAGGTCAATACCCAATATTTGTATATAACTATGATGCTAATTTGTTATTTATTTATTTTGTCCTACCGGGAGAATCCTGTATGGCACGTGTGCCCAATAAAGGCTATTGTTGTTGTTGTTGTTTTCTTGGACTTTGAAAGTTAGAGAGAAGCCTGATATTTAATAGAGATAATAATTCCTCTTTTTTACTGTTTTCAAACTTAAGATTCTTGGTGGGATATTCTTACAAAGTGCTTCCTTCCATTAATTGGTCAGTCTTTCTAATTCTTAGTGAAGAATTGTGAAGCCAAAACAAGAAATAAACAATATAAAGATATTTATTTGATATGTTAAGGGTTTAACCCTTTACCACAAATTCACAATACAGCAGGTTATGCTGGGAAAATTATTCAGCCTGGAAGTCATAGCAATTACAATGCCTGAAGGCTACAGCAATTACAAAGCCTGGAAGTGATAGCAATTACAAAGCCTGGAAGTGATAGCAATTACAAAGCCTGGAAGTGACAGCAATTACAAAGCCTGGAAGTCATAGCAATTACAATGCCTGAAGGCTACAGCAATTACAAAGCCTGGAAGTCACAGCAATAACAAAGCCTAGAAGTCACAGCAATAACAAAGTCTAGAAGTCACAGCATTAACAAAGCCTAGAAATCACAGTAATAACAAAGCATGGAAATCACAGCAATAACAAAGCCTGGAAGTCACAGCAATAACAAAGCCTAGAAGTCACAGCAATAACAAAGCCTATAAGTCACAGCAATAACAAAGCCTAGAAGTCACAGCAATAACAAAGCCTAGAAGTCACAGCAATAACAAAGCCTGGAAGTCACAGAAATAACAAAGCCTGGAAGTCACAGCAATAACAAAGCCTAGAAGTCACAGCAATAACAAAGCCTATAAGTCACAGCAATAACAAAGCCTAGAAGTCACAGCAATAACAAAGCCTAGAAGTCACAGCAATAACAAAGCCTGGAAGTCACAGAAATAACAAAGCCTGGAAGTCACAGCATTAACAAAGCCTAGAAATCACAGCAATAACAAAGCCTAGAAGTCACAGCAATAACAAAGCCTGGAAGTCACAGCAATAACAAAGCCTATAAGTCACAGCAATAACAAAGCCTAGAAGTCACAGCAATAACAAAGCCTAGAAATCACAGTAATAACAAAGCATGGAAATCACAGCAATAACAAAGCCTGGAAGTCACAGCAATAACAAAGCCTGGAAGTCACAGAAATAACAAAGCCTGGAAGTCACAGAAATAACAAAGCCTGGAAGTCACAGCATTAACAAAGCCTAGAAATCACAGCAATAACAAAGCCTAGAAGTCACAGCAATAACAAAGCCTAGAAGTCACAGCAATAACAAAGCCTAGAAGTCACAGCAATAATAAAGCCTAGAAGTCACAGCAATAACAAAGCCTAGAAATCACAGTAATAACAAAGCATGGAAATCACAGCAATAACAAAGCCTGGAAGTCACAGCAATAACAAAGCCTGGAAGTCACAGAAATAACAAAGCCTGGAAGTCACAGCATTAACAAAGCCTAGAAATCACAGCAATAACAAAGCCTAGAAGTCACAGCAATAACAAAGCCTGGAAGTCACAGCAATAACAAAGCCTAGAAGTCACAGCAATAACTAAGCCTAGAAGTCACAGCAATAACAAAGCCTGGAAGTCACAGCAATTACAAAGCCTCCAGGCTATAGCACAATTACAAAGCCTCCAGGCTATAGCACAATTACAAAGCCTCCAGGCTATAGCACAATTACAAAGCCTCCAGGCTATAGCACAATTACAAAGCCTCCAGGCTACAGCACAATTACAATGTCTGGAGGCTACAGTAATGAAGAGAACCCCCTTTCATGGGAAATAGAATATAGTTTTGAAAAGGGGATGTGGGATATGTATTTAATCAACTTCAACAAATTTAATATGAAGGTCAGCCTTCCATCTATTGAATTTATCAATATCTTCAACTTCTGTTACTCTATTCTTTAGCTCACAGTATGAACCACAAGTCATGCTGATATTGGGCTGGTTGGTTATGCCTCGGTTTTCTATGAATTCAGACATTCTTATTTGGATCTTCTCAAAACTTTCATCACTTTCTTCGAATGTATTATTAAGACAATTTTCTAATGCAGCAGTAATTATACCCGTTTTGCCACCAAGCTTACAATAAAGTTCATCATCATATGGGGCCACAACAGTGCACAAAAATATATTGGCAACAAAGACTATATTAGGTGATTTTATTTTTTGCTTGAAAAAAAATCCTTTTTTTTTTGGGGTATCATCACATAGGTCCAGCATTATGCAACAAAGTCCCGTAAAACCAAAGTCTGGTATTTTTTTATAATTAAGCATTTCCTCCAAGATATGATTCATAGCAATGGCATTGGATTTACAATGTCTTGTTGCATCTACAGGCATCAAATAATGGTCATTTGCAACAAATCCTCTACCACAAAAATAGAACACCGAATATGAATGCTGATCTAAAATGGAACTCATTGATTTAATTATAAAGCATATGTTATCATGCTTTAAATCTTTAAAAATGATTACATGGAAGCCTCTATCTTTAAATATATTTGCCATCTTTTGAGTATCATTTTCTGGATGTCCCAATGCAGACATATTCTCATATTTTTGACATATAAACATAAAAGCATATTTGCCTGTTATTTTTGTCAATTTTTCAATTTTTGGAATTAGTTGTTGGGGTAGTGTTGGCCTTTGATTAATTGCTAAACAATCTTCATATTTAGTTAATATTACAGTAAGTATAGAAAAGCCCGTATCCTTTGCAATCTTTTCAATTTGGTCTTTGTCTGGCAATGAAGGCATTTTCTCCCGTAAAGATGCCAAAAGCACCCAATATCTTTTATTTATGTGGTAAAATTGTTCTTCCATTTGCAAAAATTCTGGATCGTCAATAAAAAATTGTGGTTCCATATTGCTATTTTTTCAATAATTTTGGATCACAAGATAACAAGAGCAAATCCAAATAGATATTATTACGATCAAGAGCATGCAATTACGTATATATTTGGCTAGTAAACAGTTATAAAATATATCTTAATTGTAAATATTTAAATATATGGAAAAAGTAACTAAGGGGGAGCTTATCTTGGATTGTATCTAAATATCTATAGTTACGGTAAGGAATAGTAGGAAATGAACTTCAAATATATATATTTTTAGTTTGTTTTATAAAATTTATCTTTAAAAATGTTTTATTATTTAGTTTTTGGCTATGATTTTTACTTATTTATTACATTATTCACAAAGGTTTCTCTTTATCCGATAATAAAAAAAAATTGGAAACAAACAAACAACTCACACGCCGATCATGTGTTTTTTATTGATATAAACTAGAATAAAAGAAAAAATATATATATTTGCTATTTTTGTACTTTAAAACAACATTTTTCACATTAATAATATTTTGCACTTTATTGACAACCTATGCCGTTTTAATAATAGTATTTCACACTTTAATAACAACTTTTTACGTTTTAATGGCAGTTATTTTTTAGCGATACATTTCTTTTATTATATTTTTAATTTTAAAAAATGTTAATAAAGGTATTTAAGCATATTAGTTCTATTTCAATACACCATTATAAATGATGTAATTGAGATTTTTCTCAATTGAACTTATTAACTGGTTATTATGGCGATGTTTTTCTCTATATTCCCGCTTCAAACTGCTTCCCACCTAATATAAGCTGTTTTCGTAACTATAATTTTAAATATATTTTTATGTTAAACTAGTGGATGTACTCGGCTTCGCCCGGATTTTACTCGAGTGACGCGAAAAAATATTATCAGAGCAAATATCCTCTCTCTACTGATTAGATTTATTTATTTATTTCATCTCAATTTGCAGGTGTTACATTCGAGCACAGCTCGCGAGTCACCTTGTCCAGATTATTTACACATTGCGAGTTGTAATGCTGGAGTGGCCCCCGGAACCTTACAGGAGGGCAGTTGTTGGGTGTTTGGCTGTCAGCTAGCCATTGGGTCCAGGTCGTCGGATTCGGTGGCTGAGGTCACCTTGATTTTGAACAATTTCTTGTATAGTTGGATTTGATGATTTTTGAAATTGAGAGAATAGCCTTGTTGCAGAGTCTTGATAAATCTCTTCTAGATTAGGCTGGTTGAGATCTTCTTTGAGAATTTTGTTTGAAAGATTGAATGGGGCTCCTATAGTGGTTCGTAAGCAAATCCTCATGAAGGCATCTATTCTTTTTTTATCCGTAGGTGTGATATATTTGCCCCAGACTGGTAGTGCGTACGTGATGATGGGTAGAATACAGGTTTTGTACAACGTGAATTTATGCTTTGTTGTTAAATTACTTTTAAAATTGAGCAGGCTTGATAGAGATATTTTGGCTATCTTTGCCTTTCTTATGGTGTTTTGGACATGTAGGTTAAATTTTAATTTCGAATCCAAAGTGACACCAAGATACTTGGCATGGTCGGCCCAACTAATAGTGCTTGAGTTTACTGTCAAGTTGGTTTGTGGCTTGAATTTTTTGTTATCTCTTGGGGGAAAAAGTATTGCTTGAGTCTTAGTTGGGTTAATGTCTAGTTTCCACTCATCGCACCATTTGATTATGTCATTTAGGTAATTCTGAAGCTGAGTAACCAATAGGTTGACTGATTTAGAGTTAAATAAAATTGCTGTGTCATCTGCGAAGAGCTTAAGTTTACATTTAGAGTGCAGTGGGATGTCATTAATGTAAATATTGAAAAGGTAGGGTCCGAGGATAGAGCCTTGAGGTACTCCAGTCTGGATTGGCTTTGGTTCAGTTATAAAATTTCCTTGCTTGACTGAAAATGTCCTGCCCTGTAGATAATTCTGCATAAAATTGATAATGTCACTTGGAAACTGGTGTTTTGTGAGTTTCTTTATAAGGCCATTATGCCAAACTTTATCAAATGCTTTCGCAAAATCTAGAAAGACAGCACCTACCACTTCCTTGTGGGATCTTCTTATCTGGATGTAGTCCAGAACTGCAATGAGTTGGTGAGTTGTTGAATGCCCCCTTCTAAATCCGAATTGCTGCGGGATGATGAAGTTAGAGTTGTCCAAGTACATCTGAAGTCTACGTAAAATAATTCTTTCGTAGATTTTGCCGATGGTGGGGAGGAGGCTGATAGGTCTTAGATCTTCAGGGGATTTAGCGGATTTTTTTGGAATTGGAATTATGATAGCATGCTTCCAGACTTTGGGGTAGTAACACAAGTGCAGTGCGGCGTTGAATACTCCAGCTAGAAATACAATCCATTTGATGGGAAGATTCTTGGCCATTTGCGGAGTGATATTGTCATGGCCAGGAGCTTTGTGGTTAGCTAAGTATTTAATCACTTCTTTGACTTCATTTGGTGTCGTCATTGTGAGCATTTTTTCTTGTTGGTGATTATAAGTTATATTTGGTTGGTCTTCTTTTTCCTTGGAGAACTGGTTGGAGAAGTGTTCTGCAAGTTCATTTCCGATTTCTTTGTCGGTCAATAAGGTTTTGCCGTTCGTTGCTAAGCTTGATATCCTTTCCGTTTTTTTCCTGATGGGTTTTGTTTTTCTCCAGAAGTCCTTTGGGCTTGATTCAATCTTGTGTATGAATTGATTCCAGTTCTCGGTGGAGTCGGATTTGAGGGCTTTGTTAACTTTTCCCTGTAGGTTTAAATAAATGGCTCTATGGGCTGGATCCCAGGTTGCTTGCCATCTCTTACGAGCTTTATTCTTTTCTTTTATCAAGGCCTTGGTCGAGGGGTTCTGTTTTGATGAAGAGGATGATATAACTGTGTTTTTCGAGTAGCTGTTGTAGATTTTATCATTTAGTATGGTCACTGCTGAGTCAATATTGGCTTCCGTTTTCAAGGGTACTCTAGGAGGCGTACTGGAAATTAAGTCTTGTTGGAAGTGTACCCAGTTAGTGAGTCGGCAAGCCCTAGTCGTGAATTCATCCTTCGGGCAGGTCAGCTCTAGGATTACTGGGAGGTGATCTGAAGATAAGGCATCCAGGGTCTTAATCCTCGAAGTCCAGGGGATGTTTCTAAGAATTGCGATGTCTAGAAAGTCTGGATTACCCGAAGGACTGTAGTGCGTGGGTGAAGAAGGTGCGACAATGTCCAGGTTTTCTTTTTCGGAAAAATTATGAAGCACGGTTCCGCTATTATTGGAGGTTCTTGAGCCCCAAAGAGGGTGCTTGGAGTTCCAGTCTCCTGCAGCGATTACTGATTGATTATTCTCTAACAAGAGATTCAGATCTTCCTCCAGGAGTGGTAGATCGGGTTTCTTATAGATTGACGATATCTGCACTACTGCCCTTCCATCTGGTTTCATTAGAATTGTGGTGTTTTCCATGTTAGATGTTTGAATCAGCACTTTTTTATATTTAAGATAGTTTTTTAGAATTATTGCCGTTCCACCGCCCCTTCCAACGATTCTATCGTCTCTTATTGTCTGATAGTTTCTGAGTTTGAGGTCGACAGATGGTTTTAAGTGTGTTTCACTGAGCAGTGCCATGTCTATTGAGTTTTCTTCTAAAAAATGCAGAAATTCTTCTTTTTTGAGTTTGATTCCGTTGCAATTCCAGAAAACGATTTTCAAAGGTAATTTGCCTTTCATTGTAAGTAAGTTTTGATAATTTCTAATAACTTTTCGCACAGTTCCCTGGTGTCAGAACGAGTAGTTTTCTTTTTTGCAGTTTCAGCGTAACTTGCCTTTTGTTTTTCAACAGTTGCTTCTTCTGTTTTAGTGGAGCTTGCTTGAGGTATGGTGTTAGGGGAGTTTTGTCTGGGAGGCTTTAGCTGCTGTTGTTGTGGCTTCGGAAAATTTTGGCATCCGCGGTAATTGGCTGTGTGCGCCTCTCCACAGTTAGCGCACTTTGGTGGGAGCTGTTTCGACTTTCTTGGACAATCCTTCGAATGGTGTTCTTCAGCACACTTGACGCATTTGGGCTTCAAAAAACAGTTTAGCTGGCCATGCCCAAAGCCCTGGCAGTTAAAGCATTGGGTCACTCGTTTTGTAGTCCTGAATGATTCCACGACTATTTTTTGGTAAAGTATTTCGGTTATTCCATAGATTCGTTTATTTTGTTCATTTTTCGGTAGCTCTACTAGGACTATATTCATCGGTATTTTGGTCGATTGTCTATGGAGTCTTTTGACAATGACCTCAGTGAAGCCCATTGAGACCAGTTCAGTTACGACGTCTTCTTCTTTGAAGGCTGTTGTTACCCCCTTCAATACCACTTTCAGTGGTTTTTCCTCCTGTAGTCTGTAGGAATATCCTCCATTATTTTTTTGTACATACTCCCTGATTTTTTTGAAGTCGCCTATGTTTTTCGATTTAATTATGTGCTTTTTGCCAGAAATCGTGACTTGGAATGGTTCCGTGCACAAGCCTTTTAGTTCTTGGCAAAGAAGCTTCCAATCTGCTACATTTTCTGCAATAACAGGAGGAATTCTCGGTTTTTTCACGTTAGTGACTGTGGTCCATGGGCCATCGTTGTCGTTATTTTCTTCATCGTCTTGAGGTGGGTGAGCTGTGTTCATTTGTTGAGAAATTCCAGTGGCGGGACTTTGTTCATCGATGTCCATTCTAGGCGTCTTCAGATTACGCTCGCTCCTAGTTGGCGATCTTGAGTCATCCGATTGGGAGCCGCGAGTTCTCTTCTTTGATTGAACCGTTTCCTCAAGCTTATACTCGATTCCACATTTGTCTAGGATCTTCGTTATTAAGGAGGCTTCGATTATGCATAGTTTCTCGCCGGTTGGTCCGATCGTCGATTTAATTACAATCGGTGGCATATTATTTACTTGCGGATTTTTTTTATATTGTTATTAGATTTTTATGAAGACATTATATATATATACATATATATATATATATATAGTGTAGAAACTATATAATAAAAATATAATAGTGATTCTATATTTAAAATTTAAAGAGTAAACTGATAAGAATGATAATTTATATCAAGTAGATTTGATTAGATTAGCAAGCTAAATCTAAATTAATTATTAAAATAAATAGTTGTTTATTTTTATAGTTTAGTTTTGTATTAAAATTATCTTTATTTCTTTGATTATTTAAATTCAAATTATAAAATTTGTAAATTGTTATTAATTAATGGAGAGAGAGAGAGAAAAAAAAAATCCTTTACTTCTTATACATCATCCATATATATTTATAATTAATAACAATAAAATTTAACAACGTAACGTCTTTTGCAGTCGGCTTTTACACGTCATTTAGACATACTCTAATTGTATGTCTAAATGACGTGTAAAAGCCGACTGCAAAAGACGTTATGTTGTTAAATTTTATTGTTATTAATTATAAATATATATGGATGATGTATAAGAAGTAAAGGATTTTTTTTCTCTCTCTCTCTATTAATTAATAACAATTTACAAATTTTATAATTTGAATTTAAATAATCAAAGAAATAAAGATAATTTTAATACAAAACTAAACTATAAAAATAAACAACTATTTATTTTAATACATATATATATATATTAAAAATAAAAAGGCATCTCCTGACCACGAGCACATGTGCTTTACAGAAGATGCCTTTTTTATTTTAATATCAACACCTGACCCACTTATCTTTTATTTTTTCTATTGTTTTTTCATATATATATATCAAAAATAAAAATGGCATATCCTGACCAGGAGCACATGTGCTTTACAGAAGGCAGAGCGCCATCTGGTGGAACAGAAATCAACTAAACATTGATTTAGCCTGTTCCCTGTTATTTGGCCAACCCAATTTCTTGATAAATCAAGAAAGGCCATCCATGAACGCGTTTCGCACTGTTGCGCTCCACTGCGATCAAAAAGAATTTTGGTCCCAGAGACTTCTTGAGAAACCAAGAAATGGGTATTTAAGGCCACACTTGGGTAAATACGCTTAACATGTGAAAAATAATAGAAAAAAAAAAAAATAAAAAGGTCAGGTGTTGATATTAAAAATAAAATTTATTGAATTCGCTGCTAGGAGGTAGGGCTGGACGGTCGCACCGCGCTACTGCTCCAGATAAGTGTACTTTCTTTCTTTCTTTTTTGACCTAAAAATATTTTCTACTTGCTTTTTGATCTTTTAAAAGCGATATTCTAAATAATACTATATCTACTTATATATTTGCCTTATTCTGTCTGTTTGTTTGTCTGTTTGTCTGAAGCTCACGGATAGAATGCGCGCTCATTGGCTGCAAGGGATCACGTGTCCTCCCTGCCCCCCTCTAGACAACCCTGTTATTCAAAAACCATACATCCAATCGCCATGAAATTCTGGGATATTATTAGGTATATCCCCGGAAAGGTTTTCGAAAAATAATTTCTTGAATATCTTGAATATCCTTAGAGTTATTTGCAGAATTGTAGATATAACTCGCAAGCAGCGCCGCCAGACGGTGATAGGCTTAACTTGCTGCTCCACCCCTGTTGACCTTGGGTCGTCGTGTGAGTCACAGCATGATGCAACAAAAAACACTCTCTCTGGGGATTGCCTCTGTAAGTTTGCCTCTCTAGACAACCCTGTTATCAGCTGTGTGATACATCCACCTGTCTTTACAGACCACCCTGTTAATAGCGACCACCCAAGTCAACGTTTTTAAAATATATTCGCACTCGGGTAAACCCCGGGCGTTGCCCGGGCCATTCGTCTAGTATATCATATTGAGAGAAAAGTAAAATAAAGTTAACGGTGAAACAAAATGAGATTAATTGCAAAATTTGCATATTTGATGATTGTTTTATACATGGTGATTTGCATAACAAAGCCAATAGAGCTTACGGTAAAATTTGCCGATTTTAAGACTAAACTCAATAAAATGAAATATTACAAGGATAGAACTGGTGTAACTTTGATGGACTGGTCGATGGCTTACTGGCTGAAAGTGATCAATTGGATGTGTAGAACTAAATCCAGGGCCGAAAAGACAGGCCACATTGACAAATATGCCTCACTCAACTCCAGACCAGGCACCAATGGACGATTTAAAGCTACTGATAATTAACCTTTCGGCTGAAGTGAATAGATTGGGAGAGAAAATGGATGCGAGGTTGCTTAATATTGAGAAGAAGATGGAGGATTGGGATCGAAGAATGACTGGAATAGAAACTGTAAAGGCAGCTGGCATGCCTATATAGTAAATTATCAGTGAGCACATATTTATCACTGATGATACTCTGTGCAGTTGCCTTTTGACGGATTGTAATATATATCGACATGTAAACTTATGTCTGATATAATTTATATCATGTCTGTTATTAGCCAAAAGAAATAAAGACTTTCTTTTTTTAACTTCCAAATACTTCTTGCTGATTAACGTCAACCAACAAACACGAGGACGTTACAGAAACATCTATAGCTTCGTGCACAGATGCACTGGCGACTAACACGAAGTCAATTTCTCACAATACCCTAAAAATAAGGAATCTGGAAGAACGCTTTAGAGAGACGAGCCCGAGAAAACAATTTAATAATACACTGCGTGACATTGAAAATGGAACACCAAGAAATAGTGGCCAGAAAGTGATGAAACTCGGCAGACAGAGAGAGACAGGGACGAACAATAAGTGATCTTTATTTCAAAATGATAGTCATAATACAGAGCGAGAACGGCGTCGGCTTAGTAGCAAGTAGGACCACCGCGGACGGCGATGCACGCAGCAACACGTCTAGGTAGAGAGTCAATCAGAGTACGGATGGCGTCCTGAGGGATGGCTCTCCATTCCCTCTCAACCATTTGCCACAGTTCGTCTTCTGAACGCGGCTGTGGCAAGGCATGCAAACGGCGTCCAATGATGTCCCAGACGTGCTCGATTGGTGAGAGATCAGGAGAGTACGGTGGCCAGGGAAGCATCTGTACATCTTGCAGAGCTTGTTGGCTAATGCGAGCAGTGTGCGGTCGGGCGTTATCCTGCTGTTAAAGGGCATTGGGTACCCCCTGAAGGTAGGGGAGTGTCACCGGTCGCAGCACATCATCAACGTATCGTTGGGCCGTCATAGTGCCCTGAATACGAAGTAAAGGTGACCTGGAGTCATACGCGATTGCGCCCCAAACCATGATTCCACGTTGTCGCACGGTGGGGCGTTCCACAATTGCTGCCGGATTGGACCTTTCTCCACGTCGACGCCACACGCGTACACGGCGACTATCACTGGACAAGCAGAAACGCGACTCATCTGAGAACACGACCCTGTGCCATTCCGTCATCCACGTCGATCTAGCCCGGCACCATTCCAAACGTTGGCGCCTATTCGGTGGGGTCAATGGCAGTCTTCTTAGCGGACGGCATGAGTGCAAGCCATTAGCAACCAATCGACGGGAAATGGTTCTGGTCGAGATGGAATGATCTAGGGTGTCTTGCACATGTTGCAGGATGGCGGTACAAGTGGCTTGTGGGGCCGCCACTGCTTGTCGAAGGATACACCGATCCACACGTGCTGACGTCACTCTGGTTGCACCGGCATTCCTATAAATTGCCACATTTCCTTGTTCCAACCATCTTCTCCACAGTCGGTGCACCGTGGACGCACCAAGGTGTGTATCAGCTGCGATTTGACGTATGGACCAACCTGCCCTTTTCAGTCCGATCACCATGCCCCTCGTAAAAGCGTCTGTCTGCTTGAACTGCCTCCGTTTACGATGACCTGGCATTCTCTGTTATTACACGTGTCTTTTGACACAAGAACAAAATTTCTACAATGATTTTCCTTGAAGAAATAACGACACGAATACTGTCCTTTCTGCAAGTTCCTTCCCTTATATCTTACTCCATGTGCGCACGAGAGCTGCGCATTTTACATCATTTGCATAACTCGGTTAGGCGCGTCTACCCTGAAATTTGCATAATTTTCTGGCCACTATTTCTTGGTGTTCCATTTTCAATGTCACGCAGTGTATATGGTATCGAATCAGCAAAGACTGACAGTCGGGAATTGCTGCTACAAAAGGTCAAGAAGTTAATGGCGGAAGATATGCAGATTACTGATGATGTGGTAATTGCCGAATGCCATCGCCTGGGCAGGGGACCAAAGACGCCTATTCTGATTGAAGTTCCTGATCACGAGTCCAGAATAAGTCTCCTAAAGAACTCATCCAAACTTCGAATACTCAATATTTTTATGAGCAGGGATTACAGCCTCTGGATTAGAGAAAAATCTTAATAGAAAAGAGAAAGGAACTTTACAAGAAAGGTATAAGATCGAAGTTGAGGGATAATAAACTTCTCCTAAACGGCATCAACTACATGGTAGTGGAGGGACAGGTGGTGAATGCCAAAGGAGAACCAATATAGCTAGAGGCACACCCGCGGATCTCCGTAAATAGCTGTAAATATTCAGGTAATAAAATACATACAAATGAAGATGCACAATCTAGAAACAAAACTCAACTCACAGGAACTCCTCATATTTCACATAGCAAGACTCATACCATTAAAGAAAGTCAACTTAAGGGCACAAATCTGAAACATAATAAAATTAAGATCGAAAAAATAAAACCAATGGTTGACATAGCTAAAAACGAACGATTCATGTATTGGAATATAAACGGCTTTTTTAGGATAAATTCTCTCTTCCCACTGTTTGAATATTTGATACAATTTGAGATGTTCGCGCTTACAGAAACTTTGTGCCACTTCAATATCGACTTGAACCTGGCGAACTTCGGAATGTCTCAATAACCTGCTGTAAAGTCAACAGATAAAGGGAGAAGCTCTGGAGGTATAATTATTGGTATAAATAAAAAACTACAGCCCCAAATTAACAATGTTGAAATTGAAACCTCTTGGATTGCAGTCACACTCAATCCAAATTTAGACAATGACTCACCAGCGATCTGTGTAATATTCGTATATCTACCCCCAAACGATACACATGCTACAAACCTTGGACGACTATTTCATTTGATGGAAAATAAGATATATAACGGGCTTGAAATAATACTGGTCGGCGACCTGAATGTCCGTATTGGCAATCTGGGGGGTTACCATAATTTGATAGATACTTCAAACCTTATTTCAACTACCCGAAATTCCTGTGATCTAACAAAATCTGCTAAAGCGGTAATACTTATTGACTTTCTTGACAAAAATTATTTAACCATAATAAATGGTAGATCCATTAATGATAAAAGTGGTAAATTTACATTCATCTCCGGAAGAGGCTCTTCTGTGATATATCTGGCGATTGTCTCACCTGCGGTGCTTGAACACATAGCAGATTTTGAAATTGGTTGTATGCCATATTCGGATCACTTACCAATAATATTAAAGTTTATCGGCCCAAATAATAAAACTGAAAATTGTTACATGGAGCCTAGTGCTAAGATTAAATTTTCCTGGTCAGTAGATAAAATCCCAACATATATAGAAACTTTAAAAGAATTAACTCCCGAACATCCAGCTGACTCCACAATTGATAGTCAGGCTGAGGATTTTACTGGTTTAATTCAAACAGCAATGTTACGCTCGGGGACGCGGATGGAGGCAAAAACAACAACAAAAAAATCTAAGCCATGGTTTGACAAAGACTGTTATTTGGCTAAAAAGGAAATGAAACAAAATCTTAAATTATACGTAAAACATAATATCTCGGCCGATAAAATTGCATACTTGTCGAGTAAGAATAAATATTCAGCTATCCTAAATCTAAAAAAAGGGAATATACTGACAAAATTCAAGTTATCCTCAGTAATGTAAAAGATTCTTCCCAATTTTGGAAGACTATTAATTCACTTAAATATAGGAATAACCTACAAGGTGAAATTTCTATTGCAGACTGTCAGGTCTTCTATCGGGAGTTACTTTGTTCAAATCCAACAAGAGTTGTACAGCTACCACTTGAGATATTGGACATTAACCCCGAATTAGATTGTGAAATATCTCTAACTGAGGTCACCACGGAAATTTCCAAATTGGGTAAAAATAAGGCTACAGGACTTGATGAAATTCCCAATGAAGCGATTAAATATTTATTAGAAGAACATACAATTTATCTTAGGAAACAATACTGGCGGGTGACCTTAACATTCGAACGGGATCTATGGACGGTTTTCACAATGTATTTGCGCTCTCTTCAAATATTTTCTCACAGCGTAATTCCAGTGATAAGATGATCTCTCCAAATGCAACCCATTTTGTTGAGTTCCTCGACAATAGCTTACTGACAATATTAAATGGCAGATCGAAAGCAGATCAAAATGGCAATTTTACTTACATCTCAGACCGTGGCTCTTTGGTCTTGGATTACTTTGTGGTGACCCCCTTGCTTTTGGATCTAATTGAGAACTTCCAAGTCGAATGCTCTCCATACTCGGACCATCTCCCTATCACCTTGTCTGCCCTTATAGTGCCCGGTTCTGATCGCAGAATTACTTCATTACAGTCGATGGTGAATTACTCGAGACATACAAATCCAACACCTTTAACAAGTTATAGATGGACACATGAGAATTCACAGTTTTTCTCGCAGGCACTAAATGAAATACACCTGAATTGGAATCACTCAATAGATAGTACAATGAGGCTTTTAACTGATAAAATCATTGATACTATGGGCAAAGCGGGGATGCAGAGAAGATCTAAAACATCGAACCCAAATTCAAAGCCCTGGTTTGATCGAGAATGTTATCTAACAAAAAAGAATACTAAATCCCATCTTAAAATCTACATGAAATCAAAAAAAGAAACAGACCGTGTTAACTATATTTCAAAAAAGAAATTCTATGCTGCATTAATTAGAGATAAAAAGAAAAAATACTACCAATCATTGCATGTAAATTTATCAAGCAATACTCATGACTCTAAAAACTTTTGGAAAACAATAAGCATTTATAAAAAAAGAAGTTTCATTCAAGGAAACATATCGCTTAAAGAATGGCACCAATTTTTCGACAAACTACTCTCGTCTGAAACATCAACAGAATATATCCTTCCTATGTTAAACACGCTTTCAGTGGATACAGGCTTATTGGCGGAAATTACAATGAAGGAGATAATAGAAGAAATCTCGCGTTTAAAGAACTGTAAGGCAGCTGGAATCGACGAGGTACCGAACGAAGCAATTAAGCTCCTTCCCCACAGTTACTTACTGTTACTAAAGGATCTATACAACAGAATACTAAGATCAGCTGTATTCCCACCCTCCTTCTCGAAGTCTATTATTCATCCGATTTTTTAAAAATGGCGATTCTGACAATCCATCCAACTACCGCGGAATCTCACTGCTGAGCAATTTCGCGAAACTATTTATAGCAATACTTAGGTCCCGCCTAGTCAAATGGATTGAAACTAATTAATTATCCCAGAGAATCAAGCGGGCTTTAGATCTGCTCACTCATGTCAAGATCATATTTTCATATTGACATCTGTAATCCAACTTGCCCTAAGGAAGAAAAGAGGCAAATGTTACTCCTTCTTCGTAGACTTAAAAAAAGCTTTTGACACGGTTCCTCACGCATTGCTATGGACAAAACTAGTCAAAATAGGACTGAATCACCGATTTGTCAACTTAATTAAATGTTATTATGAAGACATGACCGCTGCGGTTCGTTGGAACAATTCTATCACTGAATTCATTGAAATTCGTTCGGGGGTGCTCCATGGTGACCCACTATCCCCATGCCTATTCCTACTCTTTATTAATGATCTGATTAAAATATTTGATGACTCGGGGTTGTCAGGAATATACTTACCCAATTTCGGAAACATACACCTCCTCCTATATGCCGACGATATTGTTTTGATCGGTGATTCTAAAATAAACCTTCAATTGAAAATCAATATACTGAAAACCTATCTAGAAAATAACTTACTAACTCTGAACGAAAACAAGTCAAGAATAATGGTTTTCCGTAATGGAGGAAAGGTGGCGCGTTCAGAAAGATGGTATTGGGGTCAAAGTCCTTTAAGTGTTACATCAAAATATACGTACCTGGGCTACCCGCTAACCCCTTAGATTTCTTTCACTTAAGTTGCCTTAAATTATAGAGGCAGGACCATGGCCGCGATGGGTGCTGTGGGGGAGATTATTTTGAAGTCCAAGCTCAAATCCTTCCATGCAAGTATGAGATTGTTGGATTCTATGATCTTGACAGTCCTACTCTATGCGGCTCCAATCTGGGCACATGATCAAGCCTTAATCTTAGATAGAATCCAGGATACCTTTCTCAGACGTTTTCTGTGCCTTCCAAGCTATACTCCGGGCTATATTTTGAGGGCCGAAACAGGAGGACACTCTCTTGATATCACAGTGAAAAAACTAACTTTAAAATTCTGGACTAGAATTCTGAAAATGGACGGCAGCAGGCTACCTTCAATATGTTTTGCACATCTGTGGGACATTTCAATTTCTTCAAAACAGAATATCGGACTGGTAAAAAGTATAACAGAGCTACTTAATAACACCGGCTTCTCATGGCTTGTTGGCTGTACAGACTTCAATATTCTACAAAGATACATCCCCCTAATTATTAGAACGGCAACCGATCAGTCCTTGCAGCTGGATTATGTAAGAATAAGAAAATCAGTACTCTACTCTCACTATAAATACTTTCATTCATCACCTACAATGGAATGCTATCTGATAACCTTAAAGAGAATCATTGTACAAGTAAGAAGCCTTTTTGTAGTACAGAGAATTAATCATGTTTCACTATTGAAAACTAAGACCATAAAATGCACCTTATGCAACGGTGAATTTAGTCTCGATTTTCCACACTACATGTTCTACTGTACGGCAATGGAAGAAGAAAGAGAAATTTAATAAAAATTTTAGACTCTAAGGGATATTTCTCTCTTAAGGGCTGCGAAGACTACTTAGCCATACAGAAAGAACTGCCAGGCATAATTAGAACTACCACAGACCAACTAATTCAAAACGATTAAATGAAAATCTTTGATTCAAACCACTTTGCTCACTACAAATTTTTGAGTGAATCATTCATGACAGAGGAGTACCTACGATTAAATATCTCGCTTCCCAACAAAAGACTAGTTGCACAACATAGAGTTTTATGGCAATTTTCAGGGAAGAAAGAAAAGACTTCTGGAAAGAAAATGGCCGGAACTGTTTACTTTGTAAGGATCTCATGGATGATAATTTGGTTCACTATTTCTTCCAATGCCCTCTCTTAACAGAAAAACGTACTGAAATTTTCCCAAGCCCTAACTTTGGTCAATTTAGATACCATCGCATATGTCAACTTCTCTCTTCAGCTCTGGATGATGAATTACTGATTGTTAGATACTTTAAGTTCTGCACAGAAGCTGGGCGCATGAGAAAGAATGCAGGGCAAAGGATACTGGAGGATGACCTATCTGTAAATAGGTAACTGAATGTGAGACAAACTTTATTTTGTTGAAATGTTTCCTCTTCCCTCTCCTCTGGTTGATGTGTAAATACGGCGAATCCCATATGGGGCGGAATGCCCTAAATAAAGGCTTTTGTTGTTGTTGTTAAAAATAAAATGTATTAATTTATTATTTATCTTTTTTTTTTCTATCATTTTTTCACATGTTAAGCGTGTTTACGCAAGTTTGGCCTTAAATACCCATTTCTTGGTTTCTAAAGAAGCCTTTGAGACTAAAAATATTTTTGGTCTTAGTGGTACAGCCTAATCCACGCTGAAGAGCACCAATAGCGCGGAACGCGTTCATGGATGGTTTTTCTTGATTTATCAAGAAATTGGGTTGGCCAAATATCAGGGAATAGGCTAAATCAATGTTTAGTTGATTTCTGTTCCACCAGATGGCGCTCTGCCTTCTGTAAAGCACATGTGCTCCTGGTCAGGATATGCCATTTTTATTTTTGATTTTTATTTTATTTTACTGCTGTTATATTGCATTTTTCGATTTTTCTTTTATTGTGATACTGATGCTAGACTCTTGGAATGGGTAACTTAGATGAACTATTGACATAAGCTTTGAGGACAGCAGAAATACTAGTACATACAATTATAAATGTATAATATGCTTCGAGCAATCGCTCTTCCCCAAACATCAATTTGAGTCTTTTATTAGTACAATTATATTATGAAAAATGCAATATAACAGCGGTATGGTAGATCAAACTGGCTAAACCGCTGGGATGGTTCACCACTGATGAGCCAGGCCCTCCCATTAATTTTTCCATTGCAGTAAGGACAGTAGAAAATGTTTAATTTTTAAAAGAATCTTACGAGTTTATAATAGTTTCGATTTCTCATAACAGATGGCGCGGTAATACATCATAAAAAAATCCAAAAGTTGCCACGTCTTCTCCTCCCCGCAGATGTCACCAGACTCTGTCCTCTCCCACACAGGAATGCTGTTTTTGGTGTCTGCCCCTTGACAACACATGGCCATCCCCCACTCATCTTCCCCCAACTTCACTCAGAAATCTTGTGGCTTTGTCGTCTATTTTACAATATATACGAAACATAAATATACATAGTTTATGGTAGAATAAACATGCTTCGTCACTTGTGATATCTATATATATATAAATCAATGTTTGTATGTTTGTTTGTTTGTATGTCCGGTATACAAATTCGCAGTAGTTCACTAATTCAAACCAAAATTTCCATACGTAGGTAAAAAAATACAGGGAAGACGATAGGCTATTTAAAAAAATATATAAATCAATTATTAAAACTATTTATTCAAATTATTCCACTTAGCTCACGAACAGCGCCCTCTATCAAAGATTAGATTAAATTATGCTGATGCAACCAAATAGATAATGCTAATAACAAACAATTATAAAAAAAATATATCTAAATATATATCACTCGGATAGAAATGCACACGGGTCAATCCCGGGGCGAAGCCCGGGTCACCCGTCAAGTTAAACAATATTGCAAACGAATTTCAATTAAACAGTAATTTTGTAATTATTAAATATCATCATGAAATGTCCTCCCAAGAGAACAAACTTAAGTCTTAAGACTTAAGTCTGGTCATCTGCGGACAATGACTTTACAGAATGGTTGCAAGGTTTTCCCACTAAGTGCAATTCTCAACCTGCAACCCCAAAACACATTATTGACTGTATTGATTCATCCATTGATGAGCTCTACTCTTCCCCGCAGACACCATCAAAAGTCTCAAGCTTTACAAGCTTGATACCTTAATATGATTGAGTGGAGATAAGAAAGAAAAAGAAGATCATGAAATGAATGATATTTGATGATTGATGGTGAACTTTATCTTAGTAGTGCTAGAACCCCAATTCTAATTTTTAAAATATTGTATTATGGGTAATTCCCTCCTCACTGTACAACAAGATATCCGAGAGGCAGAGATCCCAGGGTGAAGCTGTGGAAAGGTGGATGGATTTCAGCTGTGGGAAGATGGCCCACGTGTGTGTGGGGGAGGACAGGCGCCAGAACGACATTCCAATGAGGGGGAGCATAACAGTTGGAGAGATAACGGCGGTGACAACAGACGCGTCAAGTTGGCTATGGGAAGTGAGCTCCGGGAGTGTGGCCGTATGGACTGACCGGGAAGACGGTGAGGAGGAGGATCTCTCTAGTGGCGGACAATGAAGGCAAGTTCATCTACCGTATATAGTTACTTATCTACTCTTTAACGCTCTTATAATAAATATACCGTACTAAGCTGTATTCACAAAGAATCCACATTGTTCTCTTAGAAACCTTGAACGCAAACATCGACGGCTGAGAAGCGTCGTAACAATATACATATATTTTTGAAAAACATTTAATTTTTTGGGAAACATTTATTAAATGTTAATAATGTATTAAATTTTAAATAAACTATAAGATGTTTTAAAATACAATATAACGCGGCTTATGATTGTAAAGCGAAAATTGCAATTATACCGCGAATGTTTCTTTTAAACGAAAAATCATAATTTATTTTAAAGAGAAATAGCGATTATTTCAAACTTTAAGGATGAAGTATGATAGGATGAATTGTGAAGAGTAATGATAAACGGAAAAATAAAAGTGTCCAGGGATGGGAATCGAACCCACAGTGTTCCGCTTACCGGGCAGATGCCATGTCCACTAGGCTACCCTGGACATATTTTTCCGTTCGTAAATATTATATAAAGTAATTTAAAATACAATATAACGCGGCTTATGATTGTAAAGCGAAAATTGCAATTATACCGCGAATGTTTCTTTTAAACGAAAAATCATAATTTATTTTAAAGAGAAATAGCGATTATTTCTAACTTTAAGGATGAAGTATGATAGGATGAATTGTGAAGAGTAATGATAAACGGAAAAATAAAAGTGTCCAGGGATGGGAATCGAACCCACAGTGTTCCGCTTACCGGGCAGATGCCATGTCCACTAGGCTACCTGTCGTATTTTATTTTTCAATACTCTGTGTGAAAGCTAGATTTTGAATAGGAACTAACCGGTAGGTGGTTAGAGGTTGATTAACCTAAAAAGGTTTTGTTTGGCATTCCTAGTTTTTCTTTTCTTGCTAAATGCAATAAATAATTCTTTTGTTGCTTTAAAGAGAGTTGTAATTATTTAAAACACTACAATTTATGGTAGCAGAGCGTGGTTCAATTTAAAACTTGAGAAAAAGCGAAAATATTTTATCAGAAGTTTGATACGTTTATTCTAATCGGTAAACAAAGATCTCTTCTGCATCAACGTATGTAAATTTTGAAATATGTTTCAATAGAATTTGAATTATATTGATAAAAGAAAGTTTTAAATAGAAGGATTGAAAAAAAAAAAACATTTTTTGAATTATAAACTGTGGACTGTGGGGGCCTGCTGGATGCCGCACCCCGCCGTCAAGAAAAATAAACAAGCGGCGCTATAAATCACCAGGATGACGACCGCTCCGCCAGGGCGGCACAGCGGTGAAAACCAGAGAGGACCAGATGTGCATTCTAGGGTGTTGCCCCTTTTTGCCTTCCCATAAAATGTAGCTAATAAGAAATTCCAATAAAACACTAAATTTGAAATACTTTCTGAGCCATCGCTGGACTAATAAATCGACACACCACATTGGTGAGCCGGACGTGATTGGAAAGAAAAAGCATACGAAGATTTCAAGAGATAAAGAAATGCAAAAAGTGATTCAAGCTTGAAAAGAAGCATCATCCAGGATATCGGGATATCATCTCAAGACTAAGATAAGTTTTTATATTATCTTCCTTGTTATTTTATCTCAATATTTTTATTTTAAGTTTATCTCTAAGCTGTTGTGTCGAATTTAAATTTGCGTAAAATGGAAACAGAAAATAAGCCTAGCGATACTTCAGAAATATGCAAAGTTAGTGTTAAAATACCGCCTTTCTGGGTTGAAAAACCTGAAATATGGTTCTTCCAGGTATAGAAGCACAGTTCAAAATAGGTGGAATTATTCAGGAAGACACTAAATTTAATTATTTGATCTCCCAATTAGAACATAAATATATAGTAAACATTTGGGACATAATTAATAGCAAAAGCGACAAAAAGTACTCTGAATGTAAATCACGACTACTTGAATTGTTCAGAGAAAGTGAAGGGTTGAGAATTAAAAAGTTAATTTCTGGTATAGAGCTCGGAGACATGAAGCCGAGCCAGTTACTACAAAAGCTCAGATCCCTCGCTACCCCAGATATCTCTGACAATTTAATAAAAACTTTATGGCTCGATAAACTGCCCACATCCATAAAGAATATACTTATTGTAAGCGATGAGGACATTAGCAAATTGGCCATAATGGCCGATAAAATAAATGAAATAAACTCTTCCAAAGAAATATATGATGCGGAAGTGCCTTCTTCATCAACAGATCGCTTGATCGCCAAATTGGAAGATCTTGAACGGCAAGTGTCCGAATTGAGACTGGATAGATCTAGATCTCGATCCCAAAATAGGACTCAGTCAAGACCGAGAAGTAATTCTCAAAGATCCTTCGATCAAAGAGGAAGATATTGCTATTACCATTTTCGCTATGGATCTAATTGCTTGCAAAATAAATGCAGGCCTCCGTGCAGTTGGAAAGAGTCGGAAAACTCCAACCGGCGGACAGAGTAGCGACAAGCTCTTCTGCCGGCATTCAGGATTGTCGCAATCTCCGATTATTTGTGACGGACAAAAACACGGGATTGCGCTTTTTGGTGGACAGTGGTGCTGATATATCTATAATACCTCCAAAGGATAAAAATAGGATGTCTAGCTCTGATTATAAACTTTATGCAGCCAATGGTACAGAAATTGTTACCTATGGAACAAAGGTTAGAAATTTGGATATCGGACTTCGACGTCAATTTCAATGGCCTTTTGTAATCGCCAATACCAACAGAGCAATAATAGGAGCAGACTTTCTGAACAACTTTGGATTGGTAATTGATATAAAAAATAAACGCCTAATTGATGGAATAACTAATCTTCCCATAAGAGACGTCATTCAGTCAATCTCAGACATGGTAAATATTAGCACTCTAAATTCATCATCCAAGGTCAGCGCTATCCTAACCAAATATCCTAACCTATGTAGGCCACCATCAGATTTTGTAGAAGCAAAACATAGCGTTAAGCATTATATTCCTACAAGAGGTCAGCCAATTCACTCAAAAGCCCGTCGCCTAGATTCACAGAGATTAACTCTTGCTAAGGCAGAATTCCAATATATGTTGAATAATGGCATAATTAGACCCTCAAATTCTCCTTGGGCGAGTCCACTACATTTAGTTTCAAAAAAGGACGAGTCACTAAAACCTTGTGGTGATTATAGAAGACTCAATGCAGTTACACTTCCAGATCGTTATCCAATCCCTAGACTGGACGATTTCCACCACGTCTTAAAAGGTACTCGTGTGTACTCAAAATTAGACCTATGCAAGGCATTCTATCAGATTCCAATTGCTGAAGAGGATAAACCAAAGACTGCCATCATTACTCCTTTTGGGCTATTCGAATTTAATGTAATGAGTTTCGGTCTTAGAAATGCTACTGCTACCTTTCAGAGATTCATGCATGAAGTCTTAAAAAACTTGGACTTTGCATTTGTATACTTAGATGATATACTGGTAGCCTCTAAAACAGAGGAAGAGCATTATAGCCACCTTGAAACCTTATTCAGCAGACTAAATTCCTATGGATTGAGAATCAATCTTTCTAAATCTTAATTCCTAGTACAGGAAATTGATTTTCTAGGATACCTAATTACCTCTCACGGTGTGAAACCACTCCCAACAAAGGTTAAAGCTATTCTAGAATATAAGAAACCAAAAACAGTTCATGAATTACGCATATTTTTGGGAATGCTAAACTTTTATCGTACCTTTTTGAACAATGCCGCAGAGACTCAGGCAATCCTTCATGAATACTTGAGGGGAGCCAAGAAAAAGGATAGAAGCGAAATAAAATGGACTGAAGAAGCTGAAGTTCAGTTTGAAAAATGCAAACAAGCCCTAGCTAATACAGCACTGTTAGCCTACCCCGATACTGAACTGCCTATCTCACTCTGTACAGATGCTTCAGATCGGGCAGTTGGATCAGTTCTCCAACAGCTTGACAATAATAATTGGAAACCAATAGCATTTTTCTCTAAAAAATTAAATTCTGCTCAATGCAATTATAGTACATATGATAGAGAGCTTCTCGCAATATATTTGTCCATCAAATTCTTCAAGCACCTGCTTGAGGCACGTGAATTTACAATTTTAACTGATCTCAAACCTTTAATTTACGCATTCAAACAAAAAAATGAGAAAGCTTCTCCTAGACAATTAAGACATCTACAATACATTTCCCAATTCACTACTGACATCAAGTACATAAAAGGTACTGACAACATAGTCGCTGATGCTCTGTCCAGAGTTGATGCTATCACAACTATCGACTATGACGAGATCGCCAAAGAACAAACTGGTGATTCAGAACTACAAAACCTGATATCAAAGAATACCTCTCTAAAATTTAAGCAATGCCCACTACAATCAGGCAAATTGTTATGGTGTGACGTGTCTACCAATAATATTAGACCATTCATTCCAATTAAATTCCGAATGATGGTTTATAGGAACTTCCACGAATTCTCACACCCAGGCATCAAATCCACTACTAAACAATTAACATCAAGATTTATATGTCTCAATATGAATAAAGACATTAGGAAATGGGCTCAAGCTTGTGTCAACTGCCAAAAGTGCAAGGTGTCGATACACACGAAATCAGAAATAGGCAAATATCAAGAAGTGGATGAAAGATTTAGTGTTGTCCACATCGATCTAATTGGTCCTTTACCTCCATCGAATGGTAACATCTACTGTCTGACCTGTATCGACAGGTACACCAGCTGGATGGAAGTTGTTCCGCTACCAGATATGAAGTCTGAAACGGTAGCGAGAGCGTTCTACGAAAACTGGATTGTTAGATTTGGAGCACCTCATAGAGTGATATCAGACCAAGGAAAGCAGTTTACTTCTCAGCTTTTCGAAGATTTAACAACGCTGTGTGGTATCAAACTTCGCCATTCCACGGCGTACCACCCTCAGTGTAACGGGAAGATTGAAAGGCTTCATAGAACCATTAAAACTGTCATTCGTGCCCACAATAATATTAAGTGGCAGAAACGCTGCCAACAGTTCTCCTAGGCTTGCGTGCTGTGCTATCAACAAAGATAACAACCATTCTTTGTCTCAGATGGTATATGGCAAAACCATCAGACTGCCTGGCGAATTCTTTGATGATTCTAAACATCACCTGCATGCTGAAGAATTTGTTCAACAGCTTCAAAAGCAAATGGAATTGCTCAAACCCTTAAATGAAAAACATAATTCGAAGACTAAAGTATTTGTTCATAAAGATCTGAAAACATGTTCACATGTATTTATCAGGACAGATCGAGTGAAGAAACCTCTGGAACCACCATATGAGGGGCCCTTCCCAGTCCTTGATAGAACAGACAAGTATTTCACACTCAAAGTGAAAGGAAGAAATGTGACCACACCGATTAACAGATTGCGACCTGCTTACTTACTGGCAGATTCGGACAATATAACTTCAGAACACCCTACTGCAACAAGATCCATCGTGTCGGGAGCGCTGCCTTCTACATCGTCCCAACAGAATCCTGACCCACCAGATGTGGAGAAGTACACAGAATTCCAAGGAACAGGATCAGCACCAGACCTGACTAGGACAAGATCGGGGAGAATAATCAAGAAACCCGTGAGATTTAAGGAGCAATAGACTATATTTCTCCTTATTTTATTTTCTTGCCTATATGATGATGTATATATATTGTAATTAACCACTTTGTGCACAAATCGTGACTTCGCCACTGGAAGGGGAGTACTGTGGGGGCCTGCTGGATGCCGCACCCCGCCAAGAAAAATAAACAAGCGGCGCTATAAATCACCAGGATGACGACCGCTCCGCCAGGGCGGCACAGCGGTGAAAACCAGAGAGGACCAGATGTGCATTCTAGGGTGTTGCCCCTTTTTGCCTTCCCATAAAATGTAGCTAATAAGAAATTCCAATAAAACACTAAATTTGAAATACTTTCTGAGCCATCGCTGGACTAATAAATCGACACACCACAAAACTACCTTTAAACTATATTGTTTAATTTTTAAAAGTTGAAAAACAAGGCTAAAATGGATTGCAATTTTTCGCCAAAGACAAAAATTGAACCTTTAACAGGAACAAATTATCCGATTTGGGCTTTAAAAGTCGGAGCACTTTTACGTGGAAAGAAATTATTTAAATGCGTAATTTCGGATCCCGAGCCTGATATAAAAGATGAAGTCGCTTGGCAAATATGGAGTGAAAAGAATGACGAAGCCTTTGGAATTATAGTTACAACTCTATCAGATGAACAAGCAGGAATGTTTCTAGATGAAACTAAAGTAAAGAAAGTATGGGATGAATTAAAGAAAATCTACACGGGCAACCTAGAAGATAAGATCATTGATATTGGACTTGTACTTAAGAATACCAAGATGAAAAATAATGAATCCATAAATGAATATATGGCTCGAGCCAAAAATATTGCCTCTCAAAGTTCTTCACTCGGAGACCAAATATCCCAAAGAGAACTAGCGTTTCATATTGTGCGAGGTATCCATCCAAGATTGGAAAAGATCGCTGTTGTACTGAGAACTAGAAGAGACTTAACTCTTGATGAAATTCGGCAGTCACTTAGAGAGGAAGAGAATCGAATGAATTCTAAGATGAATGGGAGTCATTCTGATGAAAATGAACAGGCTTACAGAAGTAAGACAGAAGAAATCACTATCAACAGAATCGAAAAAAGGAGTGTTTTGTTTGCCATAAAAAAGGACATTTAGCTAAAGATTGCTGGTTCAAAAATAAGCGAACTCAATAACAACATGGGAAAAGAAATGCAAATTCAAATACGAACTATAACAAACAAAATTTCAGAAATAATGCGAATACCGTCTCAAGCAAGCCTGCGGAACAAACTTTCAATACCAGCACAGATCGAGTTTTTGAAAACTCCTCAAATAATTATAGTCAGATACAAACCTGGTGTCTTGACTCAGGGTGTACTACGCACTTATCCCCACACTTGAACTGGATGGAAAATGTAATGCCTTATGAAAGTGAGATAAATTTGGCAGAAGAAGGTAAAGTTACACATGCTACAGCTAAAGGTGATATCAAGGTTTCTACTTGTACCGAAAACGGAATTGAGAATGTTCAAATTAAAGGAGTTCTGCATGTACCTAACTTAAGGTCTAATCTTTTATCAATATACGAATTAACTAACAAAGGAAATACTGTAATTTTCAATAGAGATGGAGCAAAGATTTACAATGAACAGGATGATTTAATTGCAGAGGCTCAAATCCAGGATAGGATGTATGTAATGGAAACAAGGTCCAGAGATGAATACTCGGAAAAGACGGAGAATTTCATGACCACAAAAGATGTTTTCTCAAATGACAATATCAGCTTGTGGCATAGAAGACTGAATCATTTGAACGAAGCGTACATGAAATAGATAATTCAACGGAATGTGGTATTGGGGTTTAATGTTAAATTTAAGAACTTGCCAGAATGTGAAGCTTGTATAATGGGGAAATTGACTCGACAACCTTACCATCCCGTTACCACCAACTGTACAACCAAACCCCTTGAATTGGTACATATGGATTTATGTGGTCCAATGCCATACCAATCTCTAGGTGGATCAAAATACTTTTTTGTTCTGGTTGATGACTTCAGCCGAAGAACCTTTATCTACTTTCTGAAAAACAAAGATAAACTTTGGGGAAGTTTGAAGAATTTAAGGCAAGAGTGGAAAATGAGCTAAACCTGAAAATAAAGGATGTGCGAACTGATAATGGCACAGAGTTCACTAATCACAAATTCAAGAATTTCTTAATTAAAAATGGAATACACCACCAACTCTCCACCACCTACTCGCCACAAAGTAACGGAGTTGCGGAGAGAGTAAACCGAACCCTAATTGAAACAGCAAGGACATTATTGTTTGATTCTGGATTACCCATGGCTTTCTGGGCGGAGGCAGTCGCTACTGCATCATATGTCAAAAACTGTACTCCACATAGGTCAATCAAGCTTGATACACCAATGGAGAAATGGAAAGGAAGAAAACCCTCCATTCGACATTACAGAATATTCGGTTGTTTGACGTTTTGGCCCATTACACAACAACATAGAAGTAAATTTATGCCTAAAAGTCGAAAAGGTATTTTTGTAGGCTATTCTCTGAAAAGAAAGGCTTATCGAGTGTATGACATAATCACTAAGAAAATAGAAGAAGTAAAATCAGTAAAATTTGTCGAAAATGAGAAAGGAATTGACTATGCAAAAAAATCTTCAAGAAGACACAAATTACGACCATTTTTCATATAAAAAGGAAGAGGAAGATGATATTGAAATCGACCATCGGACGCGTCCAGAAACCTCAGAACTAAATGAAGAAACGATTCCCACGCTAGACGAACCTAACGAGGAAAGAATTGTAAGGTCAGGTCGCAAAAAGGGAGATACACAAGAAGTTTTAGAGGAAAAACACAGAGCAAAACTGAGAGAAGAAGAAATGAAATTGCTTGAACAAGGCGTTCGACGTTCGCAAAGAATAAAAGAAAGAAATAACGTGAATTTTATATTAGAACCAGAAAAACGTATTCCCGAAAATTATGAGGAGGCGATTAACTGCGAGAATAAATATGAATGGCTCGAAGCAATGAAAGAAGAACTTTACTCTATTAACAAGCAAAAAGTATGGACTCTCGTTCAAAGAGAAAAGCATATGAAGATCTTAAACGGCAAATGGATCTTTAGCATAAAGAGTACGCCTGGTGAAGGTGTTTATAGAAGAAAAGCTAGATTAGTTGCTATTGGTTGTAATCAAAAATATGGCGTAGAATATGAGGAATCATTTTCACCAGTGATCAGAAAAGAAAGTCTTCGTGCAATTGTAGCCCTAGCAGCTCAGTTGAATTTGGTTATAACATCATATGATGTGAAGACCGCCTACCTTTACGGAGAATTGAAGGAAACTATTTTTATGAAACAGCCGGAAGGATTTGTTGAAAAAGGTGAAGAAGACAAAGTTTGCAAATTGTTAAAAAGTATATATGGACTGATTCGCCGCTAGGTGGCCGGACAATAAACAACACGTGCAGCACCGCTCCGGTAAATATAGTTTATATTACTAATATTTCAGTGTATATTTGCCTTATACTATGAAAGGGATAATACTGTCACTCTTAGTACTCGTGGTATGCAACAATAAATATGCAAATTTACTCAAGGTAACGCACTATGCAAAAAACTCAGTACGAAGGGATAATGATGGACAATGTGGCCTAAATATAAACTTACCATCTGGGAATATATCTGGTAACCAAAAAAGACTGCTATGTATCATTCTGGCTCTATTATTTATCTCAGGCATTGAACAAAATCCAGGCCCCCCAACCAAAAAGCAAACTACATTGACTGCGCCAGTACACTCAGGAGAGAGAGAATCAATAGATGGCGAGCTAAAAATGCTAATCTTAAACATGGCGACGGAAATAAAGAGTCTAGGAGAGAGAATTGACATCAGACTTACCAAAATAGAGACTCGAATGGACGATTGGGATAAGCGATTATGCAATATAGAGGAGAAGCTAACTAAATGTATAGAGTCTCAACAGGCTACCGAAAAACTGGCTTCATGTAATTCGTTAAAGGTAAATGAACTGGAGGCTAGAGTCGAATTTTTTGAGACGAGACTGCGTGAGCCCAATCTAGTGTTCTATGGTATTGAGAGGGAGGGTGACGAAAATCAGGCAGATTGTAACTTAAAGATTCAAAACATAATTAGAGATAAAATGGAAATCGGAGATGATTTAAAAATAACAAAATGTCACCGACTTTCACGCGGATCCAATGCACTAGTTCTTGTTGTGGTGCCTGATTATGCTGATAGAGCAAAAATATTTAAAAATGCCTACAAACTCAGAGATACTAAAATTTCGATAAGTAAAGATTATAGTAAAAATGTTAGAGAACAACGGCGCATCCTAATTGCAAAAAGGAAAGAATTGGGTGAAAGGGGAATAAAATCGAAGTTGAGAGATAACAAGCTTTTTGTAAATGATAAAGTCTGTAAAGTGATCAATGGCCAAGTTGTTGATAGCACAGGAGTTGCTATATAGCAAAAACCTTGTAGAAACAATTGTGTAAATAGAAGAAATACGACATCAAAATCACAAATTAATTCTCCGCCCCATAATCAAATAAAGGAAAGTTACTACGACAGAAATACATGTAAATATGATTCTCAAGACGATGACAATGCAAATTTTTCTGAAAATTCGCGAGACATCGCGGAAAAAATAATATGTTGGAATATAAATGGTTTCTATAGGATTCTTTCGATATTTCCACTCCTCGAGCACATAAAGAACTACGAAATTTTTGCTCTACTTGAAACATGGTGCCTGAACAGGACTAACATAACACTAAAAGATTATCAAATTATCGAATTACCTGCCACCAAAGAATCTGGAAGGGGAAGAGGGTCAGGGGGTATAATTGTCGGTTTTAGGGAAGGCGGGAAATATAGAGTAGAGAGTTCAGAAAAGGATGGCACTTGGTTATCTATTTTATTATCAACAAACACAAGAGCCCCCCAACATGTTATCTGTTTAATATTGGTATACCTTCCTCCAAACCAAATACAGCTGCATAACTTAGATAAACTGTTTACATACATTCAAAAGCAAATAGCAGATGGAAAAGAAATTATTTTACTTGGAGATTTAAACATCAGAACTGGGAAGTTGGGAGGACTACACAATCCACTTAATTTCCAGCTCCCCCTAACATCGGAAAGAAGGGCCAAAGATCATATAATATCATCTCTGTCTAATAAACTACTTGATTTCCTGGAAGATAATTCTTTGACAATAGTTAATGGAAGATCTAGAGGTGATAAAGATGGAGATTTTACATACATATCTGAAAAAGGCTCTTCAACTATTGACTATTGCATACTCTCACAGGGTTCACTACAAATTTTACTGGACTTCAAAGTCGATGACCAACTGTACTCTGACCACCACCCTTTGGTTTTAACGATAAAAGGCCAAAACTTCAATGAGAAAAAAACCAAACGGGAAGATTATAATATTACGAGATATAGATGGTCAGCCGATGGACTCGCAATGTTTAAAATGAAACTGGAAGAATTGCGGGAAAAAAACATACCAGCCTCCGATGACCTTGTATACACTTTCAATCAGCGAATTTTGGAAGCAATGTCATCTGCAAAAATAACCTACTCAATTAAGGGCGGCCCCAGGAAATCTAAGCCGTGGTTCGATAAGGACTGCTATGATATGAAAAAACTGGCAAAAAAAGTCTGAAGAAATATCGTAAAACAAATAGATTGGAAGACAGAGAATGTTATGCTTCTTCCAGAAAGAAATATCTCGCTTTATTGGATCTAAAAAGGAAAGGCTTTGATAATGAAAAACAGGAAATACTCAGAAATGCTAAAGACTCAAAGACCTTCTGGAAAACTATTGCGCTCTACAAAAGCACATCTATAATCCAAGGAGAAATATCTATACAGGACTGGCTGAACTTTTACCGCGAACTAATGACTACAGAGAAAAATGTGAGAATTTGTAATTTACATAATGTGATTTCTCAGAACGATCTTATATTGGACTCAGAGATAACCAATGCAGACATATACAAGGAGATAGCTGGTTTGAGGAGTAACAAGGCATGCGGGCCCGATGGCATCCCCAATGAAGTATTAAAAACACTCCCTGATTCGTACATACTGCTGTTGAAACAACTCTACAATAGTTTTATGACGACTGGAAAATACCCAGCAATTTGGACTAATTCCACTATACACCCAATCTTTAAAAATGGTTATAAGAACAGCCCCTCCAACTACCGAGGTATTGCACTGATTAGCAATGTATCAAAGCTTTTCACATTATCACGATTGGAGGAATGGGTCGAAGGAAGAAGGGTTATACCCGAAAACCAAGCGGGATTTAGAAAAGGAAGATCATGTATTGACCACATATTTACACTAACTACTTTAATCCAACTATCATTAAGAAAAAAGAGGGGAAAACTATATGTCTTTTTTGTCGATCTAAGGAAGGCATTTGATACTGTACCTCACTCAATACTTTGGAAAAAACTTTACAACCTAGGCATAAGTTACCAATTCATAAGTACGATCAGAAGTTACTACGAACAAGCAACTATAGCTATCAGATGGAAGGGATCATTTACGGAAAGTATTAAGATAAACTCGGGAGTCCTCCAGGGAGAACCACGTTCCCCACTGCTATTTATATTATTTATCACGGACTTAATCGAAATTTATAATAACTCAGACCTGCCGAGTGTAAATTTGCCAGAATTTGGAGATATCCATTTATTGCTGTACGCCGACGACATAGCAATTATAGGTGAGTCCAGGATGAACCTCCAAAAGAAGATCAAAATACTGAAAGAATATCTCGATGAGAACTTAATGACACTAAATGAGTCCAAGTCAAAGATTATGGTGTTCCGTAATGGAGATAAACCCTCAAATAAAGATAGATGGTTCTGGAATGATAAACCCATAACAATAACTTCAAGATTACATACTTGGGATTCCCTCTGACACCAACAATAACAACTACTCACCCGGCAAATTACTTTAAAGGAAAAGCACTTACAGCAATTAACGCCACACACCCAATATTAATAAAATCAAAAGCAAAGTCAATAAATTTATCAATCAAACTCTTTGATGCAATAGTGAGAGCTGTCCTGATGTATGCCGCTCCATTGTGGGCAACAGAGCATAAAGACTTACTGGACAATATACAAGACATATTTATCCGTAGGTTCCTGAATCTGCCCAGATACACTCCAGGTTACCTAATCAGATTAGAAACCGGTCGTATCTCATTGAGTGTAACAGCCTTAAAATTAACCCTGAAGTATTGGCTGCGGGGATTGAATATGAGCAGTGACAGATTGCCACGTATATGTTTTAATAGAACACGGGAACTGTCTAATGCTTCGGGCACACCCATCGGTTTCATTAAAAAGCTCACCAATCTGCTTAACAATAATGGATCCCCTGCACTTGTTTCCTGTGATGACCCTGAAACTCTGAGGAGCGCGATTACAGGGCTCTTAAAAACAGCGGCAGACCAATCTATACAAAACGACCTTACAAGAATGGATAAATCTAAGCTATACTCTCACTACAAAGACATTCACATATCTTTCATGACGGAGGGATACCTTTTAGGGGATTTTCCTTTCCCGGTTGTAAGACTACTCGCACAAGTTAGAATACTTTCAAGTTTTTTTAGAGAAAACCACACCAAGATGCTCTGCGGTGAGGACCCGACTTGTACCTTCTGTAATTCAAAACTAAAAAATGAAATCACTCACTATATTTTTGATTGCTCTGCTCTGAAAGAAGAAAGAAGAACCCTTATGCTCAAAACTGGGCAACTCTGTGCTTCACTTCTATCAATAATTGACAATATGACCCAGAATAAGTATATTGCTACGGCGTTTTATGGTTTCCACAAGTCCATATCTCAGAAGAAGGCCAAGTGATACTCACTCCTCACTTTCTTACTGCTACTCTTTTTGTGTTGATTTCTTGCTTCCCTCTTTCTTCTTCCTCTTCTTATTTTTTTTTCCTTTTCTTGTTTTTTTTCTTTCTCTTTTTACTCTGTATATATCGTTATTTCCTTTGTCTCACTGCTTTGTTCTTATGCATACCTCTGGTGAATCCTGTATAGGGTCAGTGACCCTAAATAAAGGCTTTTTTGTTGTTGTTGTTGTATATATGGACTTCCACAATCGGGACATTGTTGGAATAAAAAGATCAACGAGATACTGATACAACTGGGAATGGAAAGATCGCAATATGATCCATGTGTGTACACTTTTAGAAAAGGAAAGGAATATGGAATATTGGGTTTATACGTGGATGATCTAATAATAGCCGGAACGGATAAAACCTTTAATGAAAAACTAGCATCAGAGATAGGAAAATTTGTTGCTTTAAAAGAAAAAGGGGAGAATGAACCTTTCATTGGTATAGAGATAAAGAAAACAGAATACGGTTTTGATCTATCACAAGCCCATTATATCGATAAAATCTTGAAGAAATTTGCACTCGAAGAATGTAACATTGTACAAACTCCGAGAGATCGAGACCAAAGTTTTGATGAATGTCAAGACTCCAAACCAGTAGACAAGACATTGTATCAAGAGATGATCGGATCCCTGATGTATTTGGCAACCGGAACTCGTCCAGATATTTCTTTTAATGTGAGCAATTTATCCCGATTTTGCAATGATGCAAGAGGAGTACATTTAACAGGAGTTAAGAGAATATATAGATACCTGAAGGGTACCAGAGATAAAATGTTAAGATACAAGCCATCAGAAAATAGCATTCTTGTCAGCACAGATGCAAGCTGGTGTTCAACAAGTGACGCAAAGTCTTATTCCGGATACACAGTTAAACTGGGAAACAACCTGATCAGTTGGAGAAGCAAGAAACAAAGTTTTGTGGCTCTGTCTACATGCGAAGCCGAACTGATTTCGATATGCGAAGGGATCTACGAAGTAAAATGGATTAAAGGACTTTTAGAAGAACTATGTAAGGATGCGAACTTTCCTACAACGCTTAAAACAGATAGTCAATCTGCTATCAAGTGGATTAAATCTGAAAAAATAACTTCCCGGACGAAACATATAAACCGAAAATTGTATTTTGTAAAAGATGCTGTGGAGGAAGGAACAATCGACCTTGAATTTGTTAGGAGTGACGAAATGGAAGCGGACCTATTAACAAAGAGTCTTCCCAAGGAGAAACTTAAAAACTGTATAAACTCTCTCGGACTTGTTTGATAGAAGCTTCCACACAGGGGAGGGATTGTCGTATTTTATTTTTCAATACTCTGTGTGAAAGCTAGATTTTGAATAGGAACTAACCGGTAGGTGGTTAGAGGTTGATTAACCTAAAAAGGTTTTGTTTGGCATTCCTAGTTTTTCTTTTCTTGCTAAATGCAATAAATAATTCTTTTGTTGCTTTAAAGAGAGTTGTAATTATTTAAAATACTACACTACCTTGGACATATTTTTTTCGTTCGTAAATATTATATAAAGTAATTTAAAATACAATATAACGCGGCATATGATTGTAAAGCGAAAATTGCAATTATACCGCGAATGTTTCTTTTAAACGAAAAATCATAATTTATTTTAAAGAGAAATAGCGATTATTTCTAACTTTAAGGATGAAGTATGATAGGATGAATTGTGAAGAGTAATGATAAACGGAAAAATAAAAGTGTCCAGGGATGGGAATCGAACCCACAGTGTTCCGCTTTCCGGGCAGATGCCATGTCCACTAGGCTACCCTGGACATATTTTTCCGTTCGTAAATATTATATAAAGTAATTTAAAATACAATATAACGCGGCTTATGATTGTAAAGCGAAAATTGCAATTATACCGCGAATGTTTCTTTTAAACGAAAAATCATAATTTATTTTAAAGAGAAATAGCGATTATTTCTAACTTTAAGGATGAAGTATGATAGGATGAATTGTGAAGAGTAATGATAAACGGAAAAATAAATTATGATTTTTCGTTTAAAAGAAACATTCGCGGTATAATTGCAATTTTCGCTTTACAATCATAAGCCGCGTTATATTGTATTTTAAATTACTTTATACTATTTACGAACGGAAAAATATGTCCAGGGTAGCCTAGTGGACATGGCATCTGCCCGGTAACCGGAACACTGTGGGTTCGATTCCCATCCCTGGACACTTTTATTTTTCTGTTTATCATTACTCTTCACAATTCATCCTATCATACTTCATCCTTAAAGTTAGAAATAATCGCTATTTTTCTTTAAAATAAATTATGATTTTTCGTTTAAAAGAAACATTCGCGGTATAATTGCAATTTTCGCTTTATAAGATGTTTTCTTATAATATATAATAATATTAAAATGTCAAATTATTTTACAACGTCACTCGAAAATTATAGTACTATATCCTCAAAAATAATTACTATTAAATTTATTATATATATATACTTAGAACACATTTTAGCATTTTTACAATTTATTAATCTAATTTCACCAGACGCTGCGAGAGGCGCTGCTTTCGAGTGAATTTCGAAAATTTGCAAAAAAAATTGCAATGCATATTTATTTCACATCAAATTCAAACCAGACACCTTCCTGGTAGTATGGTAAACACAACTTCACAAAGATTCACGGCAATTGGATGTATGGTTTTTTAATCTATCGAGTACAGACAGACACACATTCATTACTATTGGATAGTGGGCTACCTAGACCGAAGTCTGTACGCCGGTGTCCTCACTGCACCATTGGATAGTGAGCGACCTAGACCGAAGTCTACACGCCTGTGTCCTCACTGCACGATTAGATAGTGGGTGACCTAGACCGGAGTCTGCACGCCTGTGTCCTCACTGCACGATTAGATAGTGGGTGACTTAGACCGAAGTCTGTACGCCTGTGTCCTCACTGCACCATTGGATAGTGGGCGAGCTAGACCGAAGCCTGCACGCTTGTGTCCTCACTGCACCATTGAACAGTGGGCGACCTAGACCGAAGCATGCACGCCTGTGTCCTCACTGCACCATTGGATAGTGGGCGACCTAGACCGAAGTCTGCACGCCTGTGTCCTCACTGCACCATTGGACAGTGGGCGACCTAGACCGGAGTCTGCACGCCTGAGTCCTCACTGCACCATTTGATAGTGGGCGACCTAGACCGAAGTCTGCACGCCTGTGTCCTCACTACACCATTGGATAGTGTGCGACCTAGACCGTAGTCTGCACGCCTGTGACCTCACTGCACCATTGGATAGTGGGCGACCTGGAACGAAGTTTGCACGCCTGTGTCCTCACTGCACCATTGGATAGTGTGCGACCTAGACCGTAGTCTGCACTACTGTGTCCTCACTGCACCATTGGATAGTGGGCGACCTAGACCGAAGTCTGCACGCCTGTGTCCTCACTGCACCATTGGATAGTGGGCTACTTACACTGGAGTCTGCACGCCTGTGTTCTCACTGCACGATTAGATAGTGGGCGACCTAGACCGAAGCCTGCACGCCTGTTTCCTCACTGCACCATTGGATAGTGGGTGACCTAGGCCGAAGTCTGGACGCCTGTGTCCTCAATGCACCATTGGACAGTGGGCGACCTAGACCGGAGTCTGCACGCCTGTGTCCTCACTGCACCATTAGATAGTGGGCGACCTAGACCGAAGTCTGCACGCCTGTTTCCCTACTGCACCATTGGATAGTGGGCGACCTAGACCGAAGTTTGCACGCCTGTGTCCTCACTGCACCATTGAACAGTGGGCTACCTACACCGGAGTCTGCACGCCTGTGTCCTCACTGCACCATTGGATAGTGGGCGAGCTAGACCGAAGCCTGCACGCTTGTGTCCTCACTGCACCATTGAACAGTGGGCGACCTAGACCGAAGCATGCACGCCTGTGTCCTCACTGCACCATTGGATAGTGGGCGACCTAGACCGAAGTCTGCACGCCTGTGTCCTCACTGCACCATTGGACAGTGGGCGACCTAGACCGGAGTCTGCACGCCTGAGTCCTCACTGCACCATTTGATAGTGGGCGACCTAGATCGAAGTCTGCACGCCTGTGTCCTCACTACACCATTGGATAGTGTGCGACCTAGACCGTAGTTTGCACGCCTGTGACCTCACTGCACCATTGGATAGTGGGCGACCTAGAACGAAGTTTGCACGCCTGTGTCCTCACTGCACCATTGGATAGTGTGCGACCTAGACCGTAGTCTGCACTACTGTGTCCTCACTGCACCATTGGATAGTGGGCGACCTAGACCGAAGTCTGCACGCCTGTGTCCTCACTGCACCATTGGATAGTGGGCTACTTACACTGGAGTCTGCACGCCTGTGTTCTCACTGCACGATTAGATAGTGGGCGACCTAGACCGAAGCCTGCACGCCTGTGTCCTCACTGCACCATTGGATAGTGGGTGACCTAGGCCGAAGTCTGGACGCCTGTGTCCTCAATGCACCATTGGACAGTGGCGACCTAGACCGGAGTCTGCACGCCTGTGTCCTCACTGCACCATTAGATAGTGGGCGACCTAGACCGAAGTCTGCACGCCTGTTTCCCTACTGCACCATTGGATAGTGGGCGACCTAGACCGAAGTTTGCACGCCTGTGTCCTCACTGCACCATTGAACAGTGGGCTACCTACACCGGAGTCTGCACGCCTGTATCCTCACTGCACCATTGGACAGTGGGCGACCTAGACCGGAGTCTGCACGCCTGTGTCCTCACTGCACCATTGGATAGTGGGCGACCTAGACAGTAGTCTGCACTACTGTGTCCTCACTGCACCATTGGATAGTGGGCTACCTACACCGGAGTCTGCACGCCTGTGTCCTCACTGCACCATTGGATAGTGTGCGACCTAGACCGTAGTCTGCACTACTGTGTCCTCACTGCACCATTGGATAGTGGGCGACCTAGAACGAAGTCTGCACGCCTGTGTCCTCACTGCACCATTGGATAGTGAGCTACCTAGACCGGAGTCTGCACGCCTGTGTCCTCACTACACCATTGGATAGTGGGCGACCTAGACAGTAGTCTGCACTACTGTGTCCTCACTGCACCATTGGATAGTGGGCTACCTACACCGGAGTCTGCACGCCTGTGTCCTCACTGCACCATTGGATAGTGTGCGACCTAGACCGTAGTCTGCACTACTGTGTCCTCACTGCACCATTGGATAGTGGGCGACCTAGACAGTAGTCTGCACTACTGTGTCCTCACTGCACCATTGGATAGTGGGCTACCTACACCGGAGTCTGCACGCCTGTGTCCTCACTGCACCATTGGATAGTGAGCTACCTACACCGGAGTCTGCACGCCTGTGTCCTGACTGCACCATTGGATAGTGGGCGACCTAGACCGAAGTCTGCACGCCTGTGTCCTCACTGCTCCATTGGATAGTGGGCGACCTGGACCGAAGTCTGCACGCCTGTGTCCTCACTGCACCATTGGATTGTGGGCGACCTAGACCGAAGTCTGCACGCCTGTGTCCTCACTGCACCATTGTCTTGTAGGGGTGTAGACAAGGTACTTGGTTACACTTAGGACAAGAGCCTTGCACTAACTAATTTATTAAAGCATAGGTTATATAAAGATTAAAAAGGGAAAGAGAGGAAACAAAGAGGTTACATCCTCCGTAGAAGGTAAACAAAACAACAGCGTCGTTAGGCTAAACTTTTACAGTCAGTAGGAGCGGGGGGGGGGGGGGGGGGGGGGGGGGGGCGACGTCATCCTTCCGGTCACGTGTTATACTTGAGTGGCGGCGCTGGTGTCCAACATATCCACTCCTGGAATAACTTCAGCTGGACGTTTATTCCGATAGTCCATCAGCCCTCTACACTACTTTTCATGCTGGCTTCTAGCAAGAGGCTTGGTAAGGAAGTCAGCAGGGTTCTCAGCACTCGGAGTGTAGAAAAGTTCGATTGCTTCTTCTGAGATCTTTTCTCGAACAAAATTGTACTTTACGGCAAAATGTCTAGTTTTCGATTTGTCGATGTAATTTTCCGCATGGGAAATTGCAGCTTGGTTGTCGCAGAATACTTTTGTTTCTCCACAAATCAAACTTGACATTTTCAGCTGTTCCATCAGATTCCGTACCCATGTGATGTCCTTCACAGCTGATGACAGTGCAATGTATTCCGATTCCATAGTACTCAAAGCGGTAACTGTTTGTTTGGTGCTTCTCCAAATTATTGGTGCTCCAGCTAAAATGATGAGATGTCCAGATACTCCTTTTCGGTCTACAATGTCTGAGGCCCAACTTGCATCCGAAAAGGCAATCAAAGGTTTGCCAGTGGATCTGTAAGTTATGTCAAAGTCCTTGGTGCTCTTCAGATAACGCAGCACGCGTTTCACAGCTTCCCAGTGTTTTCTTGTGTAGTTATCACAGTATCTGGGTAGGATCCCGACTGCGTAGGCGATGTCGGGCCTGGTTCTCTGAGAAAGGTATGACAGTCCTCCGATCAGTTCACGGTATGGAAACCGCTCATTGGAATTTCCATTTTTCCTTACACTCAGGTCAAGATTGGTTTCCATTGGAGTCGAGACACCTTTTGCATCCTGTAGTCTGAAACGTTGAAGCAGTTCTTCTATGTAGTTACTTTGAGAAAGAGTCATACTTCCATCTTCTGACTTCTTGAAGGATACTCCAAGCATATGAGAAATTGGTCCTAGATACTTCACTTCAAAACTGGAATTTAAGAGTTCTCTGCATTTGTTTCTCGCTGCTTGATTCTCTGAAATGGCAAAGATGTCATCCACATAGATTGAGAGAATGTTCCTTCCTTCTTCAAGTTCAACTTCGTAGATGCTCGGATCAATAGGGTTACGTTGGAATCCTATTTCGTGAAGTTGTTTGTTTAAGAATTTATTCCAGCATCTTCCGCTCTGTTTTAATCCATAGATTGATTTCTTAAGCTTGCAGAACAAGTTTTCTTCTCCTGGTTTCTTGAAGCATTCAGGTTGTTCCATGTAAATAGTCTCATTGAGTGTCCCATGAAGATAAGCACTCTTCACGTCGAATTGGTCAATGAACCAGTCCTTTTCTGTTGCTATCGCCGATATTAGCCTTATAGTTTCAAAACTGGAAACAGGAGTATAGACTTCGTTGTAGTCAATTCCTCTACGTTGAGTGAAGCCTTTGGCGACTAGACGTGCTTTGTATCTAGTGGTACCATCCACGTATCAAGAAGCTCCTCTATTTACTTTATTTCATGTCAACCATCCACTGCATTGATTTTCTTATTTAGTACCCATCTACATTTTAAAGGTTTGATACCTTTCGGCAATTCCTGCAGTTGCCATACATCATGTCTTTCGAGCGATTCCCTTTCTTCTTCAATGGCTTCTATCCAATTAGCTACCTCAGGGCTGTTCATGGCTTCTTCATAAGTGGGGTTATTGTCCTCTGCACTTGTGGCATTTATCTGTCCGCCACTATTATCCTCTTCCGGAGATTCTGCCGTCTTTCCATGACTTCGGAGTGTCATTGGATGGCTTCTCAGGTTCTCTGGGAGAGTCTCAGATAGCTGATCTATTCCACCTGTAGTTCCAATCAGTTCTTCAGTTTCTCGGTCTACTGGTTGATCTGCATTACTTTTGAAGAGAGAAGCGTGGACACGGGTACCGCTTGGCGGCGCTGCATGGAGATGACTGACCAATGGGAATGCCCCTCCCCTCCTGCCGCCGTCATCTTGTATAGTCTTAAGCCTGCCTTTGTTTTTACTGCTGTGTCATCATATATATCCTCATATATCCTTATATTAAATAATAATCCTATATTCATAAATCATTTCTCTTGGCTGTTCTTTTTGCATCACCGACCCACAACATGGTAGCAGAGCGTGGTTGTCTGCATTAAAAAGAACGAAAAGTAAGTGAAACCAAGATGGCGTCGTCTTCCCAAGCGCTTGCCCTGAACGTCGAGAAGCTCACCGGCAGCAATTATCGATCATGGAAATTTAACATGAAGATGCTCCTGATTGAAAGAGGATTATGGGAATGTGTAATTAACGAAGAAGCGATCGACGCTGATGAGGATCAAAGAAAATATGAAAAGACAAAAATTAAACAAGAAAAGGCACTGGCAACGATTGCTCTATCAATTTCTACAGAGCAACAAATACACGTTATCGACTGTAAGACTGCAAGAGAAGCTTGGACGACCCTGGAACAAATATTTGAACCGAAATCAAGGGCGCGAATTCTTCAACTAAAGAAACAATTCGTGAACATCAAGTTCATCGCCATAGATGAAGAGCCATATGTCTTAAATAGAAAGGTCGTGTTCGATATGGACTCGCACATAGTACATTGTTCCTCAACAGAAAACACTTATACTGCAACGGTTATATTTAATAAAAATATAAAATATAGGAAGTTGGAGGGTTTCACAAATCAGTTTTGTACATCAATCTCTATAAATACACCTAAATCTAGGACGATAATAGCAAACTTTTATATCCCTCCAAACAAATGCGAGGACGAACATTTGAACTTTTTAAAGAAATTGATAGCTACCTTCGAGAGTACTCCCCTAGTCCTCTGTGGGGATTTCAATTCCCGTCACCCGGTCTGGTTTGATAGAATTACAAACTCTAACGGATATAAAATGCAACCTATTATTAATGAATATAATCTATTTATTCACAATAACAAAACTCCTACCTGTCGTAATAAAAGCATAATAGATCTCACTATTTCAAATAGACATTCATTGAAACTGGTGAACAATTGGCAAACCCTTGAATTAACCAATATTTCCGACCATGTGACAGTTTCATTTGATATCAATGTTAACTTAGATATTACAAACAATCAACAAAAATCTACATGGAAATTTAGCGAAAAGAAAGCAGATTGGTCACTGTTTTCAAATACAATTTCTAAACAGGAAGTAAGAAGATTGGAAAACGATATAAAAAAGGTCGAAAAAGAAACTGATATTGACATGGTAGTTGACAGGCTAACGGATATAATTCTGGAAGCTGCATATCAATCACTGGAGGTGAAATCTTCCAACTTCACTTTCGATACCGGGATCAAGTGGTGGAACAAAGAATTAGAACAAAAGAAAAAGTATTTTCATTATGTGAGAAATCTATACTTTCATCATAAAGCAATTAGTGTTAATGAATATAAGTCTGTCAGAAATAAATATAAAAATAGTATAAGAAAAGCTAAGAGGAATAGTTGGCGAGATTTTATAGAAGAAAATGGATCTAATAATCCGTTTGGAAACGCCTATAGAACCTTAAAAAAACTGAGTTCCTCTAATCAACAAAAGGGATTACCAATAATTGAACAGGCACCAGTAGATTCTAAAGAATCTCTAATAAAAGATCTGATTGATGAACTAATTCCTGATGATACAACTATATCGGATACTGCTCACCATATATCAATAAGGAACTATACACCGAATTTTACAAACTCCAACTCATGCAATATTCATAAGAAAGAAATAGAAGAGATAATCGACAAAATTAATGTAAATAAAGCTCCTGGTCCAGACAATATTAGTAATAATATGATAAAGAATGCTTTTCAACTAATACTTCCGATTTTACACTCATTATTTAATAAATGTATTCAAATAGGATACTTCCCAAAAAAATGGAAAACAGCAGCACTCAAAATAATAGCCAAACCCGGCAAAACCAATTATGAATCAGCTAAAAGCTACCGTCCGATATCTTTATTATCCAATTTTTCAAAGATTCTAGAAAAAATTCTCAAAAATAAAATATATGAATTTTATATTCAAAACAATCTGTTAAGCTCGAGGCAGCACGGATTTATCAAGACAAAGTCAACTATCACTGCTTTGAATACTGTAATCGATGTTTTAATGGAGCATAAGCAAAAAGAACTGTCGGCACTAATTACAATAGATATCTCGGGGGCTTTTGATAATGCCTGGTGGCCAGCGATCATCAAAAGAATAGATTCAGACAATTTACCGGAAAAACTGATCAAAATTCTACAATCATATTTAAATTCCAGGATCATCTCATTCAGTTACGACAATCTAACAACTTCAAAGCCAATTACTAAGGGGTGTCCTCAGGGCGGTCCGCTTTCTCCACTTCTGTGGACAATTTTGTTGAACGATTTGCTGTTGAATTTTCAGGTGCACAATAGTAAGTTGATTTGTTATGCGGATGATATTTCGATCATATGCTGGAATAAAGATCTAACATCACTAAAAACAGTTATAGAGGAAGCAATAAATACTATCGAATTGTGGTGTATTAAGAACAAGTTAGAAATCAGTCCCGAAAAAACAAACATTTTATTCTTGCATAATAAAGAGAAGATCCCAGTTAAATTTAAGAGTGGATTAATTTCACCAGTACAAAAAATAAAAATTTTGGGAATAACAATTGCGAATCATAGAAGAAAAAACAAATTAAATTTTGCTTTTCATATAGAGGAAATAGTGAGCAGAACTCTAAGAATAAAAAAATTTCTATTCTCTCTGTGCAGCAAATCATGGGGTTTGAGCTCCCATAAAAGAATTACATTGTATAAATCTTTATTCAGATCAACTTTAACATATGGATCAGAAATCTGGTTCAAATTTTTAAACAAAAAATCGATACAAAAATTAAACTCAATGCAATATCAGATACTAATATGGAGCATTCAAGCATACAAGACAACTTCGTACAACTGTGTTCACAGTTTGGCTAGGGTTCCATTGATTGCAGATTACATTGAAGCAAAAAATATGAAATATGACTTAAATAACTTATCGTTCGAGGACAAGCAAAAATACAACATCGATATTCCCTTTATAACTAAATCCTATATAGACGAAAGAATGTTGCTCTTACTGAATAATACAAACGAGACATTTACAAGTTTTTTCAACCGGGGTATTCCAAGTTATTTTCGCCCTAATTTCCACAACACACAATTTGTAACCAACCATGGTAATTTCGGAAGTTTTCTGGAAAGAATCCATGCATCGAAGGATCCGGGCTGTTTTTGTGGATGCCGCATTCAAGATTCTACTCACCTTTTACTTAAGTGCCCAGCATTTCAAGACTACAGACTCAATAACGGTATTCTCTGTACCGATCCAAGAGAACTGATATCCAGCAGGGATTCATACATTGTATTCAATAGTTTTTGTAAATATATATCAAAGTTTTTAAATAATCTCATGTGTTAGGTATAATTAACTATGTGCTGTATATATGATTTTTTTCCTTTTTTCTTTATTTTGAGATGTGTTTAAATTAAATTACCTATGTATATAGTATGCTTGTTTGAAATCAATTTCAGGAATTTGGTAAATGCCTTGAGCATATGTTAATAGATTCTCCCTCTCTCTCTCTCTTGTGTTGCTTTCTTTTGGGCGCCAGTGTCCTTGGCGGGACATCGCGCTTTGTATTTACAGTTGAATAAAGTTGAATAAAGTTGAATCAAGTTCATCGAAGAAGAAAATATGATAAATTACCTATCAAGATTCAAGACCTGCAGTGATCATCTCAGAGAAGCGGGATGTGAAGTAAAGGATGAAGATCTGGCATACTCTATGCTAGCTGGATACCAGACTCCTATGATGGGATTATAATGAACTTTAGCAACATGACGGATGATGAGTTCACGTCATCCAAGGTGAGGCAGGTCCTGCTAACGGAACACGAGAGGAGAACAACCAGAAAGGAGGATTCATCCAAGGAGGTGCTACAGGTGAACAAGCATCAAAATAACAACAGTACCGACAGTCGAAGAAAATGCTACCGATGCGGGAAGATCGGCCACATCGCCGCCAACTGCCGAGGAATGAAGCAAACAACTAGAAACCGCGATAATCAGCATTATCAGAGGAAGGTAAACAAATCAGATAACTTCCTGGCTGCACTCAACCTAACGAGCGACGAGGATTCGTGGCTGCTGGATAGCGGAGCAACCAACCATGTATGCAGAAACAAGGACTGGTTCGTTGACCTTCGGGAGGTGTCTTCTGATCCTATTATGACTGCGAGTGGGACAACTGAGGCCAAAGGATATGGACACATATTTATCCAGACGTCTATCCATAATGAAAGCATCGAAATCAAGCTAAACAATGTGTTATACGTCCCAAATGTGCGAAGGAATCTGCTGTCAGTCTCCAAGATAGAAGAAAACGGCAACCGTGTGACCTTCCGTAATATGGTAGCTCGCGTTTTCAACCCAGAAAACAGGATTATAGCGGAAGCGACAAATGTAAATGGCCTCTACATTGTGAAAGGTAAGACCTTAAACTCCAGTAAAACAGCATTTAATAGTGAAAGGGACCATTTTCAGAACAATTCCTTGAGAACGTGGCATCAAAGGTTATGCCATATTGACAGTAACGCCATTGAAAAGATGGCGCGGGAGGAGCTCGTAATAGGCTTAGAAATTTCCTCTAGAGACAAAGGCCTATGCGACGATTGTTGTATCGCCAAATCCACTAAAGCGTCACGTAAAAACCTAGGCAATATTAGATCTAAACAGACCTTGGAGCTTATCCACACAGATATTTGCGGTCCAATGCCGGTAAAATCAACCGGAGGCAATAGATACTTTCTATCTTTTGTTGATGATTTCTCAAGAGGGATTACTGTGTATCTTCTGAAAAACAAAGATGAGGTATTAAAACATTTCGATATCTATAGAGCCACTGTAGAGAGACAAACTGGTAATAAAATTAAAGTGTTACGATCGGATAATGGACTTGAGTTTTGCAATAGAGAATTCCAAAACAAATTACAAAAACTAGGGATAAAGCATGAACGCACAAACGTGTATTATCCGCAAATGAACGGTGTGGCAGAACGTGTAAATCGAACACTTTTAGATATGGCCCGCGCTTGTTTACATAGCGCTAAACTCCCCCAAAGATTTTGGGCAGAGGCGGTAAACACAACTGCTTACATTAAAAACAAATGTTATAATAGTGCTCTAAAAGACAAAGTACCTGATGGACTTTGGTTAGAAAGAAATCCTAGTGTAAGACACCTAAAAGCATTTGGATGTTTGGCATATAGTCATATACCAAGAGAAAGAAGGCGAAAATTAGACCATCGGGCATGTAGATGTATTCTGGTAGGATACTCAACTCAAACACGTGGATATCGTCTCTGGTGCCCAGAATTACAAAAGGTGATTGAAACAAAACATGTTAGATTCGATGAGTCTAAAATTGGACTTGAGTGGACCAAAATAGTCGAAGAGACAGAACCGGAAAGGTACAACCACGTTTGGCTAGAACCTGAGACTAATCATGATAATGACCAAGAGAATGAATTACCGAGTAATTTGGATTCAGTGGGGGTAGAGGACACTCTACCACAACCCTCCACCTCCAAAAACATTGTTCGAAATCCATATGGGAGAAAAGGTAAACCAAGAGTAGAGTTAAATTTTTTAGATGTTACCGAGCCGCAAAGTTTTGAAGAGGCAGTCCAATCTCCCGAAGCCATGTATTGGAGAAAAGCAATGGAAGATGAGCTTAGAGTGCTTCAGGAACGAGGCACTTGGGAGTTATCGACATTACCGCTGGGAAAGAAACCGATTAGCAGCAGATGGGTGTATAAAGTGAAGACAAATGAGAGCGGAAATGTAGAGCGTTTCAAAGCACGTTTAGTAGCTAGAGGTTTCTCACAGAAACAAGGAATCGATTTTCAGGAAACTTATGCACCTGTTATTAACTTAGCTGTAATCAGAGTTTTGATAACGTTAGGTTTGAACATGAAATGGTACAATAGACATCTCGACGTAGATAACGCTTATCTATATGGCGACTTAGAATGGCGACTTTTTCTTGCGAATTGTACTAGGCCAGACTTAATGTTTTCTGTTACGAGATTAGCTCAATTCTCTAGCAACCCTGGACGTCGACATTGGCAAGCTGCCAAACACGTCTTAAGATATTTACACGGGAGCATAAATCTATCTCTCGTTTATCGCCGGACTGATTCCAATGATGTTTGTGCATACAGTGATGCAGATTGGGCTAGCGACATCGATGACAGACGGTCCAATAGTGGGACCGCTATCACTATAGGACATTCCTTAGTCATATGGAAGACTTGCAAACAGAAGTGTGTCTCACTTTCCACAATGGAGGCAGAATATTTAGCGCTATCCCAGACCACTAAGGAAGCAGTTTGGATCGCTACCATCTTGAAAGAATTAAAGTTCTTATCGAATTTTGCTTTTCCCTTGATAATTCATTGCAATAATAGATCCGCTATAGACTTTTCCAAAATAATGTGGAGAACAACAGATCCAAACACATTGACATAAGATACCATCACGTCAGAGAAAGAATAATTAGCGGAGAGATCAAGATTGTCTACATCTCTACAAAGGAGAACCTGGCCGACGTCTTCACCAAGACCCTGAGCAAAGTGGCTCACAAGAACGCCTGTGACTTCATGAACTGTTCTCCTGTCCAGCGCTTCAGTGGGGGAATGAAGAGAGAAGCGTGGACACGGGTACCGCTTGGCGGCGCTGCATGGAGATGACTGACCAATGGGAACGCCCCTCCCCTCCTGCCGCCGTCATCTTGTATAGTCTTAAGCCTGCCTTTGTTTTTACTGCTGTGTCATCATATATATCCTCATATATCCTTATATAAAATAATAATCCTATATTCATAAATCATTTCTCTTGGCTGTTCTTTTTGCATCACCGACCCACAACAACTTTCTTCTTGAAAGGAGGCCTCTTTCGAGGAGAAATGGACAGATGGTAGAGTATCCCTTTCTCTTTTGGGCTGTTTATAGAGGATTTCTTCTTTGAATACACAATTTCTAGATTCCACCACTTGGCGTTTTTCAGGAATCCAGATTCTCCAACCTCGTCCCTGTAGAGAATAACCCACGAGAATTCCTTTAGTGGCTCTTGGCTGAAGCTTCGAATTCCTTCTTTGTTTTGGAACATGAACAAAGGTTTCGCAGCCGATTGCTCTCAGATGTTGCAGAGCAGGTCTTTTTCCAAACCACAATTCAAAAGGCGTTTTCTCTTCATTGTGTCTGTTTGTAACACGATTTCTCAAGTATGCGCTGTGTTGGTGAGCTCTGCCCAAGAGGCGGTTGGCAGATTGCAACAGTTCACAGTACTCCTCACTAAGTTCAGCAAAGTCCTATTCATGCGTTCGGCGACACCATTCTGTTCAGGTGTGTAGACCATGGTGCGTTCATGTACTATACCATGGGCCTTCGTGAAAATATCCCAAGGAGATGAACAGAACTCTAGTCCGTTATCTGTACGTATCCTCTTGAGAGAAAATCCCGTCTGATTTTCAGCTTCTTTCATCCATTCCTTGAATTTTTCTAGAGTATCGCCCTTCCTTTTGAGGAAATATACCCTTGTATATCTTGATGCGTCATCAATGATGGTCAAGACAAATATTGATCCACCCCAGCTCTCAATGTTGAACGGTCCCATTAGATCACAGTGAACAAGAGCTAGTGTCTGAGTTTCCTTGGTAGATCTCAAATTCAGGAAAGGTCTTTTTGTCGATTTTCCAATCATACAATCAGAGCACTTATCAGGTTTTTCAGCCTGACAGTTCAAACCAATGACAACTTCTCTTTTCATCATGTCTACTATGGTGTCATAGTTGATATGCGTGAGTCTCTGATGCCATAAATTTAATGGGAATTTACGAAAATTGTTTGTTTGAGCAATGGAATTTGAACATTCTCCTGATTCTGGAAATCTGGACGGAGCAGTCCTGACGAGATAGAGCCTTCCTCTCTTCTCTGCTCTGATCATAAAGTTATGATCATTGTCGTAGATATGACATCCCTTCTTGTCGAAGATAACCTCATGACCATTTTCCACAATTTGTAGAACAGAGAGTACATCATGTCTGATCCCAGGTATGAACATTGCATTCTGAGCAACTATGCTTCTAAGTTGTCCAGAATTGTTGATCAGATCTACTTGAGCATTACCTCTTCCTATGTTTGAATGTGATGTACCATCAAGGGTGGTCACTTGTCCTACATTCTCGTCATTCAACGTGGGAAAATACCTTCTGTTCGGAGTCATATGATGCGTGGCACCTGAGTCAATTACCCACGTATCCTCTTCTGATACAACTGCTGCATTATACATCACATTAAAGTTCTTTGCTTCGTGATGTTGATGTATCGCTCCCTTTTCCTGTTGTTTACCGTTATTCTTTTTCAGTTTGAAACAGTCCCGTGCAATATGCCCTGTTTTCCCACATCCAAAACATTTTCTAACAGTTTTAGAACCTTGATGTTCATGAGGGAATTGTTTCTTGTTAGAGTTCCTGACTGACACTGCACCCATCCCTTCATTTGTTGTAGCATACCGGCGCTCTGCCTCAGCTAACAATTTACTTCTGATGTTGGCACTGGTGAACTCTGACTCTGGTAAGTTACACATTGTTGATGTAACATTATCCCTGTCCTCGGGCATTCCACAAAGAATTAGCATGCTTAGATCACCGTCTTCAATTTTATCCCCTACACCTGTGAGTTCACTCACTATTAGATTTATGCTTCCCAAATAGGCATTCATGTTCGCATGTTGACAGAATTTCTGGGAGTACAACTTTCGACGAAGTTGGAGAATTCTGTGTTTGCTATCCCTGGGTGCATAAAGTCTTTGTAATTCATCCCAAACTTCTTTGGGGGAATTTAGATGTCTGATATGGTTCTGCTGCTCCTCACCAATAGAGATACATATCTTTGCTAAAGCCTTATTCTGCCTCGTATTAAATTTGTTGATTAGACCAACATCCCCTCCCTCGGGTTTGACTTCGCCTGGGTCAACAATTGACCATAAGTCATTGTCCATCAGAATGAGCTTAATTTGGAAGCTCCATGTGGAATAGTTTAATCCATTTAGCTTGGTAATTTTCGTTAAACTTTCGTTAGCTTCCATTATATGATGGCGTCCACAGAAGGGGGGGAGAGAGAACAAAAAAATAGGCTTACCGTTCAATGCTTCAGGCAGCTCCAATCAGTCTCATAATCTTTTCTTGTAGAGGTGTAGACAAGATACTTGGTTACACTTAGGACAAGAGCCTTGCACTAACTAATTTATTAAAGCATAGGTTATATAAAGATTAAAAAGGGAAAGAGAGGAAACAAAGAGGTTACATCCTCCATAGAAGGTAAACAAAACAACAGCGTCGTTAGGCTAAACTTTTACAGTCAGTAGGAGCGGGGGGGCGACGTCATCCTTCCGGTCACGTGTTATACTTGAGTGGCAGCGCTGGTGTCCAACACATTGGATAGTGGGCGACCTAAACCGAAGTCTGCTCGCCTGTGTCCTCACTGCACCATTGGATAGTGGGCGACCTAGACTGAAGTCTGCACGCCTGTGTCCTCACTGCACCATTGGATAGTGGGCGAGCTAGACCGAAGTCTGCACGCCTGTGTCCTCACTGTACCATTGGATAGTGGGCGACCTAGACTGAAGTCTGCACGCCTGTGTCCTCACTGCACCATTGGATAGTGGGCGACCTAGACCGAATTCTGCACGCCTGTGTCCTCACTGCACCATTGGATAGTGGGCTACCTACACCGGAGTCTGCACGCCTGTGTCCTCACTTCACCATTGGATAGTGGGCGACCTAGACTGAAGTCTGCACGCCTGTGTCCTCACTGCACCATTGGATAGTGGGCGATCTAGGCCGAAGTCTATACGCCTGTGTTCTCACTGTACCATTCGATAGTGGGCGACCTAGACCGAAGTATGCACGCCTGTGTCCTCACTCCACCATTGGATAGTTGGCGACCTAGACCGAAGTCTGTACGCCTGTATCCTCACTGCACCATTGGATAGTGGGCGACCTAGACCGAAGTCTGCACGCCTGTGTCCTCACTGCACCATTGGATAGTGAGCGACCTAGACTGAAGTCTGCACGCCTGTGTCCTCACTGCACCATTGGATAGTGGGCGACCTAGACCGAATTCTGCACGCCTGTGTCCTCACTGCACCATTGGATAGTGGGCGACCTAGACCGAAGTCTGCACGCCTGTGTCCTCACTGCACCATTGGATAGTGGGCGACCTAGACTGAAGTCTGCACGCCTGTGTCCTCACTGCACCATTGGATAGTGAGCTACCTACACCGGAGTCTGCACGCCTATGTCCTGACTGCACCATTGGATAGTGGGCGACCTAGACCGAAGTCTGCACGCCTGTGTCCTCACTGCACCATTGGATAGTGGGCGACCTAGAACGAAGTCTGCACGCCTGTGTCCCCACTGCACAATTGGATAGTGGGTGACCTAGACTGAAGTCTGCACGCCTGTGTCCTCACTGCACCATTGGATAGTGAGCTACCTACACCGGAGTCTGCATGCCTGTGTCCTCACTGCACCATTGGATAGTGGGCGACCTAGACTGAAGTCTGCACGCCTGTGTCCTCACTGCACCATTGGATAGTGAGCTACCTACACCGGAGTCTGCACGCCTATGTCCTGACTGCACCATTGGATAGTGGGCGACCTAGACCGAAGTCTGCACGCCTGTGTCCTCACTGCACCATTGGATAGTGGGCGACCTAGAACGAAGTCTGCACGCCTGTGTCCCCACTGCACCATTGGATAGTGGGTGACCTAGACTGAAGTCTGCACGCCTGTGTCCTCACTGCACCATTGGATAGTGAGCTACCTACACCGGAGTCTGCATGCCTGTGTCCTCACTGCACCATTGGATAGTGGGCGACCTAGACTGAAGTCTGCACGCCTGTGTCCTCACTGCACCATTGGATAGTGAGCTACCTACACCGGAGTCTGCACGCCTATGTCCTGACTGCACCATTGGATAGTGGGCGACCTAGACCGAAGTCTGCACGCCTGTGTCCTCACTGCACCATTGGATAGTGGGCGACCTAGAACGAAGTCTGCACGCCTGTGTCCCCACTGCACCATTGGATAGTGGGTGACCTAGACTGAAGTCTGCACGCCTGTGTCCTCACTGCACCATTGGATAGTGAGCTACCTACACCGGAGTCTGCACGCCTGTGTTCTCACTTCACCATTGGATAGTGGGCGACCTAGACTGAAGTCTGCACGCCTGTGTCCTTACTGCACGATTGGATAGTGGGCGACCTAGAACGAAGTCTGCACGCCTGTGTCCTCACGCACCATTGGATAGTGGGTGACCTAGACTGAAGTCTGCACGCCTGTGTCCTCACTTCACAATTGGATAGTAGGCGACCTAGACCGAAGTGTGCACGTCTGTGTTCTCACTGCACCATTGGATAGTGGGCGACCTAGACCGAAGTCTATACGCATGTGTCCTCACTGTACCATTCGATAGTGGGCAACCTAGACCGAAGTCTGTACGCCTGTGTCTTCACTGCATCATTGGATAGTAGGCGACCTAAACCGAAGTTTGTACGTCTATGTCCTCACTTCACCATTGGATAGTAGGCGACCTTGACCGAAGTCTGCACGCCTGTGTCCTCACTCCACCATTGGATAGTAGTCGACCTAGACCGAAGTCTGCACGCCTGTGTCCTTACTGCACCATTGGATAGTGGGCGACCTAGACCGAAGTCTGCACGCCTGTGTCCTCACTGTGCCACTGGATAGTCGGCTACCTATACAGAAGTCTGATGGCCTGTGTCCTCACTGCACCATTGGATAGTGTGCGTCCTAGACCGAAGTCTGCACGCCTGTGACCTCACTGCACCATTGGGTAGTAGCCGACTTAGACCTAAGTCTGCACGCCTGTGTCCTCACCTTACCATTTGATATTGGGCGACCTGGACCGAAGTCTGTACGCCTGTGTCCTCACTGCACCATTGGATAGTCGGCGACATAGACCGATATCTGTACGCCTGTGTCCTCACTGCACCATTGGATAGTGGGCGACCTAGACTGCGGTCTGTACGACTGTGTCCTCACTGGACCATTGGATAGTAGGCGACCTAGACCGAAGTCTGCACGCCTGTGTACTCACTGCACCATTGGATAGTGGGCGACCTGGACTGCGGTCTGTACGCCTGTGTCCTCACTGGACCATTGGATAGTAGGCGACCTAGACCGAAGTCTGCACGCCTGTGTCCTTACTGCACCATTGGATAGTGGGCGACCTAGACTGCGGTCTGTACGCCTGTGTCCTCACTGGACCATTGGATAGTAGGCGACCTAGACCGAAGTCTGCACGCCTGTGTACTCACTGCACCATTGGATAGTGGGCGACCTAGACTGCGGTCTGTACGCCTGTGTCCTCACTGGACCATTGGATAGTAGGCGACCTAGATCGAAGTCTGCACACCTATATCCTCACTGTACCATTGGATAATGGGCTACCTAGACCGATGTCTGCACACCTGTGTCCTCACTGTACCATTGGGCAGTAGGCGACCTTGATCGAAGTCTGTACGCCTTTGTCCTCACTGCACCATTGGATAGTGGGCTACCTAGACCGAAGTCTGTACGCCTGTGTCTTCACTGCACCATTGGATAGTGGGCGACCTAGACCGAAGTCTGCACGCCTGTGTTCTCACTGCACCATTGGATAGTGGGCGACCTAGACCGAAGTCTGCACGCCTGTGTTCTCACTGCACCATTGGATAGTGGGCGACCTAGACCGAAGTCTGCACGCCTGTGTTCTCACTGCACCATTGGATAGTGTGCGACCTTGACCGCGGTCTGTACGCCTGTGTCCTCACTGGACCATTGGATAGTGGGCGACCTAGACCGAAGTCTATACGCCTGTGTCCTCACTGTACCATTCGATATTGGGCAACCTAGACCGAAGTCTGTACGTCTGTGTCTTCACTGCACCATTGGATAGTGGGCGACCTAGACCGAAGTCTATACGCTTGTATCCTCACTGCACCATTGGATAGTGGGCGACCTAGACCGAAGTTTGTACGCATGTGTCCTCACTGTACCATTCGATAGTGGGCAACCTAGACCGAAGTCTGTACGCCTGTGTCTTCACTGCACCATTGGATAGTGGGCCACCTAGACCTAAGTCTGAAAGCCTGTGTCCTCACTGCACCATTGGATAGTGGGCGACCTAGACCGAAGTCTATACGCCTGTGTCCTCACTGTACCTTTCGATAGTGGGCAACCTAGACCGATGTCTGTACGCCTGTGTCTTCACTGCACCATTGGATAGTGGGCGACCTAGACCGAAGTTTGTACGCCTGTTTCCTCACTGCACCATTCGATAGTGGGCAACCTAGACCTAAGTCTGAACGCCTGTGTCCTCACTGCACCATTGGATAGTGAGCTACCTACACCGGAGTCTGCACGCCTGTGTTCTCACTTCACCATTGGATAGTGGGCGACCTAGACTGAAGTCTGTACGCCTGTGTCTTCACTGCACCATTGGATAGTGGGCCACCTAGACCGAAGTCTGAAAGCCTGTGTCCTCACTGCACCATTGGATAGTGGGCGACCTAGACCGAAGTCTATACGCCTGTGTCCTCACTGTACCATTCGATAGTGGGCAACCTAGACCGATGTCTGTACGCCTGTGTCTTCACTGCACCATTGGATAGTGGGCGACCTAGAACGAAATTTGTACGCCTGTTTCCTCACTGCACCATTCGATAGTGGGCAACCTAGACCTAAGTCTGAACGCCTGTGTCCTCACTGCACCATTGGATAGTGAGCTACCTACACCGGAGTCTGCACGCCTGTGTTCTCACTTCACCATTGGATAGTGGGCGACCTAGACTGAAGTCTGCACGCCTGTGTCCTTACTGCACCATTGGATAGTGGGTGTCCTAGACTGAAGTCTGCACGCCTGTGTCCTCACTTCACAATTGGATAGTAGGCGACCTAGACCGAAGTCTGCACGCCTGTGTACTCACTGCACCATTGGATAGTGGGCGACCTAGACAGCGGTCTGTACGCCTGTGTCCTCACTGCACCATTGGATAGTGGGCGACCTAGACTGCGGTCTGTACGCCTGTGTCCTCACTGGACCATTGGATAGTAGGCGACCTAGATCGAAGTCTGCACGCATGTGTCCTCACTGCACCATTGGATAGTGGGTGTCCTAGACTGAAGTCTGCACGCCTGTGTCCTCACTTCACAATTGGATAGTAGGCGAACTAGACCGAAGTGTGCACTTCTGTGTTCTCACTGCACCATTGGATAGTGGGCGACCTAGACCGAAGTCTATACGCATGTGTCCTCACTGTACCATTCGATAGTGGGCAACCTAGACCGAAGTCTGCACGCCTGTTTCTTCACTGCATCATTGGATAGTAGGCGACCTAGACCGAAGTTTGTACGCCTATGTCCTCACTTCACCATTGGATAGTAGGCGACCTTGACCGAAGTCTGCACGCCTGTGTCCTCACTCCACCATTGGATAGTAGTCGACCTAGACCGAAGTCTGCACGCCTGTGTCCTTACTGCACCATTGGATAGTGGGCGACCTAGACCGAAGTCTGCACGCCTTTGTCCTCACTGTGCCACTGGATAGTCGGCTACCTAGACAGAAGTCTGATGGCCTGTGTCCTCACTGCACCATTGGATAGTCGGCGACATAGACCGATATCTGTACGCCTGTGTCCTCACTGCACCATTGGATAGTGGGCGACCTAGACTGCGGTCTGTACGCCTGTGTCCTCACTGGACCATTGGATAGTAGGCGACCTAGACCGAAGTCTGCACGCCTGTGTACTCACTGCACCATTGGATAGTGGGCGACCTAGACTGCGGTCTGTACGCCTGTGTCCTCACTGGACCATTGGATAGTAGGCGACCTAGACCGAAGTCTGCACGCCTGTGTACTCACTGCACCATTGGATAGTGGGCGACCTAGACAGCGGTCTGTACGCCTGTGTCCTCACTGCACCATTGGATAGTGGGCGACCTAGACTGCGGTCTGTACGCCTGTGTCCTCACTGGACCATTGGATAGTAGGCGACCTAGACCGAAGTCTGCACGCCTGTGTACTCACTGCACCATTGGATAGTGGGCGACCTAGACTGCGGTCTGTACGCCTGTGTCCTCACTGGACCATTGGATAGTAGGCGACCTAGACCGAAGTCTGCACGCCTGTGTACTCACTGCACCATTGGATAGTGGGCGACCTAGACTGCGGTCTGTACGCCTGTGTCCTCACTGGACCATTGGATAGTAGGCGACCTAGATCGAAGTCTGCACGCATGTGTCCTCACTGCACCATTGGATAGTGGGCGACCTAGACTGCGGTCTGTACGCCTGTGTCCTCACTGCACTATTGGATAGTGGGCGACCTAGACCGAAGTCTGCACGCCTGTGTTCTCACTGCACCATTGGATAGTGGGCTACCTAGACCGAAGTCTGCACACCTGTGTCCTCACAGTACCATTGGGCAGTAGGCGACCTTGATCGAAGTCTGTACGCCTTTGTCCTCACTGCACCATTGGATAGTGGGCTACCTAGACCGAAGTCTGTACGCCTGTGTCTTCACTGCACCATTGGATAGTGGGCGACCTAGACCGAAGTCTGCACGCCTGTGTTCTCACTGCACCATTGGATAGTGGGCGACCTAGACCGAAGTCTGCACGCCTGTGTTCTCACTGCACCATTGGATAGTGGGCGACCTAGACCGAAGTCTGCACGCCTGTGTTCTCACTGCACCATTGGATAGCGTGCGACCTTGACCGCGGTCTGTACGCTTGTGTCCTCACTGGACCATTGGATAGTGGGCGAACTAGACCGAAGTCTATACGCCTGTGTCCTCACTGTACCATTCGATATTGGGCAACCTAGACCGAAGTCTGTACGTCTGTGTCTTCACTGCACCATTGGATAGTGGGCGACCTAGACCGAAGTCTATACGCTTGTGTCCTCACTGCACCATTGGATAGTGGGCGACCTAGACCGAAGTTTGTACGCATGTGTCCTCACTGTACCATTCGATAGTGGGCAACCTAGACCGAAGTCTGTACGCCTGTGTCTTCACTGCACCATTGGATAGTGGGCCACCTAGACCGAAGTCTGAAAGCCTGTGTCCTCACTGCACCATTGGATAGTGGGCGACCTAGACCGAAGTCTATACGCCTGTGTCCTCACTGTACCATTCGATAGTGGGCAACCTAGACCGATGTCTGTACGCCTGTGTCTTCACTGCACTATTGGATAGTGGGCGACCTAGACCGAAGTTTGCACGCCTGTTTCCTCACTGCACCATTCGATAGTGGGCAACCTAGACCTAAGTCTGAACGCCTGTGTCCTCACTGCACCATTGGATAGTGGGCAACCTAGACCGAAGTCTGCACGCCTGTGTTTTCACTCCACCATTGGATAGTGGTCTACCTACACCGAAGTCTGCACACCTATGTCCTTACTGTACCATTGGATAGTGGGCAACCTAGACCGAAGTCTGTACGCCTGTGTCCTCACTGCACCATTGGATAGTGGGCTACCTACACCGAAGTCTGCACGTCTGTGTCCTCACTGTACCATTGGATAGTGTGCAACCTAGACCGAAGTCTGTACGCCTGTATCCTCACTCCACCATTGGATAGTGGGGTACCTAGATCGAAATCTGCACGCCTGTGTCCTCACTGCATTGAAAATAAGAATATATAAAAAAATAGGCTAAAATATTTTTTTAAAATCGCTTAAAAGGGAAAAATATATATATTTTTTAGCTTCCGCCAATATACAATTAAATTCATACGAGTTAAGATAAAAGCGGTTGGGGGGATGATCATCTTATATTGAGTGAAGAGGTAAAACATAAAAATTTGTTGAATAGTTGCTCCATATTAAATCAAATAAAGTTTAAATTCTTGATGATACTCCAAGGCAGTTTCATTTTGAATCATCTAATTCTTTAATGTCGGAAACTGAAATATTGATTTTTTCCTTTTTAAAGTATCTGTCATCGTTACATTATTATCTAGAGTAAACATTGAATGGTGCGTATGTATACTGCGCCTTCACCAAACGGTCTTGTGAGCTTGCTTTTTACCATTTTGTTTTATATTAGTAATACAGTATAACTACCTCCCTGAAACGGACACCCTATTACAGAGCCAAAGTGTCCTTTAGAAAGAGATGTCCTCTTACCGGAGAGTTACTAAATAGTGAAAATTGTAATTTTGCAAATGAAAACCGTCCTTTGTAGGGAGGTGTCTTCTAGCGCGAATGTCCTCTCATGGAGATTCTACTGTACCTAATAATTCATTTCATGGGTTATTTATTCCTGAAAAACGAAAAAAGGATAAACATTTTTTAAAAGTGTACTCTTTTTAATTTAAAGATTCGTTCCCCACAATCAGAAAAAAAAATCGATTTTGAAAAATATGCTTCTATAAAAAAAAAAAAATCAGCAAAAATTCTTTGTTTGCAGAAGAATATTTTTCAAAAGAAATATAAGTATATCGGCTACAATCTAAATTCTAAATATTTGGTCCTTTTTTACCTCTTAAATTCATATGTTGGGCCCCAATTTTATTACCAGTTGCAAATAAGACACGCTATATCCGATCTGGATAATTGCGCGTGAAACTATTAATATAAATAAATATTTAGTGCCTAAAAAGTGGTAATATATATAAAACTTTATACTAAGCAAGGATATATAAAATAAAAATCTTGAGAATTATACTAAATAAGTGATAAGGCACAATTTGGATTATTCTATATACAGTTACGAGCGTCATTCTTCATCAGTCATCTCTGTCACCGATTGCTTTTTTTTTTGGAATGGCGCCCTCCTATTGGTCGGCTACGATCACGCCACCTTTGCCCCCCCCCCCCCCCACTCACTTTTTCGTTTTTGTAACCATTGTGTTGGAGCGGGTCGTTCCTTAAATAAATGCATATTTTAGTTAATAACCAAATGGAATCCTCTCTTTCTTTTTCCCAGTAAGAGACGCCTACGGAAGCCAACAGTACATAGACAGATAAAGCACATAGGCTAATAGTTATTAACTAACATATGCATTTATATAAGGCGCCAATTTATAATTGTAACAAATAGTATTTGATCAACACAAAAAGTAGGCGGAAAGCGTGGTAAGTTTCTTTATTTTACACAGCAAGCTTTCGGGCATCAGCTGCCCTTCATCAGGTACAATGCATTGTACCTGATGAAGGGCAGCTGATGCCCGAAAGCTTGCTGTGTAAAATAAAGAAACTTACCACGCTTTCCGCCTACTTTTTGTGTTGATCTATCAAGCGTGGCCATATGATGTCAAATAGTATTTGAATCAAAACATTCAATCGGGTAAAACATTGCCCGGGTCATTCGGCTAGTAGATTATAAACACAAGGTAATAAGACCAAATCCAAATAAATAAATAGTGTGTCTACATACTATTGTGCCTTATCATTTTTGATAGACTTCAATGGACCTAAGAAGTTATTCTTTCAAACACACTATTTATTTATTTGGATTTGGTCTTATTACCTTGTGTTTATACAAAATAAGAGATTTAATAATTATAATCAAGACAGAAGATATTCCTCTATATAGACATGGTTATGTCATTGGACATACGTCATTGGAATATACAAAGCAATCACAGTTATTTGTGAAACACAAAGTATGACCATATATTTTATTATCACAAAGAGACAACAGAGTATTTCTTTTTGGTTTCAAACAATTTTGAAACTTGAAAAATGAGCCTATACAAGGTATATACTGTAATGGTTAAAAAAACACTCGAGGGGACTTTCTGGCAAATAATTTCCTTCGATATTGAAATCCCGCGAAGAAATTCAAGTTTCTTGGTCTTGGTTTAGAGGGTAATAGAGGAGGTCTTGCTTTGATGAACTTGGCGTGAAAGGTATTCATTCCCCAGGTTTCCTTTCTTTTGAGGTTTTGTTCTTGAGGAATAGGATCCTTAGGAGATCCAGCAGATTGGGCTGACTGGGCGGATTGGGGTATTTTGTTTTCTTCAGTGATGTTTGTGGAGGTTTGTTTAGCTTCCTTGTGTTTTGGGTTTGGAAGGCTGACATCGGGTTCTTCGGTGAAAAGCATACAGAATTCAGCCAGTTTGGTCAGCGAGCCTTTCACCCCGCAGTGTAGCTCGAGTCGGTCCCTCCAGACATGGGTGTAGCCATTGGTTAGCCGTAGGATGTCTCCTGGTTGGACCCCGACTCCTTGTTCCCCCCATACTGTAAAATCCACGCTTCCCGTAGAGTCGGCTGCTTTACAGCGTCTAAGCTTCTGTCCTGTCTTGATGATGCTGGGATCTGCAGTCTCCAGAACGACCAGGAGGACGTTAACCGACTTACTCCCTGGCTCAAGATCTTTGATTTGGACTTGCTTGTTTCGTCGATCCACCATCATCTCTCTGCACACAATGATTCACATCTTTAGCATTCTCTAACATTCTACAATAAAGGAAAAAGATGCATCATAATGAAAAATTAAGATTGTACTTAAAATATTAAATTTTTATATAATAAATGCAATAAAAAAGGAATCTAATACGAATTTTGAATGAAAACAAAATCGTTGATCTTCTTGAAAATTTCAAAACACCAATCAATATACGGCTGCTATTGAAACATTGCTTTGGATTATTAAAGAGACTTTATCAAGTTACTTAAGAACAAATACAAGAAGTTGCGGCAAGGGTTATTTACCGTTTTGAATGCCCAGTTTTGATATATATATATGTTGATATGAGAATCTTAATTCTCAATATAAAAATTTTAGTTTCTGTCAAGCCTTCTAGATATCTGTGATTTAGGTTTTAAAGAGTGAAAATGCCAAAGAATAAATAATTGATAACCTAATGAAGGCAGCGTTAATGCTAATGGATGAATTGTATCAAGAAAAAAAGAACAAATTTTCGGCAATATTCTAAAAATCAGTTTTGTAGCCTTTGTTAAGGAGATCCCAATTCTTTTCTAGAACGAATATCAATTGCGGTGTATCCAGATTATGAAAAACAATTTTTTTTTGTTAAATATTTAGTTAAATTTTGCCAACTGAAAATTTTGGATCAGTTTCGTAATGAAACTATAATCTTATATTTAGATTTACTTTTGAAATAGTGAATAATTAGCGATCTTCAAATTTTACCTAAAAAGAGGTATTTTTGACGGAAAAAAAATTGCAGTGATTTTCTTTAAGGATAACTTTTTATAAATTGAGATAAAGTAATTTATCGTTTATTCTTTTTTTGTTTCTACAATTTTACGTAACAATTCCCTCACTAGAGTTTTTTACTTGCGTTTAAAAACAAATGATATTTTCGTTGATATGTAAATTATATATTGTAAATACAATTTAACATTCGTAAAATGTTTTCAATTCGAAGTATGTAAATTTTCTGCTTTATATTTTTCTTAAATGTAAATTAATGGTATTAAATTTTTGTTTTGTTGAAATTTTCTTTAGTAATATATAGTTATAGTTTTGATATTTTGATTGATATGAAAGTGTTTTGAAATTGTTGAAGACTCTTACCAAGAGAATGATAGAAATAATTAACTAATCACACTTCAGGTGATTATAAAATCCAACAAAGATGTTCGAAAGATATTTCCAAACAACTGGAGGTAATAGAGAAATTGGATTTTTCAGCCTCACGTATCCGCGTGAAGGTGGATTGTACGCGAGTAAAGCAAACCCGAACATCCTTAAAAGAAAAAAAAAAAAACATATACAGTAGAACCTCTCTGTAAAGGACACCTAATTGCAGAGCCAAAGCGTATTTTAGGGAGAGGTGTCCTCTTACCGGAGAGTTGCTAAGTAGTAAAAAATAGTAATTTTACAAATGAAAACTGTTCTTTATAGAGGCTCATAGAGGTTCTACTGTAATTTGCCGATTTACTCTTGAAAAAGATATCAAAACAAAATTTGCCTGTAGTCTATTTTGTCTGTTTTTAGATTTCGTCCAGCAAATTTGTTAAGTTATTAAGAAAAAAAGTATCTCCTTATCGTTAAACTAAAAGTTATGCTGATGGCTTGCAACATCTTAATTTATCCAGCTGATCCCATTGCAATTTCACTTTTGTACTATTTTTCACATTGTTAGGTTATATTTCACGCAAGGAGAACGTAGAAAAGAACTTTTGCCCAAAAGGTAAGCCAGTTTGTATATCAAATGCGCAAATCTTTGTACAGCTATAGAAAATTGGTAACACCCAAGATAAGAGGACATTGCTGTGATATATATTGTTACGACACTTCTCAGCCGTCAATGTTTGCGTTCAAGGTTTCTAAGAGAACAATGTGGATTATTTGTGGATACAGCTTAGTACGGTATATTTATTATAAGAGCTTTAAGGAGATTAATAACTATATACAGTAGATGGACTTGCCTCCATTGTCCGCCACCAAGAGGATCCTCCTCGTCACTGTCTTCCCGGTTAGTCCATACGGCCACACGCCCCGAGCCCACTTCCCGTAGCCAACTTGCCACGTCTTCTGTCACCGCAGATCTGTTTTAACTGTTCTCCTCCCCCACGTTGGAATACCGTCGTGGCGCCTGTCCTCCCCACACACACGTGGGACATCCTCCCGTAGCTGGTGGAGTCCATCCATCTTTCTACAACTTCACCCTGGGATCTCTGCCTCTTGGATATCTTGTCATACAGTGAGAAGGGAATTACCCATATTACAATATGCATGGAGACATCTGAGGCTCTTCATTGAACACGACAACACAAACAACACAAATTTGGTAATATCGTAATTAAAACCTTTATACCCTCTTTTATGCTAATTCTTCATCCTGTCATAGGAACTTTTAAACCTTTTTTATTTAGAATATCTCTCTATTTTTTCTTAATTCTGAATACTTATATTATTTTATTTATTTAATTGTTTATTCATTCACTTTTTTTTTTACAAATTAATAGCTTTTTTTCGTTGTTTTACTTTCTTATAATTATACTGCTACATAATTTTCATTACCATCGCGCTATCTGAGCCCATCATTCACTTCTCAAGTTCGGGCCTCTACTGGATGATCATTCAGTCTGACATTGCCAGGATTGTCTGACCAGGAGCTGGTCTAGAGAGGCTTAAAATCTCTCGGGAACGACATATATCGTGAGTCTAAGTATACCTCACATTTCCAAGAGTCTGTAAAACAGGTACTGAACATATTGTTGCGAGAATTAGCCTAAAAACGGCTACAACCTCCGCCAATAGATGGCGCTTTAGCCTTATTTCTAGTCTGGGACTTGTGTGGGAGTCGCCTACTGTTGTGGTCCTGCTTCCTAGAGCTAATGATTGTATATACCTGTTTATATTGGCTCTAGGATATAAATTACTGTAAATTCCCGTTAATTGATATTCGAGTTATTATCTAATGTGGATTAAAGATTACAATAAAGTGGAGTGTTAGCAGACTTGTTGCCGGTTGCTGTTGTGACTCTCTCTCCAACATCACTGTAGCTACTCTTCTGGTAAGTCTCTCGTGTCCCCCCACCAGTGGTAAGGCCGAGAGATACTGCCAGAGGAAAGGAGATCTACGTGAGTAGTGGTTCTCAGAGGGTCTTTGGGCGGTCTGCAGGGTAGAGCTGCAGAGGTGAAGCAACAGAGCCAGGGTAGGTGATTCACTGTGGAGGAAGCGGCGTCGTCGCGAAGAACCAGAGAGGGGAAACACGCGACAATATCCTATTTCTATATAACATCATATTATGGTAGAATGTTGAGGACGCAAGTTTCCAACTTTCATTAATTAAGTAATTATTTTATCCCCAATAAAAATCCCCTTTATCCACAAAAATGACTATTTTATCCCCAACAATGACACCTTATCCACAACAATTACACTTTGCCCACATAAATGGATCATTTATCTTCAACACAATGGCACTTTACACACTACAATGATTATTTTATCCCTAACAATGACACTTTACCCATAATAATTACACTTTATATCCAACAATGCACACAACAATGACTATCTTATCCCCAACAATGACACTTTATCCACAACAATGACTATATTATCCCCAACAATGACACTTTATCCGCAACAATGAAAATTAACCCACAACAATGACACTCTAACCAGGAGAGACAATACCTATTTTATTATCAAAAATGACAATTATTCACAACTTTACCCACAACAATGACTATTTTATCCCTAACAATGAGATTAACGCACAACAGTGACTATTTTATCTTCTCAACAACGACTATTTAAATTCCCAACAAATACAACAATGACTATTTTTATTAAGAAAAAGGCATTTCCTTATTGTGAAACTGAAAGTTGCTGATGGCTTGCGCCATCTATCGGAATAAACATAAACTATTCATTGATTTTTAATTATTCCAGAATTGACCAAATACCCATTCTTGATTCATCAAGAAAAGTTAACCACGTACACGTTTCGGGCTGTTGGCCCTCGTCAGCGTAGTCAGATAGATGGCGCAAACCATCAACAACTTTCAGTTGCACGATAAGGAGATGCCTTTTTCTTAATTCATGAACCTTATCCCAGTACAATGTCACATATGTACTATTTTTCACTCTATTTTTTATACTTGAAATATAGTTTCACAAAAATTATAATTGAATAAAATATAAAGATGATATATTTGCAATGAGTTTCTTTCTTTTTTCAAATAAAAGAGCGCAAAGTTTTCACGTGGTGGAGTTTCATTAGGCCACTGGCACAGCAGAGATGTGCAAAATGCACACAATAGGGATTCACAGAAATAAATTTAAAAAACAAATCAAAAATACAAATAGTTATCAACTGTAGAGAGCCAGGGGAATATTTCTATGGTATTATATGAATTAACACAAAGCAATAACGTGCCATCTATATATATAAAATGAAAGGATTTAAAAACACGAATGTTTCTTTTATACGCAATACCAACTTCTACTGTCCTTACTGCGATGATAAAATATATTGGGAGGGCTTGGCTCATCAGTGGTGAACCCTCCCAGCGGTTTCGCCAATTTCATCCACCAGACCGCTTCTCAGAGCTCTAATACTGTATTGGACGATTCTGCTTATACACGCAGAACTGAAGGGTGAATCTCAGAAATGGTTTTAAAGAAAACTATGGACAAAACAAAATGGATAATAGAATTACGTTCAAATATTATATGAGCTGAATATTTTTTTATATAGATGGAAAATTTGCCGGGAGGAAATTAATCCATAGAAGCATAGGGCGCCTCTCCAGTCAAAATAAACGTCAAAAAACTGACGCCATCTATTGACCGTCGCCGCAACTAGCGGCCTCGGGTCGGTGACAAAGCCACAACACCAACTTTGGCAAACTGAGAAGCGTCCACCTAGAGACCATGGTTTCGGGCTAATAAACGTCAGTTTTTTGACGTTTATTTTGACGGGAGAGGCGCCCTATGCTTCTATGGATTAATTTCCTCCCGGCAAATTTTCCATCTATATTCTAGCCATAGATTTGGCCCAGCCACCTTGCCAGCAAAACACCTCTTTGGTAGATTGTGAAGATTCTATTAGATCCCGTGTGGATCTCATGGAATAAAGTCCGCCCTAGACTGACGAGGGCCATTAGCCCGAAACCATGGTCTATAGGTGGACGCTTCTCAGTTTGCCAAAGCTAGTGTTGTGACTTTGTCACCGACCCGAGGCCGCTAGTTGCGGTGACGGTCAATAGATGGCGTCAGTTTTTTGACGTTTATTTGGACGGGAGAGGCGCCCTATGCTTCTTTGTTTTATATGTGAATAAACTCCACATATTTTTTTTTTTATAAAAAAGTGCCGGTGGACGGGTGGGTAACACCCTCGGTTCCCGACAGCCATGAACCGGGATTGAATCCCGCGTTAACATTTTGTTTAATATGTGAATAAACTTCATATATTATTCATTGTTGTAAATATCATAAAATAGGTTGCTCTTGTTGAGCGATACCTAATAAAGTGATTTTCGAACAAGATGGAAATTGCACGCACACATGTAACATCTTGTAGTTTGAACTGATGACTTGTATAATTTTCGTGCTGAAATACAAGTATCAATTCCTGTATCAATTATTTGTTAATTTGATTTCGGATATTACGGTTATATTCTTTAATTCTTGTATCCGTTGATCTGCTGGTCTCTCCTATGTAAGAGACATTGTCGGCAGGAGATGGAGTATATGGCGTTCTGCTTGTTTCTCGCCGACTCTGTATTATTATTTGAATTGGATATGGGGGGGGTTTAATGATCTGACTTATGGTTCGGGAATTTCTAAATACGCATTTTATTCCATATTTTCTTAATTTATGGGATAATATTTCATTGGCTAATTTCAATAGCTAATTTTATTAGCTACTTTATTCGAAAAAATAAACCTTTATATATAACAATGACAATTTTATCCCCAACAATTAAACTTTATACACAACAATGATTACTTTATTCATAACAATGATTACTTTATCCTTAACAATGAAATTTTATCCGCAACAATGAACAACAATTTATGCACTACAATGATACTCTATCCGCAACAATGAAACTTCAACAACTAAAATTACTATTTATCCCCAACAAATGGCCGCGTGAGGCCTACATCCTCCTCCAAGACGGTGTAAAAATGGAGACACTGCCCACCCGCTTGGACATCAAGACGAATGGCGATACCCTGCCGGCGTTCCTAGCATTTGGAATTAAATATTCCAAGTGTAACAAATAGGGTCACCGCAGGCTCAACTGCCCCATGCTTGCCAAGCAGACTATCGGCCCCAGGCAAGCCTCATTCTCCTCCCCAGCCGATGTCAAGTACCCGCCGCACCTCAGTAGCCCAGTCAGCTAACACCTGAGCCCCTACTCCACCTGTGGAGATGCCAAGTAATGATCCCGCGGCCCATAACTCAGCCTCTCGCTTCACGGCGCCTCAGCCTGCTGGACTAGAGCTCCCTACTCAACCTGAGAAGAAACAAAGTCGAGCCATCGTAGCCCCTCCTCCTCTACCTGCCCCGAAGGCCAACGAGCCCGAGACCGCTCCTACAACCACCGGGCTGATGGAAGTGGAGACTACTGAAGAGGAGAACACTGGATCGTCCGCAGCATCCAAGAACGACAAGATCAGGGCCCAACTCGACGCCGTCTTCGAGAAAGCGCCCAACTCCCTGTTTGCTGAGCTGTCATACTTGGCCCCCAAAGGGAAAAGGTCCTCTGTGCCCTCGTCTCCACTTCCAACCTCAAGAGCTTGATGACTAAACTCACAGCCGCTCAGAAGACCGCTTTGCTCCAGCCGGTCCACGCCCTTATGCAGAGGCGACTTGACTCTAGCTCTTCCATCTACAACCGCCTCGTGGTGGCCCGAGGCTTACTTAGCGGATAGGCTCCATGAGCTTCCGCGTCGCTAACATCAACGCGCGCGGGCTCGCCACTCGGGGGAGGATCCTGGTGCTTTGTCGTCTCCTCACGCAACAACAAGTGGACATCTCGTTTGTTCAGGAGACAAGCAGCTCCTATCTAAACCAAGCCCAAGACCTCTGCCTTGGCTACAGCGCCGTTGTCACGCCACCCGCAGCCATCTCGGGATTTGGACTCGCCTGTGTCTTCGGGCCAGGCGTCGCCGTTCTGCGACAGTGTGTCCTGTGGCCGGGCCTCATTGCCTTGGCCGTCATCGATGTTCAGGGTGAAAGATGACCTTCATCAATGTCCATCTGGCGCACAATCCCCACGAGTGGCTGGAGCAACTGGAGTTAATAGCGGCAGCTGCGATCCAAGAGGAAGCCTGGGTCCTCGGGGACTTCAACATCAGGGACGACCGGGGCTAGTCATTGGCCTCCGTGGATGCCCTCACCACTCTTCAGGATCTGTCTACGCTGGTGGACGTAGCCACCCAGTTTGACGCTGCCCACCAGGGTCGCTAGCCACGGCGACCGCATCGAGAGCAGCCGACTGGACAGGATCCTAGTTCCTGCGGGCTTCCTGGCTCGTGTGAAGATCTACACGACAATCCGCTACCATCTATCCGAACACCGCACCGTGCTGCTACAAGTGGATTCATCCGTCGCCTCCCCCCCCCCCCCCCCCCGCCTTGCATAGCCGTGATGCTTTGTTCAGGACTGGTGCAGGAATACCTGGCTGGCTACGTCAGGGAGATAGAGGAGGACGTCAGCGAACTATGTGATCAAGGCTGGGCTACTTGCAGTGGCCAGATCACTCCACGTCCCTCGCGCCGCTGCTGCTGACGATGGATACGTCGCCCGAGCCCGCAGATACATGCGTATCTGTCAAGGCTACGTACCCGTCTCTGCCAGACATCACCCGTGTGATGCATCTTCGCCGCCATGTCATCATCGTCAGGGACGACGACGACCGCGTCATCGAAGGCTCCGCTTCGCGACCTGTGACCCGGCTGCAGGCACCGCCTTCATCGAAGGGACAACCACCACCATTGAATTGAACGAGGACGACCCACTCCACCGGACTGAAATCACCGCACATGAGGTCGCCACCGCCTCCCTCCCTCACGGAAAAGCTCCCGACTGGGACGGCCTGCCCTGCGAATTCCTCGCCGTCTACGAAGATTTCTTCACGGACATCCTGCAGCGTGTGTTTGCAGCCTCTCAGTTCCGCAGTTCCCTGCCTCCATCGACGCGCTGAAGTGCAATCTGCCTGATCTCCAAGGCCTGCAGAGATCGTGGCCTAGATGGCTATAGGCCCATCTCGCTGCCTTCGGCCGACTACAGGGTGCTCGCATCCGTCCTCCTCAGTCGCCTCAAGCCCCACCTACCAGCCCTGGTGCCAGACGTACGCCGTCCCTGAGAGGTCTCCCTCCTGGAACATCGCCTGAGTCACCAATGCCTGGGGGCTCGCCGCTGGCCTCTACTGGCGCTCCATACTTGAGTTTTCCAATAATGAGAAGTTTGGTGCCAATGGAGACCAGAATTTGCTCAAGATTAGATAAAATGAAGAACACCGTAAAAATGTATAAAAACCAAGGTTGCCTCTCATATCTAAGATCAGAGAAACTGAAGAACGCTGTAAAAATGAAGCAAAGGTTGCCTCTCCCATCTAAATGGACGTCAAACCTAGATGCCATCTATTGATCATTGCTGCAAACTAGCGGTCTCTGGTTGCTGACAAACTACAACACCAGCTTTGGGGAACTGAGAAGTGCCCACCAAGAAACCATGGTTTCAGGCTAATGGGCCTCATTAGTCCAGGGCATAATTTATTTCATGAGATCCACAAGGGATCTAATACGATCTTCACAATCTACCAAAGCTGGCAAAGTGGCTGGGCCAAATCTATGGCCAAAATATATTTTTCAGCGACAGTCAATAGATGGCGTCTAGTTTTGACATCGATTTTGACGGGAGAGGTGACTTTGACAGATCAATATCCTCCTGGTAAAATTTCCACAGTAAAAATGGTTAGCAATATTTGGTACTTTGTGTAATATATTAGGTAATTAATTTAAGAATTGTTTTATTCAATTGTTTGTGCACAGAGTTAATGATGATAATTGTGAGTATATGTGTATATATATATATATAGTGTTTGTGTAAATAGACGTTCGTGGTATTTTAGTGTTGAATCGTGTTAGCTATGGTTGTTTTTTTTTTTTTTTGCATTGAAAATAAATAGTATTTTCGGGTCTTCTGGCTAGAATAAATTGCATTGGCAACGAGGATTTAAGAGTAAGTGCCCAAGCGATAGTATGAGGTAATTGGAAGAATTTTGTTTAAAATTAAAGAAGAAAGAAATTTTAGAAATTTACATAAGAAAAAATTGTTTCATGATGGCTCATTACCATTTTAAGGAATTTGATGAAAAAAATGAAAATTTTTGTACGTTCATCGAGCGTTTGGAACAGTTTCTAATTCTAGAAGAAGCAAATGAAGAAAAGAAAAGAGCCTATTTGTTGACGCTGATTGGCGGGAAGTCGTATGATACATTGAAAAATTTATGTAGTCCGAAGTTACCTAAAGAGTATAAGTATGAAGAATTAATAGAGAAACTTGTTGAATATTTTTCCCCAAAGCGATCTATAATCGTGGAGAGATTTATGTTTTTTGGAAGAATACAAAAGGAAACGGAAAGTGTATCGGAATATCTGGTGGAAATTAAACGGCTAGCCTCAACTTGTGGATTTGGCGAATTTTTGAAGGAATCTTTAAGAGACAAATTAGTGTGCGGACTGAGAAATGCAAAAATTCAGAGGAGGATCTTGTCTGAAGGAGATGTGCCGTTGGCAAGAGTAATTGAAATTGCGTTGTCGATGGAGGCAGCAGAGAAAAATACCAAAATATTCCATTTCAATGAGCCTGCAGATAGCGTGGACAAAATACGCGCAGAAGTCGGGGATAGATATGATAGAGAGCAAAAGAGAAAGTGCAAACATTGCGGGAGGTTACATAAAGACTTATGCAGATTTAGAGAGGCGGCCTGTTTTAGATGCGGGAAAAGAGGCCACATTGCAACCATCTGCAGGAGCCGTGAGGAACATACAAGCGAAAGACAGGTGAGCCGGTTTCTGAACCAGAGAAAGATTCATCGGATTGAGGATCAAGAGGAGGAGGAGGAAGAATCCGTTCAAAGAATGGTCTTCATGAGGACGTATGATTATAGAGTCAAGTATGCTACGAATGACCCTCCCTATGTGATTAAGGTGAGAGTAGAGCATACTTTGATGACTTTTGAAATCGATACGGGCAGCTGTCTGACTTTAATATCGGAGAAGGATTTCAAGAGATATATCCCAGACGTGCAGGTAAAAGATGCGGGAATAATTGTTAAGACCTATGACGGAACTGTGGTACCGATTCTGGGTGAAATAGATGTTAAGGTCGATTTTCGGGGAACAATCGCTAGGCTTAGAGCTGTCGTGGTGAGAGGAGAAAGGAAGGCCTTGTTGGGAAGAGAATGGATCAATGTGTTGAAAATTGGAAATTTTGTAAATCAGATGCCTTTGGAGGACACGTTGGCGCAATTATTGAGAGGACACCAGGCTGTGTTCGGGGAGACAACAGATCCAATAAAGGGATTCACATTTGCAGTGAATATTCAGGATGTGAACCCCATATTTCATAAGGCCCGACCAGTACCCTTTGCGATTAGAACGGCGGTAAACGAGGTACTAGAAAGAATGGTGGAAAAGGCCTATTTGTATCAAGTACCAAGCAGCAAGTGGGCAACTCCAGTGGTGATAGTGCCCAAGAAGAATAAAGAGTTTAGGATTTGTTGCGATTTCAAAGTAACTTTAAATAGGTTCTTGGATACTGCGGCCTATCCACTACCTACTCAGCAGGACCTGTTTTCCGTCTTGGCCAGAGGGAAGTATTTCTCTAAACTAGATTTGAGTAATGCATACCTTCAATTGGAGGTAGACCCTAGCACCCAGCCACTCCTGACTATTAATACGCATAAGGGGCTTTTTAGGTTTAAAAGAATGCCTTTTGGATTGGCAAATGCCCCTAGTTTTTTTCAGTCGGTGATGGATAGAATATTGGTGGGAATTAATGGGGTTATTGTTACATTGACGATGTACTCGTATCCACGGCGTCAGTGGAGGAACATATAGCGGTATTAAAAACTATTTTTGTTCGGTTGCAGAAGCACAACATAAAATTGAAAAGGGAAAAATGTGAATTTCTGCGAAGAGAATTAGAGTATTTGGGACATCTCATCAAAGAAGATGGTATTCGGCCATTAGACGACAAAATTAAAGGAATACAGAAAGCTAAAAGCCCGACAAATGTCTCGGAGTTGAGATCTTTTCTGGGACAGGTGAACTATTATGGAAAGTTTATTCCGAATTTGCCAGAGCTTTTGGAGCCACTTCACAAACTGTTGAAAAATAATAGTTGTTGGAAGTGAACAAAGGAGTGTGAGGAGGCGATCTCGGAGTGTAAAAAAGAATTACCTCCGAGAAAGTGTTGGTGCCAGCACCCCGCTTTGCGAGTGTGTCCGCAATGTCATTACCCACGTTCCCACTGTGGCCCTTGATCCAACGGGAAAGAGAGAAAATATCTTTATTTACGGGCTACTAACCAAAAGTTATTATTTTTGAGCCCAAAATCGATGTCAGGTGGCAAGGGACCCTAGGATGTGGAAGCAGGAGATGTCTCGCAGGGGTGGTAGAAACGTTGGGCAAGCAGGGGAATAGCGCCAGGGTGCAGTGAGGCGGGTGCGTTGAATAGGCCAGGAATCCAGGAGAAGTGGCAGATGATAATGGAGGCAGAAGGTCCTTGAAGCCTAGAACTTGAGGGCCCTAGACTTCAGGATGGGGCAGCTTGAGGCTCTCGCCTCGTGCTTGTCAGGAAGGCCCTGGGAGCAGCAGTTGGCACATTTGGAGGTGCGCTGGTCAGCAATGGATGGGCAGGTTCGGCCTTCATGGCCGTCTTCACCGCAGTGGAAGCACTTAGGAGCTCTGGTGCATTGGGCAGAGTTGTGGCCGAAGCCACAACAGCGGAAGCAGACGCGGGCGCGGATGGACTCCTCGAAGTTGAGGATTACTCCATCCACCACGATCCTCCCGCGAACGCCCAGGGCTCTAAAGGTCTTGAGGTCCACCTCGATGAAGGCGGTGCAGGTCCCGTTTCTGGGTGCAGAACGGTGCGCCACGCGCACCACCTTGTCCCCAGGAAGTTTTCTAACAGCAGCGGTTTCCAGGAAGGTCTCCTCAATTGTGGAGTTGGAAGTCTCCTCATCCACTTTGAAGAGGCAGATCCGTGGCAGGATCTCCTTCTGCTGGCGGACCTTCATTCCATTCAACTTGCTGGCCAGGGAGGTTGTAACCTCAGGGATGGTGTCAGGATTGCTGGAATGGAGGACTAGCTTCCCCTTGGTGCGCAGGGAGATCCAACGGGATACAACAACAATAGGTTTATATAGGGAAAGCGGCGACCTCTGGTGGTAGATTTAACAGAGTAATTTGTGATCTGAGAATTATAATTTTAAAATTAAATACAATTTTTATATAACATATATATATTATAACCTTGTTAATTTGACACATGATAATTCGGCACTTGAAGTAATTTGATGATATTTTCATGTACTAACCTTCAACCTATCAAATAGCAAATGTTAATTTGATTTAACAATAATTCAAGGCTATCGATAATTCGACCAATTTTTAAAATAAAATTTGACACCATTAGATAATTCTTGTTAAAATACAAATTTATTGCTAAAAAATACCATACGTGGCATGTGGGACACAGTGACCGTAGTTAGCATATGAGCCTTTGGGAGAGGCCGCTGCTTATCCTCAAACAGCTTGAGGAGCATGAACTCATGGAATTGGTGTAATCTTTACACAAGGGGATAAGAAACAACAACAGCATATGCGCACCATGCTTGTCTTACAATGTGTCCCAAATGATAAGGTCAAATTTGGATTATAGATACAAGGTAATAAGACCAAATCCAAATAAATAAATAATGTGTGACGTTTCAGTTACCATCTTCAGACAAAAGTACTGAATGACTTTCATTCACTGATTCAGTACTTTTGTCTAAAGATGGTAACAACGTTGTTACTGAAACGTCACACACTATTTATTTATTTGGTCTTATTACCTTGTATCAATGTGTCACAAATATATGTGCTGATGTTTGCAGGCGATTTGTTTGCTTGATGATTTAGGCCAAACTTAGGTATAAGTTATTCATGGTGGAAACAATCGGGTGTCTTAAATAGTGAAATAAATTCTCTTTAGCCTTTTCTTTATTTTATAAATTTCTTCATTTTTTCACTTAGATTAAAATAGTATTTGCACTTTTTCTTTTATTAAAAAAATGTATTAATGCAGTTTTATCTATCGCTAAAAGTTGATCATGAAACATTGTAAAAAAAAGTTCCAATGGTATCAATTCATACATATTATAAATTTAAAAATATTATAACAGCATTTTATAAAAGTTTTATTTCAATTACGTATATAGTTGGTTATTATTATAGTAAAAATATCTACTAGCAGTGAATGCTCTGATAAAATCATCTAACTTGGAGGAAGGGGAGCAGTATAACAAGCTTGGTAAAAAACCTGGGTTCAGCTGGCTTGGCTGATAGTACCCTGTAAGGGCTCCTAATCCAGGGATACAGAATGAGCAGCGTCTGTACTCCATGTTAGGAGCAGCTGCACATGGCGTCTGTTCCTCATGTCAGAGGGATCCATTTTTTGGAGCCAAGTCAGCCTGCTACTGAGTAGTGCTCCCAGCCTTAATGACAAAGGCAGATTCTACTTCACCCAGTGTAGAGATAAGAAAGAAGAAGAAGATCTAAATAACTTTAATTCAACACTACTAACTTCAATTAATTGAAATCTCTGATCCCATGGGGTGTTGAATTAAAGTTTTGTATATAGGTAAAAACTGAAATAAGGCTTAGAACTGACTGTTGTTCTGGTTTTTAATAAATCTGAAGCCATTAGTCTTAAGAAAATGGAGGAAGAGTCAAAATTGGTGAAATAAAATATAATCCTGATAAAGTACAATTTGGATTATAAACACAAGAAAATAAGACCTAATTCAAATAAATAAATAGTGTGTGACATTTCGGCAACAGAGTTGTTACCATCTCATACAAAAGTGCTGGTATCTGAAGATGGTAACAACACTGTTATTGAAACATCACACACTATTAATTTATTTGGATCAGGTCTTATTACCTTGTATCTAAAACAGAATTCTGTAAAATAGAGAAACAGTTCAAATCGGTAGACCTGATGGGGAACGGTGATTTATTCAAAATTTAGTTCAAGTGATGGTTGTGATTCTCTTTTATATACAGTAGAACCTCCATCAGAGGACACTCACGCTAGAGGACACCTCTCTATAAAGGACAGTTTTCATTTTTGTAAAATTATCATTGTTTACTATTTAACAACTCTCCAGTAAGAGGACACCTCTCCCTAAAGGACACTTTGGCTCTGCAACTCGGTGTGGGTCCTTCACAGGGAGGTAGTTCTACTGTATAATTAGATAGGGAAATCTCACATTTCTTTATTTCCTGGGGGAAAATTGAATCCTCTCAGGCAGGTGGCAGTAGAGATAATGCAATGGTGGCTGGCGGCCAATGTCAACACTGATGGGGTTACATCTAACTCAATGATACTCATTATCACTGATTTAAGGATTTCAACAAATTACAACAAGGTATAAGAGGCCGCAACTCTTTTTTATTAATTGTATAAAGTAGCTTTCGGACAAGTCCTTCCTCAGCATGAAACATAAAAAAAGGTAATGGAGAGAGATTATATAGAATTTAAAAGATATATATGTAAATATAGGACATAAGAATTTACATAATTGAAAATTTCTGAAGAACAAACTATTAAAAGGTTGATGAACTTAGTGAATAGAGGACAGATTATTGTTATAGATATGAATATCAATATACATACAGTCGAACCTCTTTAATTCAACACCCCAAGGGATCAGAGCTTTCGGTTGAATTAAAGAAAGTGTTGAATTAAGGTTAGATGATTAGCTAATCATCTAACTCACTGAAATAATATTTTTTAAAAATAGCCTTGTAATATAAATTAATGATATTAATTGAAACCATTGTGCATACTTTTTTGTATTTATTTTTTTATTTTTATAATTAACTTTCAGTATCAGGGACAAAATGGTAATCTATCTATATATATAAAAATGAATGTATGTGTGTGTGTGTGTCTGTTTGTCCTTTATGCCTGACCAAACCACTCATTGGAACGCCATGAAACTTTGGGAAGTTATTTAGTATAGTACTGGGAAGGTTTCTAGCAAATAAAATTTTTGAAATAACTTTTCGCCTAAAAATAATCAAGATAAATATTCTAATTTATCTGTTATAATTCAACAATCTGCTCTAAATATTATCATGATGATAAGATGATTTTGTAATGTAGAAAATTAGGAAAGACAAAATTCAGGATGACACGGCAATTTATTTGAGACAAGAATAATGATACAATTCCAAGGCAAGATACTTTTCCTTTAACTTCCAATTACCGAGGGAACCAATTAATATTGATTTTATTCAACTTATCGAGTATTTTTCAAGGGACCGGGAAAAAATGTTCACTTTATTGAGAGATTCGTTAGACAAACCTTTACTCGGGTAAAACCCGGGCGAAGCCGGGTACGTCCATACAAGAATAATGATACAATTCCAAGGCAAGATACTATTCCTTTAACTTCCAATTACCGAGGGAACCAATTAATATTGATTTTATTCAACTTATCGAGTATTTTTCAAGGGACCGGGAAAAAATGTTCACTTTATCGAGAGATTCGTTTGACAAACCTTTACTCGGGTAAAACCCGGGCGAAGCCGGGTACATCCGCTAGTATATATATAAAAATGAATGAATGTGTGTGTCCTTTATGCCTGACCAAACCACTCATTGGAACGCCATGAAACTTTGGGAAGTTATTTAGTATAGTACTGGGAAGGTTTCTAGCAAATAAAATTTTTGAAATAACTTTTCGCCTAAAAATAATCAAGATAAATATTCTAATTTATCTGTTATAATTCAACAATCTGCTCTAAATATTATCATGATGATACGATGATTTTGTAATGTAGAAAATTTGGAAAGACAAAATTCAGGATGACACCACGGCAATTTATTTGAGACAAGAATAATGATACAATTCCAAGGCAAGATACTATTCCTTTAACTTCCAATTACCGAGGGAACCAATTAATATTGATTTTATTCAACTTATCGAGTATTTTTAAAGGGACAGGGAAAAAATGTTCACTTTATCGAGAGATTCGTTAGACAAACCTTTACTCGGGTAATAAAACCCGGGCGAAGCCGGGTACGTCCGCTAGTAATACATATTTTTGAAACATAAATAATTACAAATAATATTTTATTCTAATTGAAGAATATAGCAGTTGAAAGGAAATAAATAAGGAAAATAAAAAGAAAATTTAAAAATAAATCATGAAGATCTTTTTAAAAATTCCTTTATAGATGTCTGTTTTTGCACTGAAATCCTATTCAGGATGTATTCCAGATGGTCTATTTAAAAAAAACATGCATGTCTTTCTTCCTCTGGAATGTGTTTTAAATAACAAAGTGTTTTTTATTGTATTAAAGGCATCCACTGCTGCTGCAGGTGTTATTGATTTTGTATTTATATCTTTTATAATAACATGGAAATGGAATATTGAAATAAAATGTTATCAAAATCATTGTGGCTACATATTTTATGAAGATTTATTTATTTAAAAGGAAATTATTTGTAAATTTTAAAATAACTAAAATATTTCAATGCTGAAAATTAAAAAGAAAATAATATTGCCACGTGGAAAATTAGGGAAGACAAATTTCGGGATGACACAGCAGTTTATTTAAGGCAAGAACAAACTATGAATGATATAAAAAAAAGATAAGCAAAGGGAAAGTTTACAGAGTAATAACAAAATATGAACATAAAAAAATGATACTCTATTAAAATAAAATAATAAATACTTTGCGACAATATTAATTAGCGCACAAAGCCTAAATTCCCGAGTGAAAAAACAAACAAAACAATAACACTCGCAACATTGCGCAACGGGACTGCAAAGTGAAACTTAAACTGAAACCAAAAGTGTGCGGCGCGATTCTATTGGCGCCCGCGATCGTCGCCACCGCCGCAATACCTTTTTAGCAGTAAAGTTGTATGTAAAAAAACATTCATCTGTCGAAATTCAAATTTTAAAATGGTCAAACTATCGGAACTGTCGAATTACGGTTTGTTATTTGATAGGCCGAAGGTCGGGACATCAGAATATGGTCGAATTAAGGTAGAGTGTCGAATTAACGAGGTTATACTGTATATAGAAAGAGTAAGTATTAAGATAGAAGGGGGACATATGCTGGGTTAAATTATGAGCTACTATAGGGGATCGGTGGAAGGATGGTCTAAATTGTTGGTTTTCGACCGCTACAACCCAGATTCAATTCCCGCATTGGGCACTTTTTTTTTTTTTTGCTCCAATGCCCCCCCATTCTTGCAAAAGTCCAACCCCACCAGCGAGCGCAAGTAACCAAAAAGGGCTCTGGCACATTTGAAAGTGCCGAGAAAGCATGTGATGCACTTACAGTAAAAGCAGTCATCAACTTCTACCCACCATGATTATCATGGCCTATACCATGTGTGTTGTTGTGTTGTTTCTTATCCCCTTGTGCAAAGATTACACGAATTCCATGAGTTCATGCTCCTCGAGCTGTTTTATGATGAGCAGCGGCCTCTCCCAAAGGTCCTGTTTAGTGCATCTAATGCAAGCCAAAATGTGTTCTGGAGCTACAGGTGACAAGCTACATTTTGGGCAAGTGGGGTAGATTTTGTTATTATTTTCTATCTTCAATGGCTTGAGATGGCCTGTTCTAAATCTTGTTAGTGTTGTTTGATGCTGTCTATTTCTGATGTTTAGAGCTCCTCCTGGGTTCACTCCACTGTACCAACTGTGCTTAGGTGGGATCCTCCAGTTCTTGTTTATTTTTGTTTTGGCTACTGTTTCTATTTCTTTAAAAGTAAGTTTATTTTTCTGTGGCAAGGGTTCTTTTGTGCCTTTTTTCGCTAGAACATCAGCAGCTTCATTGCCTTCAATTCCAACATGTGAGGGTATCCATTGAAGGTGAATTTTTGAGGTTTTTGAGAGTTTTTGGAGATAACCAATTATGTTCCTGCTTACTTTGTCTCTGAGTTCCCCTGTGTGACTCAAGTGTTGTATGGCACTTCTACTATCAGTAAGAATCCAGATATCTTGATAATTAGTATTTCTGATGGATTTTAAGGCTTCATAGATGGCTATAAGTTCTGATCTGAAGACTGAGCAAAAATCTGGGTTTCTTCTGTTCATTTTCTCAATGCCATTTGTAGTTTTGATGAGACAGCCACTGCCAGTGTGTCCCAACTCATCTCTGCTACCATCGGTATAAATAGTTATTGCATTTTTAGGAATGTTATTAATTATTTCTAATGATAATTGTTTTAAGTATTCTGGATTTTGGTATTGTTTGTTGGTGGGTTCATTTAAAGTGTCATTAAAAATAACATTTTGTAGTGGTTCGCATGGAGAAATTTTTTCTGCTAAATAATTTTTTTCTACTTTATATTTTAAAAATCCATTTCTTTTGGCCAGGTGGAGAGGACCTTCTTTTTTGAGTCTTAGATTGGATTCCCAATTAAGTATGTAATTGGAAGTTCTGTGTTTGTTTCCATAACTCTTGATTTTGTTTATATATTTTGGCAGATTGTAGCTTCTTCTATCCTTTAAGGGCATAATGTCTGCCTCGTAAAGTACAATATCGTTAGGGCAGGTATTTCGAAGACCTGTAATAATTCTAGCTGCACTTAGTTGTATCCTTTCCAGTGATTTTAGATTTGTTTCAGATGCTGTACCATAGATTTGATATCCATATTCCAGGATAGGTCTAATTAGAGACGTGTAAGTTAATTTTAGTGTGGTTGCATCGGCTCCCCACTCTCTTCCTGAAATATATTTCAGGATTTTTAGTCGGTCTCTTCCTTTTCTAATAACTTCTTCAATATGTTTACTGGAGTTAATTTCTGGATCCAGGGTGTAGCCAAGATATTTAGGATGTTTATTATATTGTAATTGTTGTTCTTTCAGAATAATTTTTGGCCTTATTTTGTATAGTTTCTTATCGGTAGTAAAAAGACAGGTTTCAGATTTTTGGGGGTTAAATTCTAATTTATGTTTATTAGCAAATTTTTCTAGGTGGAGAAGAGTCTTGTTCAAATCCCTTTCAGCTTTTTTCCAGTTAGTGTTACTGCTCCATAGAATAATGTCATCAGCGAAAAGTCCAATATTGGTTTTATGTGAAATTTTTTCTTCTATGCCTGCAATAAATAGGGTGAAGAGAGTTGGGCTAAGGACTGATCCTTGTGGTAATCCTTGGTACAATTTGAAGGTTTAAGATAGAGTTCCATTATATTTGACCCTGATGTATCTATTTTTAAGGAAATCATTTATCCAAGTGATAGCTTTTCCATCAATTTTGAAATGCTTGTATAATTTTGTAATCAACTTGTTTTTCCATACTTTATCAAAAGCTTGTGTAAGGTCTAAAAAAGCAGCTATGGTGTGGCTAGTTGGTTTTCTGTTTTGTGCATCTTTTACCTTTTGTGTGAAAAATAAGAGTTGGTCTATTGTCCCATGTCCTTTCCTAAATCCATATTGTTCTTCTGGTAAGAGATTTCTTGTGTCAAGGTGGTAGGTAAGTCGTCTGAGTATAATTTTTTCCATTAATTTGCAGCAAATACTTGTGAGGGAGATAGGTCGGTAGTTTTTTGGGTCATCAGCAGATTTGTCAAGTTTTTTAATAGGAATTATTGTTGCAGTTTTCCAGTCTTGAGGCAATTTTCCAGTTTTCCAGGAGTTATTGAAAATATCAAGAAGTATTTCTTTGCCATTTTTGCCCAAGTTTGATATCATTTGGCCATGGATTCCATCTGGCCCAGGAGTCTTGTTTAGGTCAGTGTTTTCTAATGCATAATCTAGCTCTTTCATATTGATTTTTTCATGGAAAATATTATGAGTGCTGGTGAAATTTTTACAGTCATGAATAATCTTTCGGGCCTTTTTTTCAACTTTCTTATCTTTTATTTCGAATTTGATTTTACTACTTATTTGATATGAATTACCTAAAAGATTAGCAGCATTTTTGTCATTAGTTGCTGGGGTACCATCCGTATTCTTAATCATATTTGTGTTTTCAGTTTGTGGCTGGGCTCTGTCAATTTGTTTTGCCAAATGCCAAAGTTTTGTATTCGGGTTTCTTGGGTTCAGGTTTTCACAAGTTTGTTTCCATTTTTCCCTTTTCATATTTACGTATAACCTTTTTATTTTTGCATTCACAATGTTCAGTTCAGTTCTACAATTTGTTTGGTTTGGGTGCACTTTTTTTGTAGTTCATTTCTTTTAGTTATAAGTGTTTGAATATCTTTTGCCTGGTGTGTATAATTTGGAATCCATTTCTTAATATTACCTCTTGGTATTGAAACTTTGGCTGCTTTAATAATGGTGTTTTTGAAAGATATCCAATTTTGTTCCAGATCTTTTATTCTAGTGGGTGCTTTTCTAAAGTCTTCATTGGTGTTTTTCTGGTAAAGATTCCAATTAGCCTTTTTGAAGTTCCAGAATTTTTCTTTAATTGAGCTGGTTTTGGTCTTGGTGCTAATTTCTATCAAAATAGGCAAATGATCACTTCCAATACTTTTTAATATTTGCCATTTGCATTTGTGGAAAATGTCAGGACTGGAGAAACTTATATCAAGTGCTTGTGCAGTATTATAGCTGTAGGAATGGTGGGTGGGATTCCCATCATTTAAGCACATGAAGGCATTGTCGTCAAATGTGTACTAGGGATATGCAAAAAAAAAAAGTGTTACCACATTAGAAGTAGTTATAACAGGCTGCATCTGAATCCTTGTTAGGTTCAGCAGCAAAGATATCTGTTCTAGGAACAACCTCATCTTTAGCTAAGTCAGACTGTCCCAGTATATCTTCTATCTTATTGCCACTCAACAATCATATTAGGGTATCAAGTAAACAGTAGAGCTCCATCATGACTCCGCCTTTGCCGGTCCCAAGCCCGGATAAAAAAGGAGGAGGGAGAGCAGTAACAAGCTTGGTAAAAAACCTGGGTTCAGCTGGCCCGGCTGATAGTACCCTGTAAGGGCTCCTAATCCAGGTATACAGGATGAGCAGCGTTTGTACTCCATGTTAGAAGCGGCTGCACATGGCGTCTGTTCCTCATGTTAGAGGCGGCCATTTCTTTTGGAGCTAAGTCGGCCTGCCACTGAGTAGTGCTCCCAGTCTTAATGACAAAGGCAGACGCATTCTACTTCATCCAGTGTGAAGATAAGAAAGAAGAAGAAGATGACAGGGTGAAACTATGTGCCACCACATTAGAAGTAAATATAACAAGCATCTGAATCCTTGATAGGTTCAGCAGCAAAGATATCTGTTTTAGGAACAACCTCATCTGGAGCTTCTTCTTTCTTATTGCCACTCAACAATCATATTAGGGTATAAAGCAAACTGTAGAGTGTGACAACCATTATGACTGGATGAAGTAGATTGCTTCTGCTTTTTTCATTAAGACTGGGAGCACTACTCAGTAGCAACCCGAATCCCAGTATATGATTTTTGGAATCAATAGCATTTCATGAAGTCCTCAGTACCTTCATGAATAAATGGTATGTATAGAAGAAACATTTGTGCTTTAATGATTTCATTTTATTATATATAGATGGCATCAATAATTGACAATATGACCCAGAATAAGTATATTGCTACGGCGTTTTATGGTTTCCACAAGTCCATATCTCAGAAGAAGGCCAAGTGACACTCACTCCTCACTTTCTTACTGCTACTCTTTTTGTGTTGTTTTTCTTGCTTCCCTCTTTCTCTTTCTTATTTTTTTTTCTTTTTCTTCTGTCTATATAGTTGTTTCCTTTTTCTCACTGCTTTGTTCTTATGCATATCTCTGGTGAATCCTGTATAGGGTCAGTGACCCTAAATAAAGGCTTTTTGTTGTTGTTGTATATATTGTAGCGTAGAAATCAAGCCTTGAAATATCCTAAGATGCAAAAGTATTTATTGATGACGTCACGGCGACAAGTCGGCAATTATTAACAAGTCAGAAAAAAAAAACTATTTACAGCTAGAGAATCTTGAGCAAGCAAGCAAAGAGATATTTTGATAATTATTTTACATAAAAGATTAATATATATTTATATAATCTGTTGAATAGTTTCATTGAATAATTTAATTAATAAATTATTTCTTCGTCACATAGCCTCCTCCTATAAAGAGCATCGACCCGATGCTCAGAAGGAGACTTACATCCTCAGTCTCAAGGCTCGAGAACGGGTGATAGGGCCTGAGATCTCTACGCGGGTCTGTGGTTGTTGTGTTCGTTCAGTGGGGATGTCTTCTTCCTGGAAGTTTGTCGAGTCATCTTCTGGGTCCTCTTCTAGGTGGTCCTCCTGGTCCTCTGGGTTTAAATATGGTTTCATCCTACAAATGTGAACTAAATCTTTTGTTTTACGACGACCTTGCTGGTTTCCGAATGTTTCAACTTCATAGGTCACATCAGATATTTTTCGGGTTACTTTGTATGGGCCGAAGTAACGTCTCATTAGTTTCTCCGAATATCCCACTTTACGCACAGGGATAAAGATCCATACAAGATCTCCAGGCTGATAAATTATATTTCTGTGATGGGCGTCATAGCGTTGTTTATTGCTATCTTGAGATCTCATGGAGTGGATACGTGCCAGTTTTCGTGCTTCTTCGGCTCTTGCCCCTAGAGTTTGGATGAAATCGTCGTCTTCTGGCAATAACTTGGGGAATAACACGTCCAGTGGAGTCTCGGCTTCACGCCCGTGTACAAGGAAAAATGGGGTGAACCCAGTTGACTCTTGTTTTGCTGTGTTGTATGCAAATGTAACGAATGGAAGAATCCTGTCCCAATCTTTCTGGTTGACATCTACATACATGGACAGCATGTCTGCTATGGTCTTATTCAACCTCTCCGTGAGGCCGTTTGTCTGGGGGTGATAGGCGGTCGTCTTCCGATGGGTTATTCTGCACTGGTTGTTCAGATCACTTATCATTGAAGATGTGAAGTTCCTTCCTCTATCCGTGATTAATTCCCTCGGCGCGCCGTGCTTTAAGATGACATCTTCAATGAAGAATTTGGCAACTTCCATGGATTCACTTGTGGGTAGGGCTTTAGTTATCGCATATTTCGTTAGGTAGTCTGTACATACAATAATCCAACGGTTGCCACCTTCTGATGTTGGAAATCTCCCCAGGAGATCCATTCCTACCTTTTCAAAAGCAACTTCAGGAACAGGTATTGGCTGTAAGTGCCCTGAGGGGAGTTGGGGCTGATGTTTACGCCTCTGACAATCTGAACAGTGTGCCACATACCTTCTAACCGTTCTATACATTCCGGGCCAGTAATACTTTTTTCTTATTCGGTCATAGGTTTTAGTAAATCCGAGGTGACCAGCAGTGGGTGAATCATGGAAATTTTTCAGTAATTCCTGCCTTAAATGGCGTGGAACCACCAAAAGCCATGGTTTCCCCATTGGATCATAATTTTTTCTGTAGAGCGTGTTATCGATTTTTACAAAGGTATTATTAGGAGTACTTTGTAATTGGTCAGCAATTTTTCTAAGAGCTTGATCATTCATCTGCTCTTCGCTAAAGTTCTGCAAAGTCACTATGCTTGGAATATCTTCCCCCATATCTTCACTGTATTCTAATGGACTTCTTGATAAGCAGTCTGCGTCCTGATGTTTCCTTCCGCTCTTATACACGACAGTGACGTCAAACTCTTGCAGCCGAAGTGCCCATCTTGCTAACCTCCCACATGGGTCTTTGAGGTTGGTCAGCCAGCACAAAGAGTGGTGGTCTGTAACAATAGTGAACGGCTGTCCAAAGACATATGGTCGGAATTTATTGATAGCCCAAATGATGGCAAGGCATTCCCTTTCTGTGGTTGAATAATTTTTTTCTGCCTTATTTAAGGTTCTGGATGCATAAGCAATGGCTCTTTCCTTTCCCTTTTGTATCTGCACTAATACTGCTCCTATTCCGTAGTTGCTTGCGTCAGTGTGTATTTCGGTTGGGGATGAGTAATCAAAATGTCCAAGAGCGGGTTCGGAAATTAACGCTGACTTGAGAGCTTCAAATGCATTTTGCTCTTCCTGGTTCCAATTAAATGCTGAGTCTTTCTTCAAAAGGTCATTCAAGGGTTGGGCTACGTGGGCATAATTGGGTATGAAGCGGCGGTAGTAGGATGAAAGGCCAAGAAAACTTCTAACTTCCTTCAATGACCTTGGCGTAGCGAAGTCGCGGACTGCTCGAATCTTTTCTTGGTCGGGACGAATTCCATTTTCACTCACCTCATGTCCAAGAACCATGATAGTTTTTGCACCAAACTTGCATTTCTTGGAATTGAGACATAATCCGGCTTTCTTAAGGCAATTTAATACAAGTTGAAGGCGTCTTAGATGTTCTTCAAAGCCATCTGAAAAAACGATGATGTCATCGAGGTAACACAAGCAAATAGTCCACTTAAGACCCTTCAGAAGATTATCGATCATTCGTTCGAAGGTAGCTGGAGCATTACATAACCCAAATGGCATTACTTTGAACTCGTACAGTCCATCTGGAGTTATAAATGCTGTCTTCTCACGGTCCGATTCTTCTACGTCGATTTGCCAGTACCCTGATTGGAGGTCCATGGAAGAATAAAATCTAGCTCCCCGTAAGCAGTCTAAAGTGTCGTCGATCCTTGGGAGAGGGTAGACATCCTTTTTTGTTATTTTGTTAAGGCGGCGGTAATCGACGCAGAATCTCCAGCTTCCATCCTTTTTTCTTATCAATACTACAGGTGAGGCCCACGGACTTTCAGAGGGCTGAATGATGTCAAGTTTTTCCATCTTGTTTACCTCATCCTGAATAATTTGGCGTTCTCTTGGTGCAACTCGGTAAGGTCTTTGTTTGGTCGGTAGGTGGTCTCCAGTGTTAATTCGGTGTTTAACATTGACGTCCTTGAATTGTTTTCTTTTATTAAATTCGAAAATATCTGTATAGTTTTTTAACAAATTTCTTAATTTTTCTTTTTGAGATTCATCAAGCGAATCATCTATAAAAAATTCCGAGGTTTTTGGGTCTTCAGAATGTTCCGCCTCTGTTTCAACTTGGTTACAATCGGCTAGAGTACATAATTGACTATCTTCGATGACAGCACTATCGGCTACATGCATCCCCTGTGGGATTAGTTTCGGATATGGACTCCAATTCACCACCCAAAGTTTACCTCGGTTATTGGTAAGTGAAATGACAGAGGAGGGAGCCGTTAGTTCTCTTTCCAGCAATAGCTCTTTTCGACATTCTGCCACCACAATTGCGTCATTAGGAATGTCACGACTTGCTACTTCTATTAACTGAATAGAGGCGGGTGGATTCTATATTCCAATTCCGAGTAGAGAGGTGAGCTGTTCTTAGGGGTATCCTCAAAAAGACATTTTTCTAAGAAGAGTGTGTCGTCAGCTGAATCAATTATCGCCCTAGATAACTTCAAAAAGTCCCAACCAAGAATAACTTCGTGACTACAGTCTTCCATAACGACAAATTCAAAGCTTTCCTGTAGTCCATTCAAGTCCAGTTTCAGTGTGCAGCGTCCTTTTGGTCTTACAATTTTACCGTTGGCTACTCGTAATGTGACGTCAGTTTCGGCAAACATTATTTTTTTTAGTTTGAGTCTGAACCTCTCAGAAATGACAGAATATGAGGCTCCTGAGTCGACGAGGGCACGCGTCATTTTTCCTTCTATTTTAATGTCTATGTAATTTTCTTTTAATTCTAATGTAGTCGATAAGGGAGGATTTATAAATTTTGCGGCCTTACCTCCAAAATAGGACGCATCTTCTAGTTTTCCTGACGGGAACGGCGAGGCGACTGGCTGGCTCTTCTATCAGGAGACGAATATTGTCCTTTTCGGCCAGTGTGAGGAGAGGGGCTTCGGTAGCGGCGTCTATTTTCTCTTGGCAGGTCGTCGTTGGGCTCTTGGCTGCTCCGAGAATTATAGAATGTTCTAGGCTCTAGCCTATCTCTCTGTTTGTAATTCCAAGTTTGTTCTCCTTCATATTCTCTCCTCCTGTCACGGCAGTAGCGCACGACGTGGCCAGGGCGTCCGCAGTGGAAACAGATTGGCTTACCTTCCGTGGTTCGCCATTCGTTGGTATCGCGTCTTCCGTTTAATTGTTTTGGCTGCTGCGGTCTAGGTTGGAAATTTCTGGGTTGGAACTCGTACCTAGGGCTTGGTAATGGCCTTGGCGCTCTATTTTGAGGGACACTTCTAGAAATTGGCGCAATTGTTTTTTCAATTTCTTGCTGCACCATATGTTCAATTGCAGAAATTTCTGGTTCTTCTCTAGGAGAGGCTAATGCTCGCTGTACCTACTCGCGAACTATTTGCCTAATCATAGATGACAGATCTGCCCTGTCATCATGATCACTGAGAGACGCCACATTTGGTAGTCGCTCGTACCTGGTTGGGGTCACTCGCTTACAATGTAGCGCTTCAATGCGGCGACACTCGGTGACGAATTGTTGAGTGGTATGTGCATCTCTTGGGAGAAGTGCCTGGTAGAGCTCCTCTGCTATCCCTTTCATCAAATGGGATATTTTATCTTGCTCATTCATATGAGGGTCTACCTCTTTGCAGAGGCGCAGGACGTCTTGAATATAAAATTCGGTGCTTTCACCTTTTAATTGTGCGCGAGTTTTTAAGGTTTTCTCTGCTCGTAACCTCAAGTTTTCGTTTTTTCCGAAAACTGATTTTAACTGGGACATGAACTCCGTCCATGTCAGGATGCTCTCCTCATTGTTCTCAAACCATTTGAGAGCAGTGCCGGTCAAATAAAAGTAAACGTTGGCGAGACAAAGTGTTTCATCCCATTGGTTATGCTTCGCCACACGTTCATACTTTTTCAACCAGTTATGGGGATCTTCAGAACCCTCACCAGAGAACATTGAGGGGTTTCTAGGTAGATGTTGTATAAAAAATGAACCTACCTGATTTGTTGCTTCTTTCTTGATGGTCATGGTTGTTTCTTCTTGCTCAACCGAATCAATTTTACGTTTTTTTCTGAATGGGTATCGATCCAGCTTCTTCACCAGTTGTAGCGTAGAAATCAAGCCTTGAAATATCCTAAGATGCAAAAGTATTTATTGATGACGTCACGGCGACAAGTCGGCAATTATTAACAAGTCAGCAAAAAAAAACTATTTACAGCTAGAGAATCTTGAGCAAGCAAGCAAAGAGATATTTTGATAATTATTTTACATAAAAGATTAATATATATTTATATAATCTGTTGAATAGTTTCATTGAATAATTTAATTAATAAATTATTTCTTCGTCACAATATAGATGGCGCGTTATTGCTTTATATTAATTTATGTCTAACTGGCCTTGTCCTTGTTTGCAGAAGAGCATTGTTCGGTTCAAATATTATATGTAATTCTATTGTCCTAAAAGCTTATATTCATAGTTTATTTGAATACTATTACTGAAATTCCACTCTTCAGTGTAACATATATAAGCAGAATACAGTATTAGGGCTCTGAGAAGTGGTCTGGTAGATTAAAGGGGTGAAACCGCTGGGAGGGTTCACCATTGGGGGTCGGTGGAAGGCTGGTTAAACCGTTTGGTTTTCGACCACTACGACCCGGGTTCGATTCCCGCATTGGACACTTTTTTCTGTTAAAAAAAAAAAAAAATGCTCCAATGGCCCCCGATTCTTGCAAAAGTCCAACCCCACCAGCGAGTGCAAGTAACCAAACGGGGCTCTGGCACATTTGTAAGTGCAAAGTCGAACTGCTTTTCACATGTGTAGACATGTGGTACGCTTACAGTAAAAGCAGTCGCTAACTACCCACCATGATTATCATGGCTTTGAGATAAGAAAGAAGAAGAAGACCATTGATGAGCCAAGCCCTCTCAATATTTTTTCATTGCAAGTAGAAGTTATTTTTATGTGTAAAAGAAACATTTAATGATTTCATTTCCTATAAGCAGGATATAATGAACATCAGTTATAACTCTAAAATAAGGTACAATGGAACCTCACTATAACAGCAACTTGGTTATAACATCAAAGTCCCAATTGTTTTAACAACATGGGGTGTTATATAAACACAAAACCTTAATTGATGTTGTTATAGTGAGGTTTGACTGTGTTCATTTAATATGTTGAATATCAATAACTTAATGTTAATAGAGCTTTGATATGAAATCATATTTGTGGAAGAGATTTATTCGATGCAATTCCTTGAAATTAGATGATAACTCCACCTTTGCTGGTCCCAAGCCTGGATGAAAAAGGAGGGGGAGCAGTAACAAGCTCGCTGAAAAACCTGGGCTCAGCTGGCCCGGCTGATAGTACCCTGTAAGGGCTCATAATCCAGGGATACAGGATGAGCAGCGTTTGTACTCCATGTTAGGAGCGGCTGCACATGGCGTCTGTTTCTCATGTCAGAGGCGGCCATTTCTTTTGGAGCTAAGTCGGCCTGCCACTGAGTAGTGCTCCCAGTCTTAATGACAAAGGCAGATGCATTCTACTTCACCCAGTGTGGAGATAAGAAAGAGATGTATGTATCTCTACAAACCTATAAATTAAGAAAAAGGCATCTCCTTATCCTGCAACTGAAAGTTGCTGATGGCTTGCACCATCTATCGGAATAAATAACAACTATTCTCGTTGATTTCTAATTATTCCAGAATTGGCCGAGCCATTGGCCGGCGCAAGCCATCAGCAACTTTCAGTTGCACGATAAGGAGATGCCTTTTTCTTAATTTATGCCCCACCTTATCCCAGTACACAATATCACATTTGAAGTATTTTTTCAAACCTATAAATTTAAATCTGCTATGAGAATTTTAAATTATTATAGACACTTATTATTATTATGGGAGGGCAGTAGATAATTGTTTAATTTTTAAAAGATTCATACGTGTCTATAATAGTTTCTATAAATTTATATCCATATCTCTCTCTCTCTATACAGTCGAACCTCTTTAATTCAACACCCCAAGGGATCAGAGCTTTCGGTTGAATTAAAGGAAGTGTTGAATTAAGGTTATATGGTTATATGATTAGGTAATCATCTAACTCGCTAAAATATATATTTTTTAATAGCTTTGTAATATAAATTAATGATATTAATTGAAACCATTGTGTGTTTTTATATTATTTTCATGATTAACTTTTAGTATCAGTGACAAAATGGCATTAATACATATTTTAGAAACATAAATAATTGTAACAAATAAATTTATTGGCAATGTGTTTCTTTTCAGTAATATAATCAAATATTAACTCTACAGACATTAAAATATTAAATATAATATATTAAATAATATTTTATTCTAATTGAAAAATATAGCAGTTGAAAGGAAATAAATATGGTAAATAAAAAGAAAATTTTAAAATATTATTTTAAAATAATCATGAAGATCTTTTAAAAAATTCCTTTATAGATATCTGTTTTTGCACTGAAATCCTATTCAGGATGTATTCCAGATGGCATTTTGAAAAAACATGCATGCCTTTCTTCCTCTGAAATGTCTTTTAATAAATAAATTTTAATGTATTAAAGGCATCCACTGCTGCTGCAGGTGTTATTGATTTTGTGTTTAAATCTTTTATAATAACACAGAAATGGAATATTGAAATAAAATGTTATCATAATCATTGTTGGATCATTTTATAAAGATTTATTTATTTAAAAAGAAATTATTTATAAATTTAAAAATAGCTAAAATATTTCAATGTTAAAAATAAAAAAATAAAAATTATTATTAGTTAGCGCATGATGCCGAAATTCCCGCGTAAAAAAAACAACAATAACATCCGCGAAATTGCGCAACGGCACTGCAAAGTGAAACTTAAACTAACCAGAAACCAAAAGTGCGCAGGCGCGATCGTATCGACGCCCGCTGTTGCCGATCGTCGCCGCCCGCCGATGCCGATCGTCGCCGCCGTAATACCGTTTAGCGGTAAAGTTGCATGTAAAATAACATTCAACTGTCGAAATTCGAATTTTAAAATGGTCGAACTATCGGAACTGTCGAATTACGGTTTGTTATTTGATAGGCCGGAGGTCGGGACATCGGAACATGGTCGAATTATCGCCGAGTGTCGAATTGGGGTGTGTCGAATTAACGAGGTTATACTGTATATATATAAAAATGAATGTTTGTATGTTTGTTTGTTTGTATGTCCGGTATACAAATTCGCAGTAGTTCACTAATTCAAACCAAAATTTCCATACATAGGTAAAAAAATACGGGGAAGACGATAGGCTATTTTAAAAATTATATAAATCAATTATTGAAACTATATATTCAAATTATTCTACTTAGCTCACGAACAGCGCCCTCTATCAAAGATTAGATTAAATTAAGCTGATGCAAACAAATAGATAAGGCTAATACCAAACAATAATGAAAAAATCTTATCTAAATATATATCACTCGGGTAGATATGCACATGGGTCAATCCTGGGGCGAAGCCCGGGTCACCCGTCTAGTGTTTCCTAAACACTTCTAGAAGTCTTATTTATAAAATGCAAGATACATAAGAAAACCAATCCAATACAATAGTAGAGCAAGGTCTGGAGATTAATTTGACAAAACCACTAAGAGGGTTCACCATTGATGAGCCAAGCTCTCTCATTCAATAACTTTTATCATTACAATAAGGTCTGTAGAAATAATTTATCTGATGATATTATTAAAAAAAAAAAAAAGAAACATTTAATAAAAATTATAAGGCACAATTTGGATTATAGATTATAAACACAAGGTAATAAGACCAAATCCAAATAAATAAATAGTGTGTGATGTTTCAGTAACAGGGTTGTTACCATCTTCAGACAAACGTACTGAATGTAAGGGCAGTAGAAATTGTTTTATTTTTAAAAGAATCATAGGAATCTATAATAGTTTTGCATTTACAAAACTTAATGTTGGTTTGGCAGATCAGAAGAAATATTGCCACATTCTCCACTCCCGAGAAATCTTGTTTCCTGATTGGTCAACAAGGGTACTACAGTTAGAATAATGCCACAGCAAAGAAACTTTCTATAAAAGTTGGCAGTTTGTGATGGCCAGTATATATACAGTAGAACTACCTCTCTGTAAAGGACACCTAGTTGCAGATCCAAAGTGTCCTTTAGGGAGAGGTGTCTTCTTACTGGAGAGTTGTAAGGCACAATTTGGATTATAGATTGCAAACACAAGGTAATAAGACCAAATCCAAATAAATAAATAGTGTGTGACGTTTCGGTAACAGCGTTGTTACCATCTTTAGTCAAAAGTACTGAATGATACTAAATCATTTGATTCTGAAGATGGCAACAATTTTGTTACCGTAACGTCACACACTATTTATTTATTTGGTCTTATTAACTTGTGTTTACAGGCGAGTTGTTAAATATTAAAAATGGTAATAAGACCAAATTCAAATAAATAAATAGTTTGTGACGTTTCGGTAACATCATTGTTACCATCTTTCAGACAAAAGTGCTGAACATTGGCTGATGAAAACTGTCCTTTATAAAGAGGTGTCTTCTAGCGTGAGTGTCCTGTCATGGAAGTTCTACTGTATTTGCCATTTGTGTAATCTGATTTTACCAGAATTTGTAACAAATGTTTATTAAGTACAAGACAATCTCAGAAAAAAAAACACATTTTATTTACTAATAAATTACTTTTAGAGAATAATTTGCCAATATTTAAAACCTATATAAATAATAATTTAAATAAATAGAAAGAGTGTATAGGAAATTTATTAAAATTTATGTCCAAATAAAATTTAAAATCTATAATTTCAAAATAATATTTCATGCATATATAAATACAATATAAATAGAGATTTTTAAAAGACTTAGAAAAAAACATATAAAGGAATGATTTAGAAATATAAATAATCCATATACTAGCAATAGCAACAAAAAAATTACGAATGACGGAGATATTCAGAACTTGAAGGTTCATAATTACTTAAACTAAAGGTAGTTGTTGTATGTGCAAGGTATTTTAAGAAATCATGAATACTGTTCAACAGATTCTGCCTACCTCGTTCATCAATAGCTGTATATGCCAACATGGAGCCCATTTTTGCAAAAAGACGCAAAAGATGAATTCCTCCATAGAGTTGTGATGGTTGTCTATCACCATATTTTGCCATTAATACTGAATACTGCTGCCTTTCAAATTTATATAACAATTGTGTTCCAAGCATTACATTAAAATAATCTCTTATTCCATTGGTAACATCCTTAAACAAGTTCTGTTTGGCTGCACTGACTTTTCCAGCAACACGTAAATTATAAAAATCTTGAAGAATTTGATCTACTGTCATTTTGGCTGGAACTATGAATAGCTTCTTTTTATGGGTTATAAGATCCCAATCATCAATAAGCCATGGTTTAAGTTCTTCTGGGATATTAATTTTTATTTCTGGCTTGGATAAATAACTTTCTTCTGATTCAACGTGTGCATCAACTTTAATTTTCTTTTTCTTTTGGCCTTGATCTGCCGATTTGGTTATGGATCTTCTTGATTTATCTTCATTCTGAGGCTTTTCCTTTTTATTTTGGGTATGCTTGATTCTATTATTTTTTTGGCGCATGGCTTTCAGTTCCTTTTGTTTTTCTACGTTTTCATTATTGTATTTTAATATTCTTTTCTCTGGTACCCACACACATTCATCCTTATTTTTATTCCAACCGCTATAATGTATCAAATATGTTGGCTTCTTGTCCTTTATTTGGAATTTCGTACACCGTGCTTCATAAAGTAAAGGCCCACGGTAGCATAAAACTTTTTCATTTTCTTTAAAATTCCGTCGATTTATGCTTTTAGTTAGTGATTTTGAAGCATTTGGCATCACAACATTGCTACATAGGTTTGTATTTACAAATATCAGAAAAGGTACGAATTTAAAAAAATCATAGACCTAATAATTTTTTTTTATATATTTCACTATTTTTAATTCATCTTTTTGTAAACAGAAATTTTTATTAATTAAATTACTGTGTGTGGAATGATAATTTTTCTAAAATAAATTTCAAATTAATATTTAGGTTTTCAAAAATATATCTTTGAAAAAAATTTTTTGTATAATAAAACTATCTATAGGCGTGATTTTATGTATTGAATAATATTTATATATTTATTTAAATTATAAAATTTAATAGAAGCCTTTTATTTTTTGGTGATACTTATAAGGTGTATGAAATTGTTAAACAATACTAAAATTGGACAATTGTTATGAAGCAATGTAAATTTAATGCATTGCAAATAATATATAAATTATTATATTAATTAGTACTATTAAGTTATAAATGGTCACCAAATGAATGACAGAAAATATATAAGTAATTTATATTTAAAAAAGGAGCTTCTTCTTAAATGTAATGATGTAACTTTTCATTCAAGCATAAATTAGAAATTTGTTTCATGACCTTTAAAAAAATATTTATTCATATCAGTTGTTTAGTTTAATTATATAAAATAGATTTTAAAAATAAGAATGTTGGTATATTATATCGCAAGGACTAATTAAATTATGTCATACAATATTCTATATTAATTTATTTTGATAACATTGTTTAGACAAATTTGGCAATTAAAATAATTTTATTGACATCTTGTCAATACATGCAAATGTCCACAGTCTGCACTATTTAAAATAAGATAATATTCGGAAATATATAAATAAAATGGCCTGTGTGGGAGTACAAGAAAAGAGGGAAGATAGCCAGGTTAAAAAACAACCCCCTTGGTAAACAAGTGTCAAGTCTTCATTCTCCCCTAGGGGATTTATCTCACTCAAATCGGTTTAAAAGCGGCTGGATGTGATGATCAGTACAGTTCTCATCGAGGTGGTCTCGACGCCAGTTGTTCTAGGGGTTGTTCTCGGACCTTCTATGTTTCTTCCAGATCTATCCCTAACGGGTTTTTGCCTCTGAATCCTGTCTTCTGTGTGTCCTTACCATCCATCACTCAACCCCCATGCCACTGCTGCAGAGTTTGATGGAGAATCGTCAGCGGGTCTCCAGCGACACCACGCATTTCGCGATCTACGAAGAAAACGTAGATCGCTTGCTTCGCCGCTGAAGAGATGGTGATGGCATGGTCCTCGAGATCAACTGGAAAGATCCAGGACTGCAGGTCTGGTGGCCGGCCAATGATGGAGAATACCTCTCGGATGATAGGGCGAACGGCGCTGCAGGATCTGTAGCGGTGGTCCAGCGACAGGTCGCTAGAGCCGCAGGCGATGCAGACAGGCTGAATCGGAGCCAGGTGCTTCGGATGGGGCAGGGCATGCAGGGCCAGCCGCATTGTGATGTCCGCCACATGCCCCCCCCCCCCCCCCCAAGGAACAGCGATGGAGAGATGAGAAGGGCACGCTGGTAGAGAGCCCAACGCCGGAGATACTATGAGGTGGGAACGGTTGCCAGACGGGGATGCTCCAGCATGCGTCACGCTGTGCGTGTGCATATGCGCAGAAACGGAGTAGCCGTCCCGCGGAGCACCACAGCTTCCTTCAAGGACCTCTCCTGGTAATCGCTCTTAGCATTCTTGGTCAGCAGCCGCTGGCAGAATGATCCAAGGGCAGCTGCCTACTCGTAGACACTTCTTGTCGTCCTGGTATTGAACGGCGGATCAAGACCCGCCATGTCTCGGACTCGCAATCCGACCCACCTTGAGGGAGCTCGAAGCGATGGAGTCGCCAAGATCCTACAGGCGCCGACGAGGGGCAGGTTTAGAAATGTGTATATGAATTTAAAATAAAACAAATGTTCGTGTGAGCAGTCAGAGAATATGCCTTTTATTTTAATACTTTATTATATTATTAAGTTGATATTTTCGACTTACTCAATATATAGATATGGTTCAACATGAAATGGAAATATATCTAAGATATGAATCCAGGCAGGGTTCACCACTGATGAGCACAATTATTTTAAAGTGTAGCAAAGTATTTATTATTTAATTAACAAAGTATCATTTTGACGTGACAACGTCTTAAATTAGGTTGCGGCTGGGAGTCACTTATGAAAAAGTGTAACGCCCGGTAACGTTACGATGAGTCACCGAACGAGAGTGCTGCGCGCGCAGCTGCGCGCGCAGCGCTAGAGAATTAGGCGCATTGAATCGGCGCATGCTTGTCTCTGTCTTTGTCTTTCTCGAACGTTCTTGGCGTTGGAAAAACAAGAAAGCGTCATAATACAAGTTCACACGTGTGGTTAAAGTATCGTCAGCTGTGTCTGTAGTGAAAATGTGGAGTGCTTAGATTCGTCATTTACAACAACTACAACAATAAAGGTAAATAATTGTACACTGATATTTCATTATCGTAAACTATGATTGATTGATTAATTGTTAGATTGACACAAAAGTTGAGAAACTGAGTTTATAGGTTATGTCATACTATTGATAAATGTTGATAGTGTTAAGTAAATTATTAGTTTAAAATTAATTAATTAATTAATTATTATTTTACACAAATTTTAAATAGTTTCAAATTTATTTAGCAAAAATTTGAACCTTCGATCTGAATAAATGTTTTGATTTTCGAATTGATTATTTAAAATTACAAATATTAAGAAAAAGTGGCAGATATAAGAAAACTTTATTTAAACTGTGTTGAGCAAGAATTTTAACATCTAATATAAGTAAATGTTTTAATTTTCAACTTCATCATTTACAATTACAAATTTTATTTAATTTCAAATTTATTTAGCAAAAATTTGAACCTTCGATCTGAATAAGTGTTTTGATTTTCAAATTGATTCTTTAAAATTAAAAATTCATCCATTCAATTTCAAATGTTCAACAGGAATCACCACTCTCAAAACAATGGAAACGGTGCCTTCAACTTCCAGTACTTCAATGGAGACGGAGGATATCGTGCCGTCAACGTCTGCAGTACCTTTCGTTGTTCCACACACCACCTCTACCGCCAGAACGAATGCTCAGCGACAACGTGAGTACAGACTACGAAAAGCATTGACCAGAACTCCTGAACAAGTAAGAGCCTTTGCAAAAGCGGCTGCGGAGAGGCAACGCAGGTTCAAGCTACGTAAATCTGCTAACATAGCCCTCACCAGCGGTACGTCAGAGTCACCTGCTTCAACGTCTTGTTCTGTGGTGGAGAGAACAAGCGTTCCTGTCGTGGCGGAGAGAACGAGCGTTCCCCTAACTAACGCTCAACGGCAACGTGCATTCCGACAACGTAGAGCAGCATCTTCTCGGACTGATGTACAACCGACTACTTCTTCAAGCCAAACAGCAATACAACTGGAACAATCCACCTGGTATACCAAATGGTCATCGTCAATACGGAGATTTCAATCTACTTTCCTGGACAACGATTTTGGCCATGCTTGCTCGGTTTGTGACAGATTGTGGTTCAAGAATGACCTTAAAACCATCACTGCACTACAACTGAAGTCCTATCCTCAACAAAATCACTCAAATAGGAATTAGTTAAGTTTAAGTTTACATGTACAATGTTTTAGTAAACAAAATATATTTCTATAGTTAAAATTTGTGCAATTCTTATTTTCATTCAATTTCTTGTTCCTATTGTGCAATTTAATTATATTCATATCAATAAATATTCTACCGTTGTCACGTAAAATCTTCGCCCGTAAAACCGACTTTACAGGCAACCATTGTTTTTTATGTTTATATTTTGCCACCGTGGTGGTAAGCAGGGTCAGTTCGACCACATGTGTTCACCCATAAGAATAGCAGAGGAGAACGGACGGAGCAGTCAAGAAGGAAAAAAAAAACATCTATGGCCAGGAGTGTTGTCATACTCCCTCGTGTTGACGGCGGTTATTAGATTATGCTCCCTACATGTTACTTGCTTTGTTCCCCATAATACACGAAGGTAAATAAAGAGGGGTAGAACAGAGATCCTTACCAATCCCGCGTGTTTATTTGGTCATCCTTGACACAGCGCAGATGTAACAAATTGTGTCAGAAAAACGAGGGATATTTGAGTTCTTGAAGGCAATTCTGGCTACCTGTGAAACCATAAAATGGCAGCGGAGCAATCAGACCTCATTAAAGTTTTCCTCTCAGCAAAGAAAGGGTTCAGCGAAATCTGTGGGAATAGCGTGGAGTGTTGAATGAGAAGGCCGCCCGATGGCAGGACGCTCAAGAGACCGAGCTTGAAAAGATGAAGAACGCCCAATGAAAGAAAGATGAAGATGGTGTGATAGATCTCACTGGAAATGGTGCCAATGGAGAAAGAAATTATCCAGACCGGTTTTGTAGTGGGATCCCTTCTGAACATCTCCGCGAGATATTAAGCGATCATGGTGAGCTGCAATACGACGGCGTGATGGACTGCTGGGACGAGATCAGACTGTCTGGGACCACAGAGGAGATCTAACTGCGCATGACGGAGCTGGACGCTACGTGGAAGTGCAACAAGACTGGATATTCGAAGCACACTGTAGTTGGAGCCAGCGGATCATTAAGCGCTCCAGGAAAGTACGATGATAATGTCTGCAACCAAGACGTCTCATATAAAGTGTCAGCGCTGCGGTCTGAATCTATCCCGTAGTAAGCAATGGATTTTTGCCCGCCCTCTTGTTCCTTTGTACAGCAAGGTGCAAACCAAACAGTCATCGCATAGAAATAGTTCTGCTGTAATTGAAACTACCACACTGTCCGTCATCTCCGATAGTTTTGAAGAATCCATAGTTCAGTGCAAGGTCGGCACGAAAAAGCTCAAGTCTAGAGCGCCTAGAGGAGAAAACTTCTAGAGAAAGAAAATGGGGAGGCCGAAAGAGAACTTAATATAAAGCAATAACACGCCATACTAGTATAGGAAATAAAAACATTAAAGCACGAACGTTTCTTTTAAACACAAAACGAACTTCTTAATACAGAAAATAATCTGCCTCGACAATCTCAGGGAGCCTGACATAGACGAGTATGTGCTGGACAGACATGATATGGGTCGGAAAGACACTTCCGCAGTAAAGAAAGACGACCTACAGCGCCGCCGCGAGCAGAAACGACAAGGGCGCACTATATAAGTTATCAATGATACAGAAACGGCGACGGTGGTTCAAGGATGTGCGCAAGGAAAAAACCAAGACAGACCAAATCATCGAAATAAGTGAACTATAGTAGCCAAAATGTGGAGAAACATCGTCCTGTGATAGGCCAGTCACTCAACAACAAAAAGAGCCTATGTCGTCAGCGGTGAATGAGAGGGGAAAGAGGGTCCGAGTTGGAACGCGTTGCATTAAACAAGGTACGACGCTAATCCTCGCATTAAGTTTTAGGACTGCCGACAAGCCTTATGTAATCAGAGACATTTAGGAGTTTAAAGGGCTTACTGAAGACTGGAGAGAAGGATTGCCCTGTTTGGGACAAATAGCTATTTTTAAAGAGGAGAGCAATGGTACGACGAGAAAGCTTCGGCATTCTCGTGGTGGAAAGCAGGGTCGTTCGCGCGACCACATATGATCATTCCAAGAATAGCTGAGGGAGCGGCCGGCCAGTCAAGAAGGAAGAAGTTCATCTAGCCAGGAGTGATGTCTCTGTTGTTGACGGCGACTGTTGGATGATACTCTCTACATGTTACTGTCTTTGTTCCCCAGAATTCAAGAAGGTAAATAAAGAGAAGTCAAACAGAGATCACGCGTGCTTATTTGGCCATCTTTGACAGAGCGGAGACGCAACAATATTTTATAAATCAAAATAATGTACTTGTATAAGAAAAGGAAACATTTAAGCGCGCAACTTTATTTTAAACATAAAACAAACATCTACTGTTCTTACTGCAATCAAAATATATTAGGAGGGCTCTTGGCTCACCAGTGGTGAACCCTCCCAGCGGTTTAATCAATTTAATCTACCAGACCGATTTTTGAGCTCTAATACTGTATTGGTTCATTCTGCTTATATACGCTTCACCGAAGGGTAAAATCTTAGAAATGTTATTCAACTATGGACATAAGCTTTTAGGAGAGTGGAATTACATTTATACTGTTATAAAAGCTCATGTTCATAGTTTATTTGAATACCATTTTCAAGATTTCATCCTTCAGTGTAGCGTATATAAGCAGAATGAACCAATACATTATTAGAGCTCTAAAAAAGCGGTCTGGTAGATTAAATCGACGAAACCGGTTTGAGTGTTAATCACTGACGAGCCAAACCCTCCCAATATATTTTTCATCGCAGTAAGGATCGTAGAATTTTTTTTATGTTTAAAAGAAACTTGCGTGTTTAAATGTTTTCCTTTCTTATATATATGACGCGTTATTGCCCTATGAATAATACTGTACTTGGTTAAATATTTACTATTTGACACACATATTATTTTATACATTATAAAATGTCTCGCATTTAGAGAATAGATTTTTAATCATTTATAGATATATTTTGCAGCATCACGCTAGGAAACAATTGAAAAATCTCCTTTATTGTGCGATTCTCTTGGACAAAAAAAAAACCAACTTCCTTTTATTTCTTTTCTACCATATTTACATAATCGCTTAAAACTTTAAACCAATATGTGACATATTTATTAGAATAAAACTAAGTATTGCATATTACGGGGTTAGAATTTATTGAAATTATATTGATATCACATCTTTACTTGATTTCATATTTTCTCATGCGGTCTATTTATGCTAGTTATTTTCTATTGTTCCAGATGCTGAGACATGTGACATAGAGATGCTCAGTTAAGGCGTCTATACCTCAGTGGATTGAATAAATCCTATGGTCAGCTAGAGAAGTGGAATAGGTCATCCCGAGACAGGTTAAGGTCCTGGGAGGTGAACGGCTACTGTAAATACATGGTAACGTGCCGAGGCAGAAGTAACTCCGGGGTGGTGTGGAAACACTGCTGAATCACATATATGATTTATAAAATTATATTGTAGTAAAGTATTTATTATTTTATTAACAGAGTATCATTTTTTATGTTTATATTTTGCTACTCTGTCAACTTCCCTCATTGCTTATCTTTTGTTTATCATTCAAAGTTTGTTCTTGCCTTAAATAAATTGCTGTGTCATCCCGAAGTTTGTCTTTCCTAATTTTTCCACATGGCATTTTGGTGGAGATGCTGGGTAAATTAGGGAAGACAAACTGAAGATCGCCGAAAAGGCCTAGAGGCCATGGGTGCTGTGATCTACATTTTCAGAGACTGACTCCAGGATTCCACCGCCGTGTCAAAGCCAAGACTTCCCTCCAAGATGACGATGTCCCTATAGACGATACGATGCCAAACCGCTCTTCACGTCGCAAGAAAAAGGACGCAAAGGTACTAAGGACAAAGTTACAAGACTTCGATGGAATCCTTGGCAGAAGCACGTCAGATCCATGTCAGTAACTACAATAATTGCAAGATGTGGGTCACAGCTCCCATAGGGAAGGAGCTATGTAACAAAGTATTGATTATTTTATTAACAGAGTATCATCTTTTTTTTTTATGTTTATAATTCGCTACTCTGTAAACTTCCCTCATTGCTTATATTTTATTTATCATTCATAGTTTGTTCTTGCCTTAAATAAATTGTGCTCTATCATCCCGTGGTTTGTCTTTCCTAATTTTTCCACGTGGCAATATTTTATACAAAATATTTAAAAATAGATATACACTAGTGTGGAAATAGAAAGTGCTAAACTCACAAGGAGTTGAAGAAAAAACATGGAATTTTGTTTAAAATCAATTTCTTGTGGTATGTAATGAATGATTACATTTTGGATGTCAATACATATGTAATACTAGCCGAATGACCCGGGCAACGCCCGTGTTTTACCCGATTGAATGTTTTTATTCAAATACTATTTGTTACAATTATAAATTGGCGCCTTAAATAAATGCATATATTAGTTAATAACTATAGCCTATGTGCTTTATCTGTCTATGTACTGTAGGCTTCCGTAGGCGTCTCTTACTGGGAAAAGGAAATAGAGTGATCGTAGCCAACCAATAGGAGAGCGCCATTCCAAAAAAAAAAAAAAGCAAACGGTGACAGAGATGAAGAATTAAGAACGCATGACGCTCGTAACTGTATATAGAATATGTAAATTATTTTATGATTTAGTTTAAATAATAGCCTCTCTCTGGACATTCATGTCAAGTTTAATGATATTTCACCAATTCCTTCTGTGAGTAACATTTTCTTCACTAATGTTTCATTATCACTCATTATAATTCTATTATTAGAGAGTGATGGGGGAACTCATTAATAAATTAATATATTCGTTATAATTTCTGACCCCCAAATATACTAATTTGTTTGCTTATTTGCATCCGCCTTGAAGAACCTAAAAGTTAAACTATAGATTTAGCTACCTACATGAGAAAATATATTCATTAGTTCTGATGGAGAATGGCAAAAAAATTCCATTCAACATATCTCTCATTGATACATATGTATATAGAAAATAATCAAGAGTAGAGTAGAAATAAAGTATAAGAAAGTTTATATTAATATTTCTGACGTTAATATTCTGAATGTATCAATAAATATTTACAAAGTTTAACAGCAAGATTTAACAACGGAACCAAGCTTTTAAATCGGCTTTTACACGTCATGAGCTTGTCAAAAAAAAAAAAAAAAAAAAAAAGAAAAGAAAAAGAAGAAGAAAAACTGGGGTAACAAACCAGATATTCTTCAATCAAAAAAGAATAAAGTAAAAGAGTATTCTAAAAAAGTAAAATTTAAAAAATATATACAATATATAAAAGTATTCTTTTTAATAAAATTTATGATGTTTTGTAAATTTTAATATTTTTGGTTTATATATATAAGGATTAATTAAATATATGTGTTTCTTCATTATTCATCATTCTGAAAGAGATACCATTCCAAAGTTAAGAAAAAAAAACGCTCATAAAATTGAAGAATCGTTAATTCCAGTTCTCCTTGATAGATGGCACTACGAGCTAAAGTCTTGCAGTATCTTTTGGTTATCATTAGCTGTATATAAAATCCAATTTAGATTATATTTTATTATTTATTAATGTGATAATTATAATTTATAAATTTTGCAACTTTTTGATGCGCGCTTTTTATTTGAAACTAGCGGACGTACCCGGCTTCGCCCGGGTTTTACCCGAGTAAAGGTTTGTCTAACGAATCTCTCGATAAAGTGAACATTTTTTCCCGGTCCCTTGAAAAATACTCGATAAGTTGAATGAAATCAATATTAATTGGTTCCCTCGGTAATTGGAAGTTAAAGGAATAGTATCTTGCCTTGGAATTGTATCATTATTCTTGTATGAACGTACCCGGCTTCGCCCGGGTTTTACCCGAGTAAAGGTTTGTCTAACGAATCTCTCAATAAAGTGAACATTTTTTCCCGGTCCCTTGAAAAATACTCGATAAGTTGAATAAAATCAATATTAATTGGTTCCCTCGGTAAATTGGAAGTTAAATGAATAGTATCTTGCCTTGGAATTGTATCATTATTCTTGTCTCAAATAAATTGCCGTGTCATCCTGAATTTTGTCTTTCCTAATTTTCTACATTACAAAATCATCGTATCATCATGATAATATTTAGAGCAGATTGTTGAATTATAACAGATAAATTAGAATATTTATCTTGATTATTTTAAAGCGAAAAGTTATTTCAAAAATTTTATTTGCTAGAAACCTTCCCAGTACTATACTAAATAACTTCCCAAAGTTTCATGGCGTTCCAATGAGTGGTTTGGTCAGGCATAAAGGACAAACAGACACACACACATACATTCATTTATATATATATAGATAAAAAAATAAACATTCAAATTATAAAGGCATTAAATATATATTTTTACAAACCGAGACGATCTTGTTTGTTAAAAAGTAATTGTTGCTCATAGAATTTACATGTATTTTATTATTACTTTTTTAATTTTTATTTTTCAATCAAAATTATATAATAACCTATTTGAATATAAGATGCATTTACAGTGTACTTGGGCGGTAGTGGATGAGGGCCTAGCAGAGATAGCTAGGAATTCTTGCCACTTCCTTTGTCTATAAGCCTGGCTGGTACTTTGTTTGGTTTGGCAGAGACTGTATCTAGATAGGCCAGACCTTTTCAGTAGATTAATATCCTTGAATTAGAGCCGTTCGATTCTTTATAAAACTTTTTGACTACATGAGCAACATCAACCCTCTTCAACTAGGTGAGTCTCCTAACGCTAATTGATTGGAGCACAGACTCAAAGAACTAGTCCGATTCTATGACTGACTACAAACAGACTGATTTTATTTGTCTTGCTGGCATTTTATACAATCAAAATTTTCATATTTAGCTAAAGTAACAAAATTTACATAATAGGCGCGAACAGTACTGTTCTGTATTTATCGGGGGAATCTGTATATAAGATTAAAAATCTTAATAAAGGTATTGGTTAATAAACAAAACTATAGAATCAATATAGATGATTAATTCAAGGAAATATCTAAATTTAAACCAAAGAAACGATTTGAATAACTGAACACAGATATATATTTAAAAGGAGAATTAATTAAGGGAGAAGGGCTTGGAGTTATAATAAAGGGATTTTTAAATTATTTATTAATCAACCAGATGCGAGATATTGAAATATTTGCGCCTATTACAGAGGAAGCAAACAAAATAACAAACAAATTAGAACTTAGAATTAAATATTTACAAATTTATATGTATTAATCGACAGAGTTCTTAAAATTCATATAGACAAAGTGGCTAATGTAAGAGAGTTAAATCGTTTAGATCAGGGAAAAATCGATGCCTCACTTCTATAAAGTTCGGACAGTCATAGATAAGGCGAAGAGCAGTTTGCTCAGTTTCTCCGTAGGAAAAATTTGGTGTTTCTGATAGACCTATTTTAGGTAAGTATACTTATGAATTTTCCGTGAGATGTGACAAATTGAGTGACTATAAAATTTGGATGGAACTGTGTAGTAATTCCGTTTGGAAAAATAGTGTGAATTGTACAATTAGCATTATAAATGGATTGATACAAAAAATTCATAATAATATATATATTTTTCACCAAATATTGTTGTATTTCACTTAGTAAATTTTGTTTTTATAAGGATGCTGAAAGATACTATCCAGAGGTCATGTACTCCCTTTCTTCTTAGCTAAGGTATTTGATGTTAGATTTTCACACACAAAACTATAAACCAAAGTTTAGATTAGAAAAATGTTTTTTTAATATCATTTTTTTTTCAAAAATGTGTAGAATTGAAGGAGATTCATTATTTTTAAGTTTGAATTTTTATAGTTTTTATAAACTCAATAAAAAAAATTAGCAATAAGTGTGTCGATTGTGTGTGAAAAGAAACAAGATTTCGAGAAAATATACTTTTCTACCAGCTTATCTAAGATATATTTATTAAAAGTTTATAAAGTTTAGAGAGATTATCGATGTTCAAATGTAATTTTATGATCTTTCGTTTTTTTATCAGGTATATGGTTTGTTAAATCGAGTGGACTAAATGACGTGATATACAAATACTTGTACTGTTGATGGAGAACACTGGAATCTTTTATTCTCATTTCACCTTTTTAACATACTTATTTTGTTGACATTCCTTATCATAAGTTTGTTTGTTAACTTTTAACATCTTCGTTAGTTTTCATTAACCTTTTTATCTTATAATTATATCAAAACCTTTCGTAATAACATTTTTTATTATCAAAACGGATCTTTGAGCTCTGGCTTTTCAACAAGAACAACAAAATAAAATAAATCGCAGTTTTGTCGACTCGAGACGATCCTAGTTCATTTATTTATTTCAATTTAAAGCCTATGTCCCCCTAAGGACTATTGCACTGTCATACATGTATGCCGCCTCTACATTTGTTCATACATATTTACAATAATTTTAGGCCGTATAAAGAAAATAGTCATAAGATACAAGTCATAAGTTCTTTTATTAACAAGAAGAAAGAGAGAGAATAATAATAAAAAACATTGTCATCAAATATTTACATCAAAATATTGTTTATTTATCATTATTATTAAAAGAGAAGAGAAAAAACTATGTAAGAGTTTAAACATTCTAAGGAGATACAAATGAAGCTCTTAAATCTTAATGAGAACAGAGAACTGTGTACAAAAGAAAGAAATGTCTGGCAATATCTACAATCAATATTTGGTTGTCTTTTGAAATAATTAGTTTTTAATAAATTTAAGTTAAAAATACTTCGGATGTTTTGTCCAAGAACAGAGATATTAAACTTGAGGTAGGAATGTAATAATGTTTGAATGAAAGTATTGAACTATAAATCTAATCGCTTTAGGGGAGTGTGTGAAATTCTCCCTGTCGAGGCTCAATTATCAGAATTTCTAATTTCTAGTTCTATTTTCTCAATAATTTATTATACTAAAGGATTCTCTGGGATTAAGGTAACATGGCACTAAGCTGTAGTGTAGTTTGGATGACGTGTATAGATGCACCCGGTGACTCCCTCCCACCACACAATGCCATCACCCGGAAGAGGGAAAGGAACACCTCTTTGGACCCGCTCCAAGTCTCCAAATAGTTCACTGCGGCGACACATTTGCAACTTCCTCTCCTGGAAAACCTGGAGGTTTTGGCTCATGCTGTATTCCACCGCTCCTGATTCCCCTGACTTTCTCTGCTGTGAATCCTGGAATATGTTGGCCTATGCTGTAATAACCTTAACTGTAATTCCTGGTTCTCCGAAATATGGGCACTGGTTCTTCTGTAAAATCTTGAACTCTTCGGATGATGCCCTATAACTGTAGTCATGGTTCCCTTAATTGAGTACTTCTGTAAAATCCGGCGGTTTTTGGCTGATACTGTACTACATATAACTGTAGTCATGGTTCCCTTAATTGAGTACTTCTGTAAAATCCGGCGGTTTTTGGCTGATGCCCTATAACTGTAGTCATGGTTTCCTTAATTGAGTACTTCTGTAAAATCCGGCGGTTTTTGGCTGATGCTGTACTACATATAACTGTAGTCATGGTTCCCTTAATTGAGTACTTCTGAAAAATCCGGAGCTGATGCTGTACTACATATAACTGTAGTCATGGTTCCCTTAATTGAGTACTTCTGAAAAATCCGGAGCTGATGCTGTACTACATATAACTGTAGTCATGGTTCCCTTAATTGAGTACTTCTGAAAAATCCGGAGCTGATGCTGTACTACATATAACTGTAGTCATGGTTCCCTTAATTGAGTACTTCTGAAAAATCTGGAGCTGATGCTGTACTACATATAACTGTAGTCATGGTTCCCTTAATTGAGTACTTCTGAAAAATACGGAGCTGATGCTGTACTACATGTAAATGTTGTCATAGTTCCCTTAATTGAGTACTTCTGAAAAATACGGAGCTGATGCTGTACTACATATAACTGTATTCATGGTTCCCTTAATTGAGTACTTCTGAAAAATACGGAGCTGATGCTGTACTACATATAACTGTAGTCATGGTTCCTTTAATTGAGTACTTCTGAAAAATACGGAGCTGATGCTGTACTACATATAACTGTAGTCATGGTTCCCTTAATTGAGTACTTCTGAAAAATCCGGAGCTGATGCTGTACTACATATAACTGTAGTCATGGTTCCCTTAATTGAGTACTTCTGAAAAATCCGGAGCTGATGCTGTACTACATATAACTGTAGTCATGGTTCCCTTAATTGAGTACTTCTGAAAAATACGGAGCTGATGCTGTACTACATATAACTGTAGTCATGGTTCCCTTAATTGAGTACTTCTGAAAAATACGGAGCTGATGCTGTACTACATATAACTGTAGTCATGGTTCCCTTAATTGAGTACTTCTGAAAAATACGGAGCTGATGCTGTACTACATATAACTGTAGTCATGGTTCCCTTAATTGAGTACTTCTGAAAAATACGGAGCTGATGCTGTACTACATATAACTGTAGTCATGGTTCCCTTAATTGAGTACTTCTGAAAAATACGGAGCTGATGCTGTACTACATATAACTGTAGTCATGGTTCCCTTAATTGAGTATTTCTGAAAAATCCAAACGTACGTCGGATCTTAGGATATTGGTAGGGCCACCCAAGGGGTGAAGACTCCTCCCGAGACGTGGGGATGAGTAGTCCACCTCAGCTAAGTCCCAGCAGGTGTGTGGAAGGGACCCCACCATAGAATTCCTTTTCCCATGAACACCCATTATATAAGTAATAAGTACAGTGGGCCACAACATTCGATCGCGAGTAAAATGATTCATATATCATATAATTTGTATTTATTTTGTGATCAGAGGCAACATATATATATTAATGCACAGCGCGTGTATTGCTGCAATAGAAGATAACATGGCAGACGAGTGATCTAATCCGTCGATTTTCAACTGTCACGACCCTGGATCGAATACCATATTGGACACTTTTTTCTTAATAAAAAATAGCTCCGATGGTCCCCGATTTTTGCAAAAGTCAAAACCTATCAGAAAGTGTTAGCATACAAAACGGGGCACGCTTGTAAATGCAAAAGTCGAACTTCTTTCCACCTGTGTAGACATGTGGTGCACCGTGAGTAAAAGAAGTTGCTAACTACTATCCACCATGCTTATTGATCTGTTTTGTTTAAAGATAATATATCAGTGATATATTATTACTTTACTCTGTGTTGATTCGAAACGAATCGAACATTTTTATCATCATCTTGTAGATAACAAAATGTTTGTGAGATAATGAGCACGTGTGCAAGAATTGTAAAAAAAAAGATAAAATAATTATAGTAGCATAAAAATGGTGTATCTTTCATTTATCTTTAAATATATATCTAAATATATATATAAAGTGCAATTTCTTATAAAATAATTTTCACTATTAATATTCAACCTATAATAGAAATGTATCAATTATCATAATGACATGTACCTCGTGTACGATGGAAAAAAAAAAGACAATTTCTCGTAAAGATGGGCATGGACTACAGAGAGAGATGTAGGACATATTATTTCCATTATTATTAATTATTTTATAATGTTTTCAAATATATTTTAATACTAGCCGAATGACCCGGGCAACGCCCGGGGTTTACCCGATTAAATGCTTTTATTCAAATACTATTCGTTACAATTATAAATTGGCGCCGTGGATGTCATTCTTGTATAATATATAAATGAGTTTTAAAATTTGTAAAAAAAAAAAAAAAAAAATTGCATCGGCCGGGAGGCGAGCATTCTACCACTGAACCAAAAGCAAACGGTGACAGAATTAAGAACGCATGACGATGATAACTGTATATGATCCGTGACAGAGGCCACGACAGACGGTCGTGACTATATATATTAATACAGTCGAAATTAGATAATTCGAAGCCCAAAAATAAAATTTGAATTATCCAAAAAATTCGAATTAAAAACGGAGATTCTATTTATAGGAAATTCTAGGGACCAAGATAAATATAGACGATCGAATTATCCAAGTTCTACTGTTTTACATTCGGAATTCTCTACAAACTACTCTCTACAGCCTACTCCACGCTGACGAGTGCCAACAGCGCGAAACGCGTTCGTGGATGGCTTTTCTTGATTTATCAAGAAATTGGGTTAGCCAAATATCAGGGAACAGGTTAAATCAATGTTTAGTTGATTTCTGTTCCACCAGATGGCGCTCTGCCTTCTGTAAAGCACATGTGCTCCTGGTCAGGATATGCTTTCTTTATTTTTAATATCAACACCTGACCCACTTTTTTTCCCATTGTTTTTCATTTAATAAGCGTATTTACGCAAATTTGGCCTTAAATACCCATTTCTTGGTTTCTCCAGAAGCCTCTGGGAACAAAATTATTTTTGGTCGTAGTTGTACAGCCTACTCCACGTTGACGAGTGCCAACAGCGCGAAACGCGTTCGTGGATGGCTTTTCTTAATTTATCAAGAAATTGGGTTGGCCAAATATCAGGGAATAGGTTAAATTAATGTTTAGTTGATTTCTGTTCTACCAGATGGCGCTCTGCCTTCTGTAAAGCACATATGCTCCTGGTCAGGATATGTTTTCTTTATTTTGAATTCTCTATATAGAATCCATTTTGGTGATTCAACAAAAAGATTCAATTCACTTATATGATAATTGACACTATTTTAGCGCGCGATATAGTTACAATGATCGCCTACAGAGGGCGTGGTAATTCTTTATATCTAGTTGATCTAACAGGCTTATCTAGGAACTCCTTGCTTAAGAGCATTGAACGATGCACTTAATCATATGTATTGTTGCGTCAGATTGCAGTTTTGCAGGGTATTCGCCCTTTATTTCATCTTTATTGGTATTGTATGTGTTTCCCGATAGGGTTTCCATAATAAAGATTGTTGTTGTCGTGTCCAATGAAGAGCCTCAGATGTCTCTATGCATCTCCATCACAGCAGCAGCAATGTCCACTATCTTGGGTGTGTAAAGCTGCTGCTCTGTGTCTATGTCAATTTTCTGCAAGGCTGCGGCCATTGCTGGGCATGAGAATATGTGAGTAGATGTTAGTTCCACACCAGGACAGTTTTTGTATGTCCTATAGGTTCTTGTGCAATCTGGATGTATTGTCATTCCTTTATAGTGTTTTGTTCTAAGTCTTGTGGTAAAGGTAAATTATAAAAAAGTAAATAATAAAATAGTTACCTTCAGAAGTTGCTTATTTATTTGTTGTGTCGTAGTTGTCTTCCTCGTAGTCTTAACGCCCGTTGTCTCAATTGTTCTATCCTCACTTCTATCTTTAAAGCATGTGAAGTTCCAGTGTTGCCAAATATACATAATAATAATAAAGATAAATACTCTGTCGAAATATAATACATAATCATTGAAAAGCTAATTTATATTATTATTTAAATCAATTATAAAAATATTATAATTTTGATGACAAAAAATGTATATACATCATGATGCAGCAGTATGCTATGTTAAACGAAATTTGACAAATGTTTCTTTTGGACGAAAAATCGAAATTTATTTTAAGGAGAAATAGCGATTATTTCTAACCTTAGGGATGAAGTATGATAGGATGAATCGTGAAGAGTAATGATAAACGGAAAAATAAAAGTGTCCAGGGATGGGAATCGAACCCACAGTGTTCCGCTTACCGGGCAGATGCCATGTCCACTAGGCTACAGGGTAGCTCTGTGGGTTCGATTCCCATCTCTGAACACTTTATTTTTCCTTTTATCATTACTCTTCACAATTCATCCTATCATACTTCATCCCTAAGGTTAGAAATAATCGTTATTTCTCCTTAAAATAAATTTCGATTTTTCGTTCAAAAGAAACATTTGCGGTATATTTGTCAAATTTCTTTCTACAATCATAAGCCGCATTATATTGTATTATAAATGCTATGTTAAGTTAGTTAAGAGAGATAGAAATATTTAATGAGATACATGAGTATTATGTATTATAATAATATTGCTGTGAGATAGAAATTATTGAGCATTATGCAAATGATGAACGGTCTCATGGAAATATAATAAAAATAATTTAGATCAGTATTTGCTTTAATTGGAGAATCACTTTCCCCATATTTATTCCTACTTTTCATAAATGATCTCAGCAAAATATTTGACGACTCGAATTTGCCAGGAATATATTTACCTAACTTTGGAAACATACATACACTACTTTATGCGACGATATAGTTCAATTGGTAGATCTCGAATTAATCTTCATATGAAAATTAATATTTTAAAACATATTTAGAAACTAATTTTTTAAACTTTTAATGAAAGCAAGTCAAAAATAATGATTTTTCGAAACGGCGGTAAACCAACACGATCTGAAAAATGGTCCTGGGGCTAACAAATCATAAACTATACACAGAAATATTTATACCTGGGATATCCGCTAACCCCATCAATTTAATTTACCCAAACAGCTCTTCATTTTAAGGGTAAGGCCATAGCAGCTTTAGGAGCAGTAGGGGAGATTCTTATGAAATCCAAGTTGAATTCTTTTCACTCAACAATGAAGCTGCTCGATACCATAGTCATAACAACTCTACTATTAGATTCTCCAATCTGGTCAGATGAACAAGAGTTAATATTGAATAAAATCCAAGATAGCTTTCTGAGACGATATCTAAAACTCCGCAAATTATACCCCAGGATATATTTTAAGGATAGAAACAGGAAGAACATCTCTCGCAGTGATAGCAAAAAAATTATTGTTAACATTCTGGCTAAAATGTTTAAAATAGACACTACGAGATTACCTTCAATCTGTTTGGCTCACTTGTGGGATGTTTATACCTCTACAAGACAAAATATTGGATTTACAAAGAGTTTAACAAATACACTGAATAACACCGGTTTCTCAAAGCTTTGTGGATGCTCGGATCACGATATATTGCAAAGTTATATTCCTCGATTATTAGGACGATGTCAGATCAATCGATACAAGAAGACCAATCAAGAATAAAAAATTCAAAACTTTATCCACATTATAAAAATTTCCATACGTCAATAGAAACAGAATGCTACCTAACCGATGATTTCCCTTTACCAGTCAAACGATGCATAGCTCAATCGAGAATACTATTTACAGTATTTAAAAAACTACGTTCGGACGTTTGAGGTCAAAAACTTAATGTGTACACTGTGTGACAAGGAAATTACTGAAGAAATCTCCCATTACCTGCTCAATTGTACAGCCCTTGATGCAGAGAGGAAGGCCCTATATCAACAAATTAAATGTACCAACATATTAGCAAACAAATCTAATGCAATAGCTTATTATAAATTTTTTAGATCATCATTATGTAAGGACCAGTCAACAAGTGAATGACTTTGAGATGAAGAGTAAAGCCAGTTCAATTTCTATTTCCCTACTTATGTAAATAACACAAGAAGATTATTACCTTACCCAATTGGGAGAATCTGTATGGGGAAAGTCCCTAATAAAGGCTTTTGTGTGTGTGTGTATTTGCTTTAATTGAGCTGATTAAAACATATGTAAAACAAATTAATTAATGATAAAGATTTGAGGAAGAAATACCTGACTTGAAGCGTGAAGAAGAAAATAAAAGATTTAATTACGTATTTACATATCTACAAAAATATTTGAGCCGGCCAAAGGAAAACAATTACAATGAGTTTATATAGGCAAAGCCACGACATCTGGCGCTCGATAATAAATAACGATTATTTCTAACCTTAGGGATGAAGTATGAAAAGATGAATTGTGAAGAGTAATTATAATGATCCCATCCCTGGACACTTTATTTTCCGTTTATCATTACTCTTCACAATTAATCCTTTCATACTTCATCCCTAAGGTTAGAAATAATCGTTATTTCTCCTTAAAATAAATTTCGAATTTTTGTTCAAAAGAAACACATGCGGAATAAATGTCGTTCTATAATATTACATGTATGTATATATTTCTGCTGTCCTCAAAGTTTGTGTCCATAGTTATCATAACCAAGTATCCCTCAAAAGTTCCTGGTATATAGGCGATCTAGTGCAGTGAGTAGTCTGGTAGAATAAAATGGCGATTCACCACTGGGAGGGTTTGTCACTGATGAGCCAAATCCTCCCGTTATTTTTAATACCCGTTTTGTAAAGAAGGAAACATATTCGCGCGCTAAAACAGTTTCCATTATCTTAAACAGATGATGCGCCAATTATTCCTATATATAGGTTTTAAACTTTTAATTAGACAATTTTAATTTATAGTTGGACATTTTTCATTTTAATTTAGACACTTTCATTTTTATTTAGACATTTTCAATTTTAATTTAGATATTTTTCATTTAAATATAGACATTTTTCATTTTAATTTAGACATTTTTCATTTTAATTTAGACACATGGACTTTTCTATTGAAAATGTCTAAATAAAAATGAAAGTGTCGAAATTAAATCATAATTCACATATATCCGAATTTTGCGAATAAATAAATTCCTTCTAATTCCATAAAATTGGGATAATCGAAATTTCCCTGCAAAGAATGGATAATGAATGGATTTGGATTTCCCTAGTAAGAATGGAAGGTGAAGGAATATGTTGAAGTTAATAGAATATACCATTCTATACCTTTGACAGCGAGTAGGACGAATGCATCGAGACTATCACAACTATTGATTTCGGAAGATGACCGACTTCTGTACAACGGAATTATTTGAGATTCTTCGGTCACATCGCGCGACGCAGGGGAATGGAGTACATCATACTGACCGGAAAGACGCCTGGGCGAAGCATACCTGGACGCCCACCGACACGCTTCGTGGATCAATTAAAGAAACTCACTGACTTAACGGTCGCCGAGATGGTACATCAAGCTCAAGACAGAGATGGCTGGCGTCGTGTTTGGGATGTAATACGTACAGTGGGATGTAATGTTGAATATATGAATTCAATTTTAGACTTTAATATTTTATAAAATATTAATTAATAATTATTTCTTTTAAAATGTTTTAAAATATATATCTTGTTACACTGCTGAAAAATTAAGAATGTAAGCGACTCTAATAAGTTAAACCTTTTGTTTTGTTCTGTTAATTTAAAAAAAAAACTATTTTCAATTACTAAAATCGTATGTATTAATTTCTAAAATAATATAAAACATAAAACCATTCTAACAGTGGCAGCATAAAGCGTGGTTATAACTTAAAATCTAAAATCGTAAAAATAAAAATGGCTGCTGTTATGGAAGATATTTCGATTATAGATAAATTAAAAGACTCTGAAAATTTTGATATTTGGAAATTTCAAATTAACATTATTTTTAAAGCTAATAATTTAATTGAAATAATAAATGGTAAATTGTGTTTTAAAGATCAAAAGGATGAAAAAGAAAAAAACGTATGGATAATAAAAGATGCTAAAGCCCAAAAATATATTATTTCGAGCATCGATAAAACGATATTAACACACATAATACATTGTGAAAATGGCAAATCAATGTATGACACCATATGCAGAATATTTGAAAGAGATGATGAACAATTAAAATGTAAGCTGCTACAAGAATTTCACACTTATAAATTTGATAAAAATGTAGACCTTGTAGCCAACATAAGTAATTTAAGAAATTTGGCTTTTAAACTCAATAATCTAAAACAGAACTTTGATGACAATATTGTTATTTCAAAGATTTTATCAATTTTGCCAGAAGAATATAATTATTTTTGTACTACTTGGGAGCCAACTGGAAAAGATGAAAAAACTATTGAAAATCTAATATCAAGATTGACCACTGAAGAAATAAGAAGAAATAGACAGAGCCAACCAGAAGACCGAGTGGCTATGAATGCAACAAAACAAAAGGTATGTTTTACTTGTAATAAACCAGGACATATATCTAAAAATTGCACCCAAAGAAAATTCTGCAAATTTTGTAAAAAAACTAACCATGAAGAAAAGGACTGTTTCTTTAAGAACAACAGTAAACCTGCTGCTAAAGTAAACAAAGAACAATGCAGAATATGTAAAAAATTTAATCATAAAGAAAAAGACTGCTATTTCAGGAACAAAGAAAAGCAACCTCCCATTGCTTTCATTGCTGAACAAAGAGAAGAATATGATAAAAGATCATCAGTCACTTTCATTGTTGACAGCGGATCCACCTATCACATGATTAATGAAGAAAAGTTGCTTGATCATCAAAAAAAGTGTGATGTGAACATCAATGTTGCCAAAAAAAAAAAAGGAGATCAACTTGAAAATGGACTTTATGCTGTAAATATTGAACAACATTTTTCAAAGCAAAATGACTCGAACCTTACCTTACCAAGTGAAAACAAAACCCAAGAATGGCACAGAAAATTGGGACACATTGGAATGCAGAATCTAAGAAAACTTGAAAGTTTGGTTGATGGTATGGAGCTTAACAAATTGGAAAAACAGGAAAATGATGTGTGCGAAATTTGCATCATGGCAAAGCAAACTAGGAAGTCATTTGGAAATGAAAGATCTAGAGCTACCCGACCTTTGGAAATTGTTCATACTGATTTGTGCGGCCCAATAGAACCCTTAACACATGATAATAAGAAATATATAATGACATTTTTGGATGATTATACACTTTTCTGTTATGTGTATTTGCTCAGCAATAAATATGAAGCAAAATAATATATTAAAGAATATGTAAATGAAGTAGAAAGATTTTTAAATGTGAAAGTGTCAAAATTAAGGTGTGATAATGGCGGTGAATATGCCAATACGCAAGTTAAAGAATGGTGCAAAATGAAAGGAATAATACTTGATTTTACAGTTCCATATACTCCACAATTGAATGGAAAAGCAGAAAGGTTGAATCGAACTCTGATTGAAAAAACCAGAGCACTTTTGCTGGATTCCAAATTAAATAAGGAAATGTGGGGAGAGGCCACAAGAGTCGCTGCCTATTTAATCAACAGAAGCCCTTCAAATACAGTACAAACAACACCAGCACAGATGTGGTTTGGAAGAAAGCCTAATCTTTTTAATGTAAAATTATTCGGGAGTGAAGTGTATGTAAAAAAATTGAGAAACCTAAAAAAATTAGATAGTAAAATTGAAAAATATTCACTTATCGGATACAGTGGAAATGGATACAGATTGTGGGACATGCAGAAAAGAAGGATTATAATTGCAAGAGATGTGGTGTTTACAGGAAAACTAACAAATGAAATGACCAGTGTCATTCAGCCAAGATACAGAGAAGATTTGGATTCTGAAATAGAGGAAAGTCAAGACACAAAAATGGAATTGGATACCCATGATAAACCACAGAACTCGACCAATTCAAAATATATGTTAAGGAATAGAGAAAATATCAATAGACCTGAAAGACTAAAAGATTATGAAGTGTTGAATTCTGTTTCTGAAGAAATAGGATTGTTAACATACAATGAAGCTGTAACCGGAGTAGACAAAGAAAACTGGGTAAAAGCAATACAGGAAGAAAAAGATTCATTGAAGAAAAATGAAACTTGGGATTTTGTAAATGCTGAAGAAGTTAAAGGAAAGAAGATACTCAGTTCTAGATGGATATTCAAGATAAAGGATGGTGGACATTATAAAGCAAGACTTGTTCCTAGAGGAAATGAACAAAAAGGACTAGATTTTGATGAAACCTTTAGTCCAGTAGTGAGTACAATTTCTTTAAGAATGTTGTTATCCTTAAGTGTTAAGAAAAATCTAAAGTTCAAAACTTTTGATGTCAAAACTTCATTTCTCTATGGATATTTGGATGAAGAAATCTTCATGTATTTACCCGAAGGATATGAAGATAACAAAATATGTCGACTAAAGAAGGCACTTTATGGACTACGACAAGCACCTTCAAAGTGGAATAAAAGATTTGAAGCCTTTTTGAAAACAAAAGGACTGGTGCAATCAAAATTAGAAAATTGCATTTTCAAAAACCAAAATGGAAGTTTAATTTTGGCTTTATATGTTGATGATGGAATGTTGTTTGGAAGTTATGAAGAAGAAATGGACAATTTGTTGGAAGAACTGGCACAAGAATTTGAAATAAGAATAAGTAATAATCCTGAAATGTTTGTTGACATGAATATCATGAATAAAGATGAGGGACTGATACTTTCTCAACATGACTATATAGAATGTGTTCTAAAAAAATACAACATGTTGGATGCAAAGCCGGCGACAACTCCAATTGTAGAAGGAGCTGTGAAAATTGATCCTATATTGGAAAACAAATCTGAAGGTAATTTTCCATATAGAGAAGCTGTTGGAAGTCTCCTATATTTAGCAAACAAAACCAGACCAGATGTTGCTTATGCAGTTGGTTATGAAAGTCGTTCGATGCATGAACCGACAAACCAGGATATACAAAATGTTAAAAGAACTATGAGATATTTGAAACAAACCAAAACCTTTGGACTTCACTATAGTAAACAAGATGAAGATATGGAACTTAATGCATATTGTGACTCAGACTTTGCTGGAGACATGAAAACAAGAAAAAGTACATCCGGATATACAATTTTGTTTGGTAAAGGACCAAAAAGCTGGAGTTCAAGAAAACAACCAATTGTAGCCTTATCCACTACTGAGGCAGAATATATTGCTGCAGCTGAATGTGTGAAAGAACTCATTTATATAAAAGCACTAATTGAAGAACTTACAAATGAAACCATACTTGCTAAACTAAATATTGACAACCAAAGTGCAATGACTTTAATGAAGACAGGACAAATGAACAGAAAGCCAAAACATATAGATGTTCGATATCATTTTTTTGAAAGATCAGATAAGAGAAAATGTTGATGTTCAGTTTTGCCCAACCCAAGACCAAGTTGCTGATATCCTAACCAAGCCTCTGCCAAAGGAAACTTTTGAAAAACACAGATCTTCACTGCTGCAGATGATGTTTTGATAGAGTAATTAAAACTCTAAAACATGAATTCAAGAAGGAGTGTTGAATATATGAATTCAATTTTAGACTTTAATATTTTATAAAATATTAATTAATAATTATTTCTTTTAAAATGTTTTAAAATATATATCTTGTTACACTGCTGAAAAATTAAGAATGTAAACAACTCTAATAAGTTAAACCTTTTGTTTTGTTCTGTTAATTTTTAAATAAACTATTTTCAATTACTAAAATCGTATGTATTAATTTCTAAAATAATATAAAACATAAAACCATTCTAACATGTAATACGTACAGTGGGATGTAATACGTACGTTCGATCGCGAATAAAATGTTTTATCTATTCTAGGTAAAAAGTAACGATTATAAGAAAGTTTATTCCCCACACGCGGGTTATAACTTGGCGAGTTGGATCAGCAAGGCATCCAGTTCGGAGAAGGATGGGAGGATCTCGCCGTTGCGGTGCGGCAGGCGGCGTAGCTCAGCCTCGTACCTCCGCACGCACAGAGCGAGGGCCGACCGCTCGAAACGGAACAGGGGGATGGCGGGTCGCCAGGGCCGGCGGGTGTGGCGGAAGAAATGCGAGAGAAGCGGGGGAGAAGACCCAGCGACAGCGCGAGGCGTGCATCCAGCACGTAGGAAGTTCACCAGGCTTCGAACCTGTCGTCGGACGTGCTCGGCGGGTCCCAGCACGCGATGGTGTAGCCCAGCGACAGCCGTCAGTTGTCTGGCTACCAGATCCACGAATCTTGCAGTGTCGTTGTCGCCCAGCTCCAGAAATTGAGGTGGAGCCCTCCACAGCACCGCTTTCAAATGGGATGGGCATACTTCACGTAGCCTAGCCATAGCTTCAGGTCCTTTTCCTAAGGATTCTATAGCCCGGAATAAAGCTTCAGCCTCATTACAACCTTCCCCACTTTCGTCAATCATCTCCCGACCGGGCTGATCGTACAGGTCGCATTCTAATTTTCTCAGGAGATCGGCGAATAGCTGTTTCTTGAGACTTTTCACTTTTTCAAGCAACTGGTCAAATGGAGGCAGTTTGTAACCTTTTATAGCATCTTGAGAAAAGTCAAGCGTTTCTACTGCATCGAAGTACCTCTTCTCCAGGAGGCAGCTTTGTACTTTTTCGTCCATTCTCCCAATCATCTGAACGTCTTCCAGTATCTTCAACTCATATGCCTTCTGTTTTTGAAGCATCCAAAGATATTTTATCTCATCTCTATTTCCGATCAACCTATTTTTACAATCGTTTATCTTTTGTTTGACTCTTTCTGATTTTTTTAACAGCAGAGGAATATTTAAGGTCGGTTTGAAGGCCTTTATGACATTATAAAGTTCTTCCTTCTGAACATCGATATGTTTTTCAAACAAATCTTTACAATTATTGTAGTTCTTTTTGAATTTTCGGGTCATCTGTAAACTTTTATTTTTCGAAGGTCCTGTAGATTCTAAAATCTTGAAGAGCGAAGCAAAGTAGTCACTGTCGATAAAGAAAGTCGATTGTTCTTTCCAGACTTGAGGAAAGGTGTTCCAGATGGATTCCATGATCTATGCACTTGACGCAAATTCTTCTTTATAAAATTCAGACGGTCTCGAGATATAACTAAACTTCTCGAGGATAGCTCGGATTCTTCATGCTTAAATTTGTTTCCAAGATTATAGATAACAGTTCTCAAAATTAGAAAGAAGGAATCATATATCGCCGCAATTCAAAATGCTTAAGTTAATCACATTTTATTCAGGATATATTAAAGATTATAAACTAATTTTAAAAAACGATACCCCGCTCATGTTAAAATAGAGGGGCTAGAGTATTGATAATACATTTAGTAACTACCTTATCATTTACAGAACAGCACCGTATATTGGTCTCTATACGCTAAGGTTTTATGTGTTTATTTCGTTTTAGCGTGAATATTTTAAGTGAGTCAAGACTGAGTTGATTCGCTTACATAATTCTACCTAACCTTGAAGCCTATCCTAATTTCACCTAACCAAACCTAACTTGATCTAACCTAACCTAAAGCTAATCTAACCAGATCTAACCTAGCCAAACGTCCAACTAACGACCAATCAGCAACTTAATCAATGAGAGGACTACTAAAAGAAAGCTTCTACCACTAAAGGAATGCGCCATCTATTGACCGTCTTTGTAACTTCCGTAGACTCAGGTCAGTGACTCAACACAAGATTTAGTAAATTCGAGAAAGGCCTACAGAGGATTGTGGTCCCACACTTTGGTCAACTATGTCAGTCCAGAGCTGGTTCGATTTCACGAGATGTAGAGATGGACCTATAAAATCATTAGAAACATCCAAAGTTTTAATGGCTAAGTGGCTAAGATTTAGGTAACTCAAGACTGAGTGGAATCCGTAACATAACTCTACCTAACCTTGAGGCCTATCCTAATTTAACCTGACCAAACCTAACTTAATCTAACCTAACCTAAAGCTAACTTAACCACATCTAACCTAGTCAATATTGCTGTTTTTTTTTTTGTAAATATTGACTAGAACTCAATAAATATGTTTTGAAAGTCTTCTCTTCTTCTTCTTTCTTATCTCCACTCAATCATATTAGGGTATCAAGTTGTGACCCTTGATGGTGTCTGTTTGACAACCATAATGACTGTGTGAAGTAGAATGCGTCTGCCTTTGTCATTAAGACTGGGAGCACTACTCAGTGGCAGGCCGACTTAGCTCCAAAAGAAATGGCCGCCTCTGACACGAGGAACAGACGTCATGTGCAGCCGCTCCTAACATGGAGTACAAACGCTGAACCCAGGTTTTTTAGCGAGCTTGTTACTACTCCCCCTCCTCCTTCTTCATCCGGGCTTGGGACCGGCAAAGGCGGAGTTTGTTTTGAAGGTAAAACATCCCAATGTAATATTACATATATGCCAATTTATCATTGTAGTAAGGACAGTAGAAAATTGTTTTATTTTAAAAAGAATCATACGCGTCTAAAATAGTTTCAATTTATAATAACAAATGGCGCGATAATGTATTATAATACTCATTTATGTTTCTAATAGTTTTATTGTAACCGTAAATGTAAACATATATGTGTAATAAAATAAATAAAGCTTTCAAGGCTAAGTTTCTTGCGCAAACCTTTTATTTTCAAGCTTTTGTACTTGTCAGTCCTTTTGTCAAATTATATTGACAAACATTTTCAGTTTTTACTGATCAGTTTTTAGCGGGAAGAATATTGTTTTCGTTTGTTAGTGAACCAATTTCTCACGCCTTCTCATTGGACGAATGTGGCCATGTCTGTATATAAGAGGGGACTAAGGGAATGCAAGAGGGGCCCAGAGCGTGGAGAATTGGTGTGGAGACGCTTAAAGTGTTTTTCTACGTGATTTTTCCGTGTCTGGGGATCTCTTCGCATCCCGGTGTGATCAGAGTCCGATCCCTACCAACGCTACAATAAAGATAAGTACTGTTTGGTTTTTATCTTACTAATCGTGAGTTTTATTTACTTCTTTCTTGTTGTTGGTGTTGTACTCTTGAGTGTACGCTTTTCTGTTTATTAAGTTACATTTACTTTAGGCCCTAGTATATTCCATTTTTGTGTGGTAACCTGTAATCGTAACTTTTGTCACTTTAACAGGAGTATGACATTAACAAATTAATGATAAATATTTTAATACAAATTATTATTTACATATATCAAATACTTATGATATATTGAGAGAAATATATTACAATATCATAAGAATATGCTAAATATGTAAATAATAATTTATATAAAATAGTATTTATCAGTAATTTGTTAACGTGATACTCCTTTTGAAGGACTGACAAGTCCAAAAGCTTGTAAATAAAAGGTTTGCGCAAGAAACTTAACCCTGGAAGCTTTATGTAATTCTACTGTCCTAAAAGCTTATGTCCATAGTTTGCTTAAATAACAATTTCACGATTCGACCTTTCAGTGGGGCATATAAAAACAGAATGAAACAATACAGTATTATAGCTCTAAAGAAGCGGTTTGGTAGATTAAATTGGCGAAACCGCTAGGAGGGTTTACCACTGATGAGCCAAGCTCTCCCAATATTTTTTTGATCGCAGTAAGGACAGTAGAAGTTTGCTTTATTTGTGAAAAGAAACATTCGCGTTTTGGTGTTTTCATTTGTATTATATAGATGGCACGGTATTGCTATGTATTCTATTATGCACGGTAGGATCAAAAAGTTCCCGAACTTTTAAAAAATAAAATATAAAACAACTTTTGAAAAATGTAAAATCAATTTTACTGTAAAGAACAATGCCTAAACTATAATTTAATTTAGAAACGCTAGTAAATGCGCATGCATAATTTTCATTTCAGGCATTTTTTTGTTGTAAGTATTTAGCTCGCGTTGGTTTCTGCAATGTCATCATTTGAGCAAAGGACAAATATTAAATTTTGTGTAAATTAAAAAAGTCTTTCACAGAGACATTAGCATTAATGAATGAAGCTTATGAAAACGAAATATTGTGACGAACGCAAGTTTATTTCTGGTAAAAACGTTTTAAAGATGGCCGTAAGAGCATCGCAGATGATTTAAGGTCAGGTCGGCCATTGACGTCAACAATGGATCGCAATATTGGACAGGTACGTGATTTAATTGTTGCATATAGAAAAACTACTATTGATAATATATCAGAAATAGTTGGAATTTCGTATGGTAGTTGCCAAAAAATAATTGGTGAACATATAAACATGAAAAAACTTTGTGGTTATTTTGTCCCACGAAATTTAACAGATCAACAAAGAGAAACCAGATTATCAATTTGCAAAGATTTAATTGAAGCTGCAAATAATAATTCTGTTTAAAAAAAACAATAATAACTGGTGATGAAACATGGTGCTTTCTTTTTGATCCACAAACCAAAAACCAATCACTCGAATGGCACACACCAAGTTTTCCTAGGAAGAAGAAAGTTCGTCTTGACAAGCCCAAAGGAAAAGTAATGCTTGTAGTGTTTATCGATTATCGAGGACTTATCTATTATGAATTTATTAAAGAGGAGGTTACTATTGATAGACAGGCATACAAAGAAATCCTTGTGCGCCTTCGTGATGCGATAAGAAGAAAAATAAACCAACTCTTTAAATCAAAACAGTAGAAATTGCTACATGATAATGCCCCTGCTCATAAAGCCATTATTGTTCAGGACTATTTAGCCAAACACTCTGTATCTGTCTTTCCGCATCCTCCTTACTCTCCTGATATCGCCCCATGTGATTTCTTCTTCTTTCCAAAACTTAAAATGACGTTAAAAGGGAGGCGCTTTTCATCGTCATCAGAAGTAATTGAAAATGCGACGGTGGAGCTAAACAAGCTTAGAAAGATTGACTTTGAACTATCATTTCAACAGCTTTTTTTCACGCTGGAAAAATTGTGTAAATAACCAAGGCTCCTATTTTGAAAAATTTGATGTTTATATTACTATACTATGAATAAATAATTAATTTAAAAAAAAGTTCGGAAACTTTTTGATCCTACCTTGTATGTGACATATATGCATCTATTTCAAGGGAAATATGCAAATCGGACTAAAGAAGTCCATCCTATATATAGACAGGAACATAAATAGAGGGGGCGATGTTTACAAGAGAGGGGTTTGTTGTTTATTGAACACAGCGGGGAGCCAGCTGCTGAGGTCTCTATTCAAAGTATTTAAAGATGTCAATCATAAATGGATTCAGAGCGACAACATTAACCTACATTTATAATGAGAGGATATTTATCTTTGAAAATATAAAACTGTATAAAGCTGATTCCACACTCGCCTTTTAGGTGATACGCTAACCTAGGGGTCAGTAAACTTTTTTTTCCCCTAGTACACGTGGTGCAGGCCATGATAATCATGGTGGGTAGAAAGAAGTAGACGACTGCTTTTACTGTAAGTGCACCACATGTATACACATGTGAAAAGCAGACAAGCAAACTTTTGAGTCATAAGAGTAAACAATTATAATTTACAAAATTTCTAAGGTTTTAAAGAGCCACAAATGTTTATTGAGAAAAATAAATAGCACTCGCATAAATAATATTTACGTATGGAACTATATAAAGAGCCTCATGTGGCTCGCGAGCCGAAGTTTTCCGACCCCTGCGCTAACCTATGCACGGTGTGGCCACTGGACATGTGTCGGACCTGTAGGCTGTTGTTGGATTCTGCGCTACCTGGAGTATAGAAGTTCCATCTTTGCTTCCTTCCTGTGGTGAATCTGTATAAAACCGGTGGTCTTAATGTATGTATGTGTAATAATCAATAAAATGGTAATTATATAATACATTTTAATCAATTATTTTATTTTTATTTCCTTGTTTAACCATAGAGTGAAAGCAAGTTTTTAAAGTTTTTTTTTTTTTTAGAGTGTATATCAAATTCTTAAAGGTTTTTTTTTTGGATGGAGGTGTTGGATGTATTTTCGGATCTAATCAATTAAATTTGAGAAAAAAAAGCATCTCCTGAGCGTGCAGCTGAAAGTTTCTGGAGGCTTGCACCATCTGTGATAGTAGGCTCCGAATTAAACTCAAATGTCGCAGTGTCCATGCCACATCTTGACCCATTCAGCTTCGGCTTAACAGTTCTACGTCCCCAGTGGGTCCAACGACCTGTCGCTAGGTCCTGCCGCTGTGTCAGGCGGCTCCCTGACCTGCAGGGGCTAGGCTTCAGGAGAGGCCTGGATGACAACGCCCTGGCCATCATTATGTCTTCCAAAGCGTACTTGTACAAGTTCTTTCTAAGCACAGAACTGAGGGGAGTGCAAGAAGTCCCTGTCTGGAGGAGATTTGAGATTTTAAAATATTTTATTAATATCATACAAGTCAATATGGTAGAATAGATAAAATAATATATTTCTTGGTTTTTCGGGAAGCCATTGGGATCAAAAAATCTTTTTTGGTCGCAATGGTTCAGCCTACTCCACGCTGACGAGCGCCAAAAGCGCGAAACGCGTTCGTGGATGGCTTTTCTTGATTTATCAAGAAATTGGGTTAGCCAAATATCAGGGAACAGGCTAAATCAATGTTTAGTTGATTTCTGTTCCACCAGATGGCGCTCTGCCTTCTGTAAAGCACATGTGCTCTTGGTCAGGATATGCCATTTCTAATATATATATATATAAAAGAAAATTAATAATAAAAATAAAAATAAAATATGAAATTATATACAGTTAGGTAAAGTCCTCCCCAACGCAGAATCCTTCTCCAGACAGTAAGGTGTCTTTCCCCTCATCTCAACCTGTGTATGATTGACTTAGCGACAGCCTGTCTGGAGGAGAGCTCACCTAAGGTGGAGGAAGTTATAAATATGTATATATGTGTTTCACAACATATCATCGACATTTTCAATTCTTTTTGATATTTTAATTAATCAACTGTTGACTGAGGATCACAATAAAGGTTTTTTTCATGATCTCCATGGGCCCAACTAGGGCTAACAGCCTGAAATGTGTATGTGGTTGGCGTGCTTTGGCCATTGTTCTGAAATAAAACGTAATTAATTCACTGATATTTCAAAAAACATCAGCTGGTTGGGAGTACGTAAAAAAAAAAAGAGAATTAGATACATAAACCTTTCTAGACGTATTTACTTCACGATTTTTCGGCGAAGCCTTCCCCTCGAAGAGGGTAACCGTGAAAGATAAGGTACAATTTGGATTATAGATTATAAACACAAGGTAATATGACCAAATCCAAATAAATAATAGTGTGTGACGTTTCGGCAAGAACGCTGTTACTAAAACGCCACACACTATTTATTTATTTGGATTTGGTCGTTTTACCTTGTGTTTATCGGGAAGTAAAGAAATCAAGAGCGGTTTGTGTTGGTATTGAGATAGATGATTGATGGCGTCAGTCATCAGCAATTTTTAGTCTCATGATCAGGTAATGCATCTTTTTTTAGTTTACCACCTGATTTCATACATTGGTTTATTTCCACTATATATAGTTTAAACGTTAATTGAAACGATTTAATAACTTCTCTCGTAAGATGTTATGAAATATCGAAGCCCCGTTCTTGTACATAGTCTGAAGCCATGGTATACAGGTTGGCTTTTTGTCTGAATTCCGCCAAAATTGGTATCGTAGCGTATTCCTTATCATCGCCGTCAAGTTTTTAACTGGAATGATATTGTCGCGGAGATAAATAAAGCAAGGGCAAATTTGGGAATAATTAATTTATTATAAGGGGTATTTATAGGGAGAGAGAGAGTTCAACTTACCCCAAGTTGAAAGATCATCCTAATGAACGGCGTTAGCCACCGTCCCGTTTTCCTTATTTACAGATCAGCTTCCCAGAAGCCCCCCCGGGGTCCAGGGATGATTGACAGTTGTCCCATCTGGATGGAGCTACTTGACAATATACATAAGGCATTGTTCTAAAGCATAATTACAAAGAGAGAAGCCTATTTTAGTACAATTTGAAATTTGTGAAAAATAGTACAAAAGTGAATTTGTATTTGGACAGGTGGACTACACGTGAATGACGTATATTCCCTTAGAAATACCTAAATCTCCACTGATACCAATTCAACCAACCTATTACTGATATGAAAAATAGAACAAAAGTGAATTTGTACTTGGCAGGGGGATAATTTGAGAAAATGGGCATCTCCTGATTGTGCAACTAAAAGTTGCTGATGGCTTGCGCCATTAATCGGAAAAGAGAAAGGTAACGGTCAAGAAACGGTATTTGACCAATTCTGGAATACACCTATCCCCCGATTTACACGGTAGATACGTTCCTGAGAAAAACGTGTAAATCGGGGGATAGGTGTACACAGAAATAAAAATAAAATGCATTGACAGGTTAAAATATGTAGTCAGCACATAAGCTCGGGATTCCTCGTGAGATGTGTACACAGCGCATGTGTTCAATCACAGTAGCATTTAGTATAGTGCGATAAAAAAAAACTTATTTGGAAAACCGTGTAAAACAAGTACCGTGTAAATCGGGGGATAGGTGTAATTAAAATTCAACGATTGGTTGATATTTATTCCAATTCATGGCGCAAGCCATCAGCAACTTTTAGTTGCACGACCAGGAAATGCCCTTTTTTCTCAATTTGAACTTTGTTTGTCAATATGGCATTCACGATGGTAAAAATTTGAGCAGTCGAATATATCTTTATTTACTTAATCAACAATTAAGCCTTATTTAGTCAATTTTTGTGCTTTAAGAGTAATGTATCTTCAATTTGATTACATGCATATATGAATTTATTACAAGGCATGAGCGCGCAATCTAGAATCCCAAATATAAAAACTATTTTAACATTGACGTTTCTATTTTTCAAATAGTTTTCTATTGCCCTTTTGTTGTAACGAGAAAATATTTTAAAGGTATTTTCTCATTGCAGTAAGGTCAAAAGAAAATTGTTTCTAAGTAAACCTTGAAAGGCCAAAATAGATTTGAAATTAGAACATTGTTGATAAGAGAGAGATGGGTTTCTTTTCTATAGAAACATGTCGCTTAGAGAAATAATTTTTTATTTCAAAAGATAATTATTTGTTTAAATCGTGATAAAAAATACACTCATGGACAAAACTTAAGGAAGTTGTACTTTGTCGTGGCCTGGAGCTTTGTGATCACCTAGGTTTTTAATCACTTCCTTGACTTCATTTGACGTTGTCATTGATAGTATATTCTCTTGGGGATGTTGACAAGTGTTATCTGTTAGGTAAGACGGAACCTCATCATCCCCCTTGGAAAAGTGTTCGGAAAAATGCTCTGAAAGATCATTTCCAATTTCTTTGTCGGTCAGCAAGGTTTTTCCATTTGCATTTAAACTAGTGATTTTGTCAGTTTTTTTTTTCCTAATGGGTTTTGTTTTTTTCCAGAAGTCTGTTGGGCTCGATTCAAGTTTGCTTATAAAACTATTCCAATTTTCAGATTTCTCTGCTTCAAGGGCTTGGCAAGTGTTTGGCTGAGCTTGAGTTCTTCTTCTCCAGGAGTTGTCAATCTCTCTTTCTCTATATATCAGGTTTCCAGAACACGAGAGGCTTTAAAACAAAACAAAGAATTGATTTAAATTAGAGTTTATACATTTTTTAATTTACTACAAGCAACAAAACAATATAATTTAGAATTTTTAACATACACACCTCTGAATACGATTTTTAATTTACAAAACAAAAATATATATTAACAACACACTGTTGGCGAATAGAGAAAGAATAAAACAACCCTTAAAACTAATAATCAATAAATACACCTATCCCCCGATTTACACGGTACTTGTTTTACACGTTTTCGCTTTTACATGGTTTTCCAAATAAGTTTTTTTTTGTTTTTATCGCACTATACTAAATGCTACTGTGATTGAACACATGCGCTGTTTACACGTCTCACGAGGAATCCCGAGCTTATGTGCTGACTACATATTTTAACCTGTCAATGCATTTTATTTTCATTTCTGTGTACATCTATCCCCCGATTTACACGTTTTTCTCAGGAACGTATCTACCGTGTAAATCGGGGGATAGGTGTATATCTTCAAATTAATAAAGCACAATAAAGCACAATAAACAATAAAGAATAAAATAGCAATACTAATAATGATTTTAACCAAACAATAATTATTTTTAAAGAAGAACGTTAGAATTTACTTGTATGGGAAATCCATCGTTATATAAGAAAATAAGGAGTAGTTTATGCTTAAAATATTAAAATTTCCTAAGTTATGTACACATATATATGAGTGTAATTTATAAAAATAAGTATATAATACACTGCGGCCTGTGATTGTAAAACGACACTTGAAGCTACACCGCATGAGTTCTTTTTAACGAAAAATCAAAATTTTATTTCAAGGTGAAATATAAAAAATATTGTGGATTCGATTCCCATCCCTGGACACTTTTATTTTTCCGATCGTCATTACTCTTCATAATTCATCCTTTCATGCCTCATCCAAAAAGGTTAGAAATAGTTGATATTTCACCTTGAAATAAAATTTTGATTTTTCGTTAAAAAGAAACTCATGCGGTGTAACTTCAAGTGTCGTTTTACAAAAATAAGTATGTTAAAAAATAGAATACAATTTTTGCAATAGGTTTCTTTTATGCAAAAAAACAAAACAAAAAACGACGCATAGGATAGCTGTGGAGTTTGTTCTCTTCATCAAGACCATCAGTTATGTCTGAGCCTGGGAACTTTTCTATCGGTTAATGGTCCACTGGGGCAATCATATTGAAATGTTCGATTTAACTTGGTGTACATCTCAGTGTTATCTCTTGGTACTACGTGGGGGAGAACTGAATACAGGTGTCAGATAGGGCAATGACCAGCAGATATGGTGGTTATATGTCAATGTCCAATGACGCTACTGGGTGAAAAACAAAATTATGTGCAGAAATTCAAAGTAAGAGCTACCAGCTAACAACCTTGTCTGAATCCATGTAAAGGTCGCGTGGCCGCAAAGTTACCTGTTCTCCGTATTAGGAGTTACTATATCTGAAGTCTGACTGACAGCATAGTTGCTTCGGATTCTTGGAATCAACCTTAGGTGTTCTGTCAAAGAATACAATAAATGTCTAATTATGAAAAAATAGTACAAATATGATATTGTACTGGGATAAGGTGCATAATGTCTAATTATATTCGAAAAACATAAGCAGTTTTACACTTATCAGTATTTAGTGGGAAGAACCTGCTGGATATCTCAACTTTATTGTCGCGAGATCTTTCCTCAAGAGATATAATAACATCTACCCATGATAATACTCTAGTTCCTCAGCAAGCCCTTTCTTGCTTCTCTCTCCCTTGACACATTGTAAATAGCATTATTGTAACTAGTGTATATACCCTTTTCTACTTGGAGAAGTTGTATAAGACCAAAGGGTTATAACAGGTACTTTTGTTGTTGTTAATACGGCTATTCTTGTATGTACCCTACATTTCTGTGCTTGGAGAATCCGTGTAAGATTGAATTGTCTTAATAAAGCTTTTTGTTGTTGTTGTTGTATTTAGTGGGAAGAATGTTGTTTTCGTTTGTTAAGTGAACCGAACTCTCACACCTTTTCATTGGACGAATGTGGCCATGTTTGTATATAAGAGGGGGTTAAGGGAATGCGAGAGGGCGAGTGAGGATTATTGTGTGGAGACGCTTGAAGTGTCCTCTGTGTGCTTTATCCGTGTCTGGTGTTCTCCTAGCATACCTGTGTAACCCCGGTCTGATCCCTATCAACGCTACAATAAAAGATAAGTACTGTTTTGCGTTTATATAACAAATCGTGAGTTTTTATTTACCTCCCTTTTGTTGTTGTATTCTTGAGTGTACGCTTTACTGTGTGTTAAGTTACTCTTACTTTAGTCCCTAGTAAATTGCACTTTGTGTGTTAATCCGCATTAGTTAATTTTTGTCAGACCAACAGTTAACAATATATTGTCTATTTTGGGCAGATAGACCTATAAAATACACAAAAATTCAGTAACGCTACTGAGTAAATAACAAAATTATGTGCAGAAATTCAAAGTAAGAGCTACCAATCAACAGATTTGTTTGAATCCATGTAAAGGTCGCGCGACCGCAAAGTTACCTGTTCACCATGTTAGGAGCTACTATATCTGAAGTTAAGTCTAACTGCCACTGTAGGTGCTTCGGATTCTTGGAATCAACGTTAGATGTTCTGTCAAAGAGCATAATAAATGCTCGACCTTAATCCCCCAACCAAATGGCTCGTTTGTGCGTGAAGATACCTTTATCCGAAATTGAAATGAGAGTTTTTGACTTCTATAAGTACAAAGCTAAGTTCTCTCTTATAAATATTTTTTATTTTTTTCAAAGATAATTAGATAGTTAATTTACCCGTGCGAATATATCATAAGCAATCCAACAAATGGCTAGTTTGTGCGTGTGCATGAAGATATCTTTATCCGAAATTGAAATGAAAGTTTTTGACTTCTATAAGTACAAAGCTAAGTTCTTAGAAAGAAGAGAGAGATTTTACTTTTTCAATGATAATTTGACAGTTCATTTACCCATATATTTATTATTTATTTATTACCAATTGCAAACAAGACACGCTATATCCGACCTGGATAATTGCGCGTGAAACTATTCACAATAATTCATATAGTAGTAGAATAGGTAACGCAATTGTCAAAAAGAAAATAAACAATTAAGAAAAAGAGCATTGAATAAGCATATACATTAAACAAATAAGCAACAACATAAGCAGATAGAAGAAATCGCAAGGTAGTTATTTACAATATGTTAAGCAATGATGGAAGTTGATTTAATGAATATGATTATCCATGCGATAATATCATAAGCAATCCACCAACAGTCCCAATCATCAATTGAATAAGATGAGCTATCCTGTGTTGAGGCTATAGAAAATTGAAAAACCTGAAGACGATACTGAACGAATTGGCAAAATAAGGTTCCGCCATTAAAAGTAAGCGCATAAGCCAACAGCTGCATCTGGATCCATACAAAGGTATCTGTTCTCCATGCTAGAAGCAATTTCATCTCAAGCCAAGTTGGACAGATGTGCTCCAGATCATGAACTATCATCACCTTGATGTAAGTTTGAGGTACAGGGATTAGAGCAATCCACCCCCACCACCTTGTGAGCGCCGCCCGACGTTCTATTTATTACCGTGACGTCACCACGTTGCCGCTCAGCAGCCACTCCGAGCCGTGACACCGCAGCGATGGCATCGACGTTGACCGTCAAACTGATGCGGGGGGATAACACCTCCCCCTGGGGCTTCAGGCTACAGGGGGGCAAGGACTTCGGCATGCCCCTGGCCGTCCAGCGGGTAAGTCCTATCTTATCCAATACCTCAACACCACTATCCATCTACTATCACAGATACCTACCACCCTCATCCAGAAATTTTACAGATTTTTCAAAAAGAAATCAAGAAAAACACTAAAGTATCATTAAAATACGACCCAATTTCTTCAATTCCACACCCCTAAGTTGAATTAGAGTCCGTTCTGAATTATAATAGGTTAAGATGATTTTCAATTCACCGCAAAATTCACTGCTAGTGGATATTTCAATGTTCAACAATTCTCAGGAAGGGAGGTATTGAATTAATGTAAATAGGTTGATTGTGATTAGAAAAATTATTGAATGATATTGAATTAGATTCGGTTGAATTAAATATGGTAATTTAAAGGGAAATGGTTGAAAAATTGGTTGAATTGAAGAAAGTATTAAATTAAAGATATTATCTATTGTAAATCGTAAACAAGGTTTAAATAAATAAATGAAAAGTTTCAATATAACGTTAAAAAGCGGTATTTTCTTTATTTTTAATGGAAATCTAGAAAGTTAACAATGCTCATATTCCATCCCTTATATGCATATTTACCTATACTTTACATATGAAGCTCTATATTAATAGCCAGTCTTATAAGCTGTATTAACATTTTACCTTGAACATAAAAAGATCATTGATAGTTCTTGTAGCTTTAGATAGTGTTCAAGGCCTTAAAACTTATATAAAACAGATATTTAACTTATTTTTAATTCTATTTTTATATGTAAATATAATGGCTTAATTCTCTCGTATATGTTTTTACAGTACTAGAAACTTATAGGCATAGTTACCTCTCTCAAATATCTTTCCCTATATCTTTATAAATGCATACTAGTTAAGAAAATCAGCCCAATACAAGAGTAGAAACAATATTGAAGCAACTGTTGGGATGATTCACTACTGATGAGCTAGGTCCTCTTTTCCAATATTTAATTATATCTGTATAAGGTCTGTATATATAGAAAAAAATTAAAAAATATTTATATAAAAACTAGCGTTAAATTTATTGCTATTTTTAAATTAATCAGATTTTAATTATATTAACTAATTATTATATAATTGAATAATAATTATTATAATCGATTTTCATTTGTACGTTTAAAAATAGAATTTGAATTAATTAAAACTTTTTATTTTTAATTTTTTTATCGGTCTTCTTATCTCCCTTTCTTAAAGTCTATCTATTTTTATATATAGATGGGTATTGTTTTTTCATTTAAAGGTAACAAATCAATAACTTTTTTTTTTGATGAGCAAAAACTCTCTGAATATTTTGCAAATAAAATTCAAACATTTAGATAATTTCGATGCCTAATTATAAATTATAATTACCATATATATATATATAATTAATGATATGTAGATTAATTGGTAATATTTCCAATTAGAGAGAGACACAAGTAAATTTTATATATTTATTAAATTTTGAACACATTAAGTAACTTGATTGTATTTTTATAATTTGTATTTTTGTATACAAAGCTAAATGGTATATATATAAATCTCTATATTTATTATAAAATGAGGTAAATTTGGTATTTAGAAAACTTGAGATTTTGTCAAAAAGATTTAAACGCTAGTGGAAGTGTTATACATAAAATGATTAAAGAAAAAAACATTTAAATAGTCTCAAAAATTAACTTCTTGTGGCATGCAATTGAATGACACAATTTATATGTAAAAATCTGTTGTTTTTAATTTTAATTATTTATAATCATTTGTTGTATTGTGATAAACTGTACATTCATACCAAGTTGATTGATATTCCACCAAATTTTCTGGGTGTAATTCTTTTTCTTTCAACTAGTATATTTAATCATGTGTTCTATTGTGATAAACTATACATTCATATCAAGTTGATTGATATTCCACCAAATTTTCTGGGTGTAACACTTTCTATCTCCACTAGTGTATTTAATCATGGGTTCTATTGTGATAAACTGTACATTAATGCCAAGTTTAATTATATTTCACCAGTTTTTCTGGGTGTAACTCTTTCTATTTCCACTAGTATATTTGATCATTTAGTCTATGTCATAGTCTTTACATTCATGCCAAAAGTTTCATGATATTCCACCAGTTATTTCTGACTCTAACACTTTCTAAAAGAGTGTTTTACAATATAACAACTATTACAATTAAAGTAGAAGAGATTACAGACCGCTATCATGCCGCTGAAATTTGATATCCTCTACAAAAAGGTGTGTAATTGAATAAATCTTGAGTTTCTCTAATCTCTATAGAGTTCTATTAGTAACAGTTTGTTTAGAGAATTTTCCATTTAATTTCATATCTAAATTATTTAGCTACCATCATTTTTTTACTACTCCAGCGCATTAAAGTTATTTTTAGAGTTTTATTTTTATTTAGAAGCGCGCGCCATCTGTTGATGTAAATAAAAACTTTTTATGATGTTTTTTTAGCAATTTTTTTACAGTGCCTACTGTGATGAGAAAATAAATTGTGATTGCCTAAGTTCATCCATGATTCTAACGGATTTACCAGTTTAATTTACCAGACCGCTCTACTATTGTATTGGATTGTTTGACTTCTGTAGAGATCAAATTAGAGGAATTCTTAGTGTGCAGGTATTTATAAATACAACGGCTGAACTTCTGGTGCTGTGGTAATATTGTAACAAAGTATTTATTAATTTTATTATTTTTATTAACAGAGTGGTCATTTTTATGTTTATATGTTGCTACTCTGTAAATTTCCCTCGTCGCTTATCTTTTGTTTACCATTGATAGTTTGGTCTTGCCTGAAATAAATTGTTGTCTAATCCCGAAGTTGGTCTTCCCTAATTTTCCAAGTGGCAATGTGTTTTATTTAGAACGTTGTTTTTCTTATTACTTGGCGAATAATATTATTACGGCGAATATATAATAATACATAATTGAAATACTTTATACATAATACAAAGACATTATACATAACGGCGAAAAATATTAGTACATGTATTTGATTTTTTTTTGTGTGCAAATGTTAACGAAATTTTGGGACAACCTTGTACGCTAGTGGGAATAGAAAGAATTTAATAAAATAACCCCTTGTATCAATATTAAAGTGGAAAAATCTCTAGGGATAGGTTTCTTTATAAAAATGAATAAAACAGCAATTTTATGGAATTATGTAAAATAGTATTTGATTATATTTATACTCTTCTGGCGAATTATTGCATCGTGTTTTTCTCCTGTAGAAGAGCTTCCATACCCGAACGCTAGAAGGTTGGTAAGTCTTTATTGCTATCCTCTGAACAACAGGTGAACAGACCAATTTATAGCTTGAGCTTGGTGCGCCTCCAGTGACGCCTCTTGGCGTTGAACCTGATCTTGTTGTCATACGGATCCACTGGGGAATGTTCTGCCGGGTCTTCTTGGTCAGCTTCATCTTTATCCTGAAGGTCTTGTGAGACGACATTTCAAATGTTTGAGATTAAAAAGGCTTTTATTCTAGGTAGAAAAAAATAACCCAATTCACAAACAGCCAAAGTTGAAAGAAAAATCTAGAGAGATTTGTGAAAAAACCTTTTTAGAAAGGAACTTATCCCTGGAAGCTTGATATTTCCATCTTAAAATAGAAAGTGTGTTACATACAAAAGTTGAAGAAAAATCTTGGAATCTGGCTTAAAATTGACTACTTGTGGTGTGTAATAAATGTTTAAATTTTGGTTGAAAAGCGTCTTAAAATAGTAAAATAGTTAATTAAAAAAAATATTCTTTTGTATAATTATACAAGGTCATGGAGACTATATTCATTGATCAAATTGACAATAAATTCAAAATCACAATAAAATAGTTTTTGTAATAATAGACTAAAAGGGTCAATGAAGTATTTTGAATTGTATTAGTCTTAAAATAGTAAAATCTGATTTCTTTTCATTTTTAATCATTTGGTATAGGTATAGGTATATACCTGTATAATCATGTGCGAAGTTTCATGATATTCTATCAGATCCTTCTTGTTGTAACATTTTGTATTTCCATTAGTGTATATAATATAAAAATCAGAGATTTCTGCATCATTTTGTGAATACTATCTCGTTCTTCAAACTACACCATTAATGAAAACTTCTAATAGTAAATTAAGAAATATCATTGAATCACAAGAAACAGGTGTGCAATGCAACGTGAGGACAGTTCGATAGAGAAAAAAATTCAAGTTTTATTAATATTTGTTCGTTTCCCTATCTTTCTATTATCATTTCAGTATTTTAAACGAAAGATGCACATTATAATTCACGAATTCAAAGCTGATTAAAGTCACATGACAGTAAAAAGCCAATCTAAGCGAAAAGATGCACATATATATATTAAAAATAAAAAGGCATATCCTGACCAGTAGGACATGTGCTTTTCAGAAGGCAGAGCGCCATCTGGTGGAACAGAAATCAACTAAACATTGATTTAGCCTGTTCCATGATATTTGGCCAATCCAATTTCTTGATAAATCAAGAAAAGCCATCTACGAACGCATCTTGCGCTGTTGGCGCTCGTTAGCGTGGAGTAGGCAGTACCACTGCGATCAAAAATATTTTTGATCCCAGAGGCTTCTTGAGAAACCTAGAAATGGGTATTTAAGGCCAAACTTTCGTAAATACGCTTAACACATGAAAAAAAAAAATAGAAAAAAAAAATAAAATGGTTAGGCGTTGATATGTACCAAAATTTTTACAAGTTGGAAATTTGTCTGAATTTGCCCAAACTGGCGTTGAGGCTCATTCTTTGTCATCATTAGTAAAGTTGTTTACTATGGTGATGTACAGTGCCATCGTTCTGATGTACAACTAAAGGAATATGTTCCTCTTTTGGTATATGCATATCATTATTAGAATTAAACAATTTTCTACTGCCTTTACTGCATGATAAAATTAAAGGAAGGGCCTGGCAGTGGTGAACTCTCCCATTAATTTATTATTGCAGTAAGGGCAGTAGTTGTTGTTGTTGTGTCCAATGAAGAGCCTCAGATGTCTCCATGCATCTCTATCACAGCAGCAGCAATGTCCACTATCTTGGGTGTGTAAAGCTGTTGCTCTGGGTCTCAATCTCTTCTGTTGTTGTTGTCATGTCCAATGAAGAGCCTCTGATGTCTCCATGCATCTCTATCACAGCAGCAGCAATGTCCACTATCTTGGGTGTGTAAAGCTGTTGCTCTGGGTCTCAATCTCTTCTGTTGTTGTTGTCGTGTCCAATGAAGAGCCTCAGATGTCTCCATGCATCTCTATCACAGCAGCAGCAATGTCCACTATCTTGGGTGTGTAAAGCTGTTGCTCTGGGTCTCAATCTCTTCTGTTGTTGTTGTCGTGTCCAATGAAGAGCCTCAGATGTCTCCATGCATCTCTATCACAGCAGCAGCAATGTCCACTATCTTGGGTGTGTAAAGCTGTTGCTCTGGGTCTCAATCTCTTCTGTTGTTGTTGTCGTGTCCAATGAAGAGCCTCAGATGTCTCCATGCATCTCTATCACAGCATCAGCAATGCATGCCATCTACGTTTTCTTCGTAGATCGCGAAATGCGTGGTGTCGCTGGGGACCCATTAGCGATCTTCCATCAAACTCTGCAGCGGTGGCAGAGACGCCATGTGCATAGTTGTATTTTTTAATCATTTTTTTTATATTATAACCATCATCCTCATTATAAATTTCTCATTTTCTCATAATTAGTGCGGACTGTGCACTTTATATGTATTGACATGATGTCAATAAAAATATGTTAATTGTCAATTGTCTCTATCACAGCATCAGCAATGTCCACTATCTTGGATGTGTAAAGGGCAGTAGTAAATTGTTTAATTATAACAAGAATTATACGCGTCTAAAACAGTTTCAATTCCTTATATAACATAGAATGCTAATGTATCATATTACATGAATATCATCCTTCCGTAACTTTATGTTGTAAACATATATATATGGCGTATTTTCTAGTAGATTTGAGGACTCTAGCTGTCACTGTAACAAGGAAACCCAGGACTTGAGACACCTACTGCTGGAATGCCCACTCTTCTTTATCGCTAGACAACAGACAGTAAATATTGTTGTAGATCTATATCAATTTGTAAATACACCTATCCCCCCATTTACACGGTAGATACGTTCCTGAGAAAAACGTGTAAATCGGGGGATTGGTGTACACAGAAATAAAAATAAAATGCATTGGCAGGTTAAAATATGTAGTCAGCACATAAGCTCGGGATTCCTCGTGAGATGTGTACACAGCGCATGTGTTCAATCACAGTAGCATTTAGTATAGTGCGATAAAAACAACAACAACAACAAAAAACCTATTTGGAAAACCGTGTAAAAGCGAAAACGTGTAAAACAAGTACCGTGTAAATCGGGGGATAGGTGTACTAGAGATTATTTTCATAGATTTAACCATTTTGTAAATATATTTATGATTATCTTTCTAACCTGGAAGAATCAGGTTCCTAATATATAATATTGTTTCTCTTTATTTTTTTTTGTATAATATGTTTATAAAACGACGTTTGACAAGTTTTAACGAAAAAGTTTCTTTTGAACGAAAAATCGTAATTTATTTTAAGGAGAATTAACGACTATTTCTACCCTTGGGGATGAAGTATTAGAAGATGAATTGTGAAGAGTAATGATGAACGGAAAAATAAAAGTGTCCAGGGATGGGAACATATAAATCGACGCAATTATCCCTAGCCGGGATATCGTGTTTTGTGTGTTGTAATAAAATAAATAGTAGATGTACTAGGATTGATCTAGTATGAAGAGTACCTCTAGCGGCATCTCTCAGCCGATGACAAATATGGCAAGGTAATGGCCACCATAGAGGGAGGCTGGTTGTCTGAGAAGCAGACGTGGGGGACTGGGTTCTAAATATAGGATAATGTAAACCACGGCAGGCAGCATCCTGTGTGGCCGTCTGTTTGTTTTAGTATTGTTGAGTAGTATTTTGTTGTTACTGTATATAGTATTGTTGGGTAGTATATAGTATTGATGGGTAGTATATAGTATTGATGGGTAGTATATAGTATTGTTGGGGGTAATATATAGTCCAACAATACACTACCCAATAATACTAGAACAACTTCCAACAATACACTACCCAAAAATACTATAACAACTTCCAACAATACTAGAACAACATCTAACAATACAATTCAAAAATAACATATACGTAGTATTGTTGGGTACTATATAGGATTTTTAAATTATATTGTTAGAAGTTGTTCTAGTATTATTGGGTAGTGTATTGTTGGAATTTGTTCTAGTATTGTTGGGTAGTGTATTGTTGGAAGTTATTCTAGTATTATTGGGTAGTGTATTGTTGGAAGTTGTTCTAGCATTGTTGGGTAGTGTATTGTTGGAAGTTGTTCTAGTATTGTTGGGTAGTGTATTGTTGGAAGTTGTTCTAGTATTATTGTTGGAAGTTGTTCTAGCATTGTTGGGTAGTGTATTGTTGGAAGTTGTTCTAGTATTATGGAAGTTGTTCTAGTGTGTGTGTTGTTGGGTAGTGTATTGTTGGAAATTGTTCTGTATTGTTGGAAGTTGTTCTAGTATTGTTGGGTAGTGTGAATTGTTGGAAGTTGTTCTAGTGTTGTTGTGTAGTGCATCGTTGGAAGTTGTTCTAGTGTTGTTGGGTAGTGTATTGTTGGAAGTTTTTCTAGTATTGTTGTGTAATATTGTTGGCAGTTGTTCTAGTATTGTTGGAAGTTGTTCTAGTATTGTTGGTTAGTATATAGTATTGTTGGAAGTTGGAGTAGTATATTATTTAAAGCACATATAAATCATCAAAACTACCTCTGCAGACATTACTGCGATGATAGAAAGTATTGATGAGAGGACTTGGCTCATAAGTGGTGAAATTCCTCAGTGGTTTGGCCAAAATAATATTCTTGTACTGAAATAGAGGGCTCACTGATAAAATATTCCACTCATCTAGAATTTTCTATTATTGCAATAGAGTTCTGTAGTAGTTAAATTCTGCAGTAGCAAATATGTTAACAGGATTAGGGTGAATAGGCCTTGAGAAAATTTGAAGAGGAACGTGGCCTATTGAAGGTCATCAGGAAAAACAAACAGAAGAATTATGACTAGGGCATATATAGAGAGAGAGGATTGTTGAACCAAGTTCTTTAGGATGAATTGATTGGAAATATAAAGGTTGGAAGAACATGAACTGGACTTATGGATTGAAATGGAAAGGATAAACTAAGAAATAAAGAAAATAACTCAATGGATCATGGAGCCATTGAAGAATATAATCCACGTAAAAACAGATATAGCAAAGAAGAAGGACAGAGCCAATTTCCAATTATTTGTTTAGGCAGGTACGATAAGTTAACCCCCCACACTGATAAAACGGTGTTTACCTTACAACCCTGAACACTCGGATTTTCCTGGAAAATCTCTTAAAGATTTCTTGAAAAAGACATGGCCCACCTGTGCTGTGTGAGCAGAAGAGCTTAAATTGACTTGTTCCATATGTAAATACCTGTTTTCTTTCCTCTATTCACTCTCCATTTCTCCCATCCATATTTCCAATTTTTTTTTCTTTCTTATATATATTTTTTATTTTTATTTATAATCTTTGTATATATTTACCATATGTATATAATCTTTCTCCATTTTTATTTCCCACTTTCATAGGTTTCTCCGCCTTGTAACCCCAAATGTGTTTATTTTCTATAATATCGTCAAATATTATCTCTACCGACCTTACTGCAATGATATAAGTTTAAATGAGAGGGCTTGGCTCATCAATGATGAACATCAGTTATGTAGCGAAACTGCTGAGAGGGTTCACTTCTGATGAACCAAGCCCTCTCATTCAATAACTTATATTATTGCAGTAAGGTCTGTAGAGATAATATTTGATGATATTATTGAAAAAGAAACACATATTGCCAGTAAATTTTATTTGTTACAAATTCAATATCTCCATTATAAATATAAATCTTATTAAAAGGTTGATTAAAGAAGACCTAAGAAAAAGCTCAGAAGAGGACATTCACACATTTTGTAGACTTTTTAAAAAAACATAAGTAATCTGAAATATTCATACGACCTTGTATATTTCCCACTTCCAATACAAAGCTACAATAAAAAAAATAATATTAATGCTAATTCTTGCGACAAACTAATTCAAGAATTGAAGCCAATCGTATGTTTGTGGCAGTAAAATATTTGAAAACCATAAATTGTATCCGACATCTCAATTCTCGAAATTTACTTTCAGAAATTATTGCTTCTTTCTCAACCTCTTCAACCTTGCTATCCACCGTGGCCGTTCTCTTAAACTTAAATAGCAATATAGCTACACCACCTCATCAAATAAGCCATTAACTTTAGGTACCATTGGGTCATAAACTCTAGGGGAGGTTTTAAGGCCGTTATCTTAATTTGCATATCTCTCTCTCTTCCTAATTCTTCCTCCCTATTTACTTCCTCATTTTTTTGAGCAAGAGAATGCTTGTTTTGAAATTAATGGTTGAATATCTTATTCATGAAATTTATCATTTGAGATTGAAATAAAATTCGAATGTATTTTTACTTTATATAGAAACATTCATACAATATCTACACATATTCTTATTCTTCTTCTTTGATATATTATAAGAAAACTGCAAGAACACCTTAAAAATCAAAAGACTTTGAAGGATCTCAAAAAATGGTACAATACAAATGTTCAATTGAGGTCTATATTTTAAAAAGTGTTTAATAAATACTTATTATATTATTTTTGCCATTTTTTTTTGTATACAAGAGTGCAAATTAAAAATGTTACACCCAAAAGAATCTGTTGATCTATTATGGAACTTGGCATGAAAATGTACATATATATATATATATATATATTAAAAGGAAAATATAAATTCAACTACTTTTTAGACATTTTGCATTCAAAACATTTAATCATTCATTACCTACCACAAGAAATTAATCTTAGACAAATGCTATGTTTTTTTTAGAATTCCTTCTAGGTAAACACTTTCTAGTGTATTCACCAGTATGACAATGGTATACAGTATTGTAACAGGATGTACGTGGAAGTCTGCATGTACACTCATGGACAAAACTTAAGGAAGTTCAACCTTTTATCATGTATTCCATTATACAGTTACGAATGTTATGCGTTCTTAATCAATTCTTCAGTTTTCATCTCTGTCACCGTTTGCTTTTTTTTTGGAATGGAGCTCTCCTATTGGTTGGCTACGATCACGCCACCTTTGCCCCCCCCCCCCCCCCACTCGCTTCTTCGTTTTTGTAACTATTGTGTTGGAGCGGGTCGCTCCTTAAATAAATGCATATATTAGTTAATAACTAAATGGAATCCTCTCTTTCTCTTTCCCAGTAAGAGATGCCTACGGAAGCCAACAGTACATAGACAGATAAAGCACATAGGCTATAGTTATCAACTAATATATGCATTTATTTAAGACGCCAATTTATAATTGTAACAAATAGTATTTGAATAAAAACATTCAATCGGGGGTAAAACACGGGCGTTGCCCGGGTCATTCGGCTAGTATATATATATATATATCATTATATTATTATTTTTTAAAGGATATAACGTATTCGAACTTACATATATGAGAAATCCGCCGTTATATAAACAAATAAGAAGTGGTTAATGCTTAATATATGAAACTTTCTTAGGTTTTCTCTATGAGTAGAATCGAAAATTACCAGAAACATTTATTTTTATTAAATAATGATATATTTATGAATATAAAATATAAATTATATATATTTTTAACTTGAAATATACCAATAATTATAAATTTCCAAACAAATTTTCCAGAAATTCTGGAATATTAAACCTATTTGGTTATTATTACAATATGGTATAAGCTTAAACATGTTTCTATATATACAGTTAAACCTGTCTATAGCGCCCCCTCTAAATAGCTCATTCCTCTCTATAGCGCCCGATTTTAAATACGTAGTACGATGCGATTTACATTAAAAGTGACCTGTCTATATAGCACCTCCTCTCTATAGCACCATATTTTTGGTGAGTCTCAAGAGGGGGCGCTATAGACAGGTTTAACAGAATATAAAACCATAAAAACAATATAGAATTACTGATTAGAAATGTAAAAGGGGGGCAAACATAAGTTTTTTACAGCTATAGTATCTTCTTTTAAGTTTAAAAGTAAAGTTTCCAAGCGAAAATCTCTCTTCGACAGTCAAAGACATATATCGACTTCTTGAGATTTGATGCGAATGTTAGTTACCTAGAAATATTCAAATGATCAAAATTCAGTTCAAAGAGTTTCTTTATATTAAATAAAGAATAATTTTAAATAATTAATATTGAAAAATAATAAATTATTTAAAAAAAAAATTAACAAAATAAAGAAACTTCTTTGCCTTTGTTTTTTGCTCATTCGACTTTTTAAGATTGTTGAGAATTTTAGTCGATGTTTCGTGAGATAAACCGGTAGAAGAGTAATTTTTGCGTTTAAAATCTTGACTTTCAAATAAAAAAAAGTCTCCTATTGAGAAAATATCTTTTAGAATTCTAATATATTCCACACGTATTCATCGCAAGCATCAATGGTTACACTAATGTTTCATTAATTAAATAATTATAAAGTTTTCTTGAGATGAGTTTCTTTTTGTTTTATCAATGTTGTCTTAAGCTTTCGGGAATCTCTGTCCTTCTACAGGAGAACATAAATAAAATGCCGCTTGATGACAATATATATATGTAGTAATGTAGTTGTTGTTGCTGTAGAATGACTATAACAAGTCGGTGGACGAGTGGGTAACACCCTCGGTTCCCGACAGTCATGAACTAGGTTGCTCTTGCTGAGCGGTACCTATTAATGTGATTTGAACCGGGGTAGGATGACTGTAGTGTGGTATGTTGGTTGCAGTCGTGGTGGCCACAATGTTTAGAGTGGTTTCAGGCGTGATTGGGATTACACAAAAAGACGAGGCATGTTGGATGTCACCATAGAGATGGCGAGAGAGTAAGTGAAGCCGACACCGGTCAGGGGAGATCTGTTGAGAGGGGTCTGTCAATCCTCGTGTCTCAAAGCGGACTAATCTGTTTTAGTAAGAATGGGACACACTTGGAAACCCGACTTGTTTTTCAGACCTTTTTCCTCCACTGGCGCCGACTGTCACTCACTCGAAATTTCATTTCTGCCACTTTGGCAATTACATTATAACATTCGCGGTATAGTTGCAATTTTCGTTTTACAATCATAAGCCGCGTTATATTGTATTTTAAATTGCTTTATATAATATTTACGAACAGAAAAATATGTCCAGGGTAGCCTAGTGGACATGGCATCTGCCCGGTAAGCGGAACACTGTGGGTTCGATTCCCATCCCTGGATACTTTTATTTTTCCGTTTATCATTACTCTTCACAATTCATCCTATCATACTTCATCCTTAAAGTTAGAAATAATCGCTATTTCTCTTTAAAATAAATTTCGATTTTTCGTTTAAAAGAAACATTCGCGGTATAGTTGCAATTTTCGTTTTACACTATAACTATACAACACATGGAGACATAGGTATATATATTACAACATATATGCTCTTCTGTAGAAAGGCCGAGATGGTGAAAGCTTGAGACTGTGTGTGTGTTGCATTGATAAAATAAAAATAAACTTATCTCCAGAAAACCTTTTAATTATTTAATTAATGTCCAGGAGATTTAAATCAATGGTTACACTAATGTTTCATTTCCCTATATACATGGGAATTAAACAAAGAAAATAATGAAATAGTGAGGGGGAAGGTAAACAAGGCCAAAGTGACATGTCCTGGAAACCAGTTTATTGTCATCAGGACAGATCGCCAACGGGAAGTTTGCATCACGTAGGACGACTTCGCTTCAATAGTCCCATCAGCTAGGGGAAACTGGGTTGCCGAGATTAATGGAGAAAAAGTTTAATAAACTATCCGTGAGTTGAAAAAAAAGTTGTGAATGAGGGAAACCAAATTGAACAAAAACTTGTCAAATCTATAGATTGTAGGACACAGGATCTAGACCCGACCTGGGTCAATTGATCTGATAGATGGGGAATCTTGGCCGGCCTGAACATTAGGGAAACTGAATGTATATATTGTTGCATCAATTTTAATGCGCCCTACATTTATTCAAAATATTCTATGATATTTAATATTTATTTAAAACACAAGGAAATTACTGAAGAACACCCCCATTACCTGCTTAATTGTACAGCCCTTGATGAAGAAAGGAAGGCCCTATATCAACAAATTAAATGTACCAACATTTCACCCTACGTATTGCTTTCAAAAATATCAGCAAACAAATCTAAGGCAATAGCTTACTATAAATTTTTTAGATCATCATTATGTAAGGACCAGTCAACAATTGAATGACTTTGAGACGAAGAGTAAAGCCAGTTCAATTTATATTTTACTACCTATGTAAATAACACAAGATGATTATTACCTTACCCAAATGGGAGAATCTGTATGGGGCAAGTTCCTAATAAAGGCTTTTTTGTTTTGTGTGTGTATTTAAAACATATTATATACAAGGATACCATTCCTTTTTATAGTTTCATACCTTTTGTAATATTTTTATTGTACATATATCTTGATTGGTTATTGAAGCGAGAGAGGACCTAGAGGTAGACTGAGGATCACGACCTACAAGGAAGACAACAAATAAATAAACACAATAACTTTAAAAGGTAATTTACTTTTATTTACTTTTCTTTATTTGCTTTAAGTATGGAAACCAGCTCTGGAAATGTGTATAAAACCAAGAAGGAGGAAACCAAGGTCGATGACCCTGAAAAGCTGCAACTTGGTGCAACAATATACAAACTTTTATTTTTAATATTTATCAAATTTCTAGAAACTACTCTTTAAAGTCGACCGCCAGATGTCGCGGCTTTCCCTATATAAACTTATTGTTGTTCTTTCCCGTTGGCCGGCTCAAATATTTTGTACATATGTAAATACGTCTTTTTTCTCTATTCTACTAATCTTAAGGCAATCATTTTTTTCTTATTTAATTATTTTAATCAACTCAATTAGAATAAATTGTGAAAAAAACTGTGTTTTTATTATATATTTAAAATATCACGACCAAAAACCAGTACCAAAATGCTTACGAACTCAAAACAATCACCATCAGCAAGTAATAATTCTATATCCCAATAATATTCTAAAATAAGCAGACATTAATATATATATATATATATATATATATATATATATATATATATATATTTAGTTGGAAAATTTGCCGGGAGGAAATTAATCCATGGAAGCAATGGTCGCCTCTCCCGTCAAAATAAACGTCAGAATCTGACGCCATCTATTGACCGTCGCCGCAACTAGCGACGGGAGAGGCGACCATTGCTTCCGTGGATTAATTTCCTCCCGGCAAATTTTCCATCTATGTTTTTCCAATAGATTTGGCCCAGCCACATTGCCAGCAAAACACCTCTTTGGTAGATTGTGAGGATTCCATTAGATCCCGTGTGGATCTCATGGAATAAAGTCCGCCCTAGACTGACGAGGGCCATTAGCCCGAAACCATGGTCTCTAGGTGGACGCTTCTCAGTTGGCCAAAGCTGGTGTTGTGGCTTTGTCACCGACCCGTGGCCGCTAGTTGCGGCGACGGTCAATAGATGGCGTCAGTTTTTTGACGTTTATTTTGACGGGAGAGGCGACCATTGCTTCCATATATTTAGTTGTTTTCCGAAAAATATTCTTTATTTAATTTGCATAACAAACAAAATCGAAATTATTATTATCATTACTTTCATTCTTAAACACAATATATAAAGTTGACGATCTTTGTAATGCAAATTTAATAATTATAATAATAAAAAACAATTTATTTGTGCGTTAAACTCCAGAGTTATTTATTTGTTCTGAAAATAGAGCAATCCATATTTAAATATTTTGATAATAAAAAGACATATATTGGATTAAAACGCGGCTGATTCCATACTCACCTTTTCAGTGATGCGCTAACCTATGTACGAGGGATTCTGTGGCCACCGGACATGCGTCGGACCTGGAGTCTGTTGTTGGGCTCTTTCTGCCTGTATACAAGGTATGTCCCATAAGTTCCCGGACTGGGTCCATAAAAAAAAAGGTAAGATTTTTTATTTTTTTTTTATTAAAACTTTTCAAAGTAATCCCCCCTTGCTTCAACGCACCAGCGCCATCGTTTCTCCCAATTGTCGAAACAGTTTTTATAAGCCTCTTTTGGAATGCTCTTCAATGCTAACGGCTATTTTTCTATTATGTCATCCCTGGTGTCAAAATGTCTTCCTTTTAGAACTGCTTTAAGTTTGGGGAACAGGAAAAAGTCATTTGGTGCGATGTCTGGGAAATAGGGTGGTTGAAGTAGGATTTGTGTCCCGTTTTTCGCCAAAAAGCTAGTCATCATGTGCGCTGTGTGAGGGCGAGCATTGTCATGGTGTAGGATCCAGCCACCATTAGTCCATTTTTCTGGCCTTTTTTTTCGAATCGCTTCCCTTAGACGGCGAAGAATGCCCAAATACATTTCCTTAATAACTGTTTGGCCTGCAGGAAGATACTCGTGATGAACAATGCCCTTGTTATCCGAAAAAGCGACTAGCAACACCTTGTTTCTGGATTTTTTGGGTCTAGGCTCACCCTAACCTCTCCACTCGGCAGATTGAGGTTTGGTTTCAGGGTCATAGCCATAGACCCATGCCTCGTCGCCTGTGATTATATTGTCTTTCCATTCTGGATCCGTTCTTGTCATTTCCATCATGTCCTCACAGGTTGCAAGCCGACACAGTTTTTGCTCATTGGTGAGGAATCTTGGGATGAATTTTGCAGGAGTCTTTTTGAGCTTCAAATCTTCGGTTACGATCCTTCCAACCGTTGTTTTAGAGATGCCTGTGTCTTGCTCTAGCTCCAGCAAAGTGGTTCGAGGATTTTCTTTTATCAAATCGGTGATTTTTTGCACATTTTCATCAGTCCTTTGAAATTTTGGGCGTCCTTGACGAGGATCATCTTCAATGGAAATTCTGCCAGCTTTAAATCTAGAATGCCATTCAAAAACAGTTGTTCTCTTTGGGGCGTCATTGGGGAATGCTTTATTAAGCATTTCAAAAGTTTCGGTTGATGATATTTGAAGTTTCACACAAAATTCTATGCAAATCCTCTGCTTCAATTTTTGTTCCATCGTAAAATCGCCGCAGCGCTAGGTGTGACCTTTAAATAAATTAGAATAACCTTGGCGCGCGCGCAAGTACCGCCTCTATATTGGTACCACCGTGTAGCCAGATATATGTTTTTTTCTATAATAAACAGTCAAATTCATTTACATTTTTCATTCATTTATTTTTTTATGGACCCAGTCCGGGAACTTATGGGACATACCTTGTATATATATATATATATAATAAAAGGATGTAAAAGCGCGAATGTTTCTTTTATACATAAAACGAACTTCTACTGTCCTTACTGCGATGAAAAAAATATATTGGGAGGGCTTGGCTCATCAGTGGTGAACCTTCCCAGCGGTTTCGCCAATTTAATCCACCAGACCGCTTCTCAGAGCTCTAATACTGTATTGGATCATTCTGCTTTTATATGCTACACTGAAGGATGGAATCTTAGAAATGGTTTTCAAGTAAACTATGGACATAAGCTTATAGGACAGTAGAATTACATTCAAATAAAAACCATTTCTAAGATTCCATCCTTCAGTGTAGCATATAAAAGCAGAATGATCCAATACAGTATTAGAGCTCTGAGAAGCGGTCTGGTGGATTAAATTGGCGAAACCGCTGGGAGGGTTCACCACTGATGAGCCAAGCCCTCCCAATATATTTTTCATCGCAGTAAGGACAGTAGAAGTTCGTTTTATGTATAAAAGAAACATTCGCGCTTTTAAATCCTTTTATTTTATATGTATAGATGGCGCGTTATTGCTTTGTGTTAATATATATATAACACGATTATAATGTATCAACAAGACAATATAGCAAAATTATATAAGAGAGAGAGAGAGAGCAAAACTAATTTCAACTATATAACTTAATGACGTATGTGGCGCTGAACAAAGGTTGGTGTTCAATCAACAGAAATATGATCAATAATTAACTCAACAATCGATATATGCCGTTTATTAGATATATTAACCATAACTACATTAAGATGAAAATACCAGGCTTCCAGGGAAAAGTTTCTTTTCAAAATCTTTAATTCACAAATCTTAAACTTTCGGAGACGAAAGCCCTTATAGGGGAGAAAAACACACACACAAAGCTTTATTAGGACTACCGGTCTTATACATATTCACCACAGGAAGAAAGGAAGCATAGATGGAGCTCCTGTATTCCAGGCAGCGCAGCACCCAACAACAGCCTCCTGGTCCGACGCATGTCCAGTGGCCACACGTTCCTTCGTGCATACGTCATGGTTAGCGAATCACTGAACAGGCTAGTGTAGAATCAGCTGTGTTATAGTCTTTGCTTTCCTAATCCAAATGGAACACGGCATTCGACGATTCTATTAATCTTCTCCGAATACGGGAGAAAAACACGATGCAATAGGACATGAGTTAAAATATAATCAAATACTATTTTAAGTATTTGATTATATTTTAACACTCGTGTCCTATTGACGATTTAATGTATCGCGTTTTCTCCAGTAGAAGGGTTTTCGTACCCGAAAGCTTGAGATTTGAGAATTAAAGATTTTGAATAAAATAAAGAATTATTTTGGAATTATAATACCTTGATAAATGTTGGTGTTCAGCCAACTGAAATATTGGTAAAATAAATGATATTTTGATCCAATATATGCCTTTTTAATTAAATAAAGAATTATATAAAATCATAATTTAATAAAAACTCTGTATATTATATACATTGTTTACACAGCGGGAGGGAATCCGCTACAGATATTGTTGCACCAGGTTGCGGCTTGGCAGACTCTTCAACCTTGATTCTCTCCTGTGCCGGGTCTTACATCTTACCAGAGCGTGTTTTCCAACCATCCTACAAATTTATATGGGGGAATAATGAGATAACTCTACTTTAAGTAGCCTCCAGAATAATTTATTTATAACATCAAAGAGAGGATTGAAGTCACACAGTGTACCAAAATACAAATGGTGATTTTATAATACATAAATCTGTTTATAATATATATATTCTGTTTTATAATATAAATAAATATAAAATATAAATTTGAATTTAAAATATATTAAAAATAATATTACAAATTAAAATTAAATAGGCACATTAGCCATGATGCAACAATATACTGCTGGGTTTGTATTGTTCAACTCAATCCTAAAGATGGTATTTGGAAGTTTCGCCACTATGTAATCTTCTTCAGGTCTGAAGGATATAGAAGTACAGTAGTTGAAGTACAGAATGTCAACTATCCGGGATGTCTAGTACAGATACTAGAGTCTAGTACTATAATCGCGGCAGCCTGAATGGTTTATTGAGCTGAACCAGTTGATCAGATAGGACTGGGATCAAATCTGTAAGACTGACCATAGATGGAACGTCCATTAGGTTAGAAATTTACATCCAAAGTTCTCTCTCTATATCGACGATGTAGCAGCTGGAAAAATTCATTGTTATAATCTAACTATGGTGCATAGATGAATTTTTCCTTTATTAAATAAAAAAACTAAATTACTCTATGAAATCTAAATAAAAAAATGAGTAAATGTTTTGAATAGGAATAATACTATATATACCTAGCTTGCTAGTTTTACATGGTTAAAAAAAAAGATAATATACATGTATATAAAAAAATAAACGATTCTTCTAACCAACGGTGTATGAATTTCTGATTTTGAATTCCTGATAAAACTTACAGACGACACCGTTATAGCAACTTTTCCCACTAACCTCTCCAGATAATGGATAGGGCAATCCATTATAGCCCAAACCTCCCATCTAACTATAGGTCAAGAGATATATTCTTAAGATAACTTCTATGCAAATTGATTGTATATTCCGGAATTCCTATCTTAACCTCAATCTCAATAGGTCGGATTGGCTTTGATATAGCACTTAAGACTTTTCTTTTTCTGCGTGTGATGAAAGATATTCTAAGTTCAGCTATATGAGCAAAGGTAAGTATTTATTTACATAGCAAATTAGCATAGGTACAATTAACATATTATACAGTAATCTGAAGTTAAGAAAGATGGTATGACATTGGGTAGCTCTTTGATTGGGAAAATATATGCAACTAGGCACTATATAAGAAATATGCAAAAATGTGACATTTATATATAAATATATATATATTTTTTTGAAAATAGAGCAATCCATAAATAAATATTTAATTAAAAAGGCATATATTGGATCAAAATATCATTTATTTTACCTTTTGGATCATCATATGCCTTTTTAATAAAAAAAAAAAATATATATATATAATGGTACTACAACAGAATTTCACCGACCTGACTGTACCAGACTGCAGAAATGGTCAATGGATGGATTTTAGGCCACAGTTTCCACGTCATTTTGATGAGACAGGTTGCCTTTCGTTTTAGATTGATTTCCTCCCAACGAAATGATCATATCACAACTTATTAATGTAATTGCAACATTTCAACAGCCTTCTGTATTTCTTTTCAACAGAATCTGTTCACACCAAAGACTGATTCATCTGAAATTATAACAACAAATATCATTCCGTCAAAAGATTGCATATCTATTAATGAAAACTAAGTTTCAGTACAATTATTGTGAAATAAAGAGTATAGTTTCACTGAGTTTTTTTAGATAAAGACAAGGGCGTTTCGTTCAACAAACCTCATATAAATATGAATTCATTGTAACTACACACTGTCTCCGAGGATAAGTTTCTTGCTTTCGATCTCTCAAGCTTTCGGGATCGCAAAGCCTTCTACCGGAGTATACAACGAAATGAATCCTAATCTTTAACTACTATTTATATCTTGTATATTATTTACATATCTCTAAAATGAGCAAGGAAACTATATATTCAATCATAGAGACCTATGTAGGTGATATAGAAGAGAATTCGCCATGTTGTGCGGGATTTGATTGAATATGCTACGATTGAGAGAAATCCAATCTCCTGGAAGCAACATGTCCCAACTGCAGGTGTCGGGTTAGTAGTTTACTTTCCCAATCCTCGGTACAAGTTTTCCTCAATTAAACTGTTAGGATACTTCTTACCTCTTGTTTTTCATGCAGCAGATATCTTGTGAGCAACGTCTCACCATTTTTTGAAACCACTGACTAGCTTGATGACAAAGAAGTCTAAGGTTTACGCGGATTTTCCAGGTTCCTAATGATATTTTTGCATCAAAACTAATTCAATTGGAACTATCGGGTAAAACTGCATTCTATAATGGCTTCCTGCTCATGTTGTGATCGGGAGTAATGAGATGGCGGATGGACTAGCAAAGGAAGCCAGGAAGTTGAGCCAAAGGAAAGAACAAATGTCAATATTTGATGCTGATGCTTTTGCAAAAACTAATATAACCCAACAAAAGACAAGGAAAGTTCAAATATGCGACATAAACGCTGAGAGAAGAATTACAGAAAGCAAAAACGAGACTCAGAATGAAACACTACAAAGGAATGACAATACATCCAGATGGTACAAGAACCTACAGGACATGCAACAACTGTCCTGGTGTGGAACTAACACTTACCCACATATTCTCATGTTCAGTAATGGCCGCAGCCTTGCAGAAGATTAACATGGATCCAGAACAGCAGTGTAAAAACACTTAAGATAGAGGACATTGCGACTGTTGTGATAGAGATGCATGGAGATATCTGAGGCTTTTCATTGGACACAGATACAACAACAACAAACTAATTCAACATAATAAAGATTAAATTTAGGACCAAATCGGATTCAGGATCAATATTTAAAAAAAAAAACAGAATTCGATTTTATATTTCAAATTGATCGCATTCACGATCAAAATGTTTGGTTTCGAAATACTTTCAAATTCATATTTAACATCACACAATGAAAATTACAATTTTATTTGATTTTCTAACATTATATATAAGAACCAATATATTTTGTCACACAACCTCAGAGCTTGAATAAAGAAAAAGAAAATATTGGCAACGACTGAAGGTCCACCTTAAAATGGCTGATGGAAGCTGCTTATAAAGGTAATCTGAATTATCCAATATAATACCCCATATTCGAATTAAAAAAAAAATTGCTTCCTGGACTAGTCTTAAATCCAGAACAGACTGTATTTAGATGTGTTGCTATTCAAAGCTACCGAAAGTTACATTAATGTAAATAAAAGAAACTGGAAGGAATATCATAAATATTGACATCAATATACACAGACTGTTATATAAAACAAATGATTAAAAATGAGAATAATTTAAATATAAGTCTTTTAGAGATGTTTTGAATTCAAAATTTAATAATTCCCTACAAGTTACAAGAAGATAATTTTATCCAGAATCCGTATTTTAACTTAAATTTATTTAAGATGTAATACTTTCTATTTCTACTGGTTTATTTTAGAATTGCCATTCAATCTATTTGTTGATTGACAGTTAACTTTCTCAATAATTGAAGACAATAAAGAGTTGTGGGTTGCGCCAAGTTCAAAGATTTCTTAACGATAATTCAGAAGCTGGCAAGAGGAGTTCAACTCTTGATAAAACAAAGCATGACGCAAGGAAGGTCAGAGGTGGCTGCACTTGACTCGAGGGCCTATGGCGTATCCTTTGTACCATGGTGATGTACAACCTTGCTAGAGAATGCCAGTTATCAAGTGGGATTATTGGACATGAACAGCACATAGCTATGAGCTCTAGCTAATCCGATCTTACATTCAAATAGATGGTAAATTCAATCAAATCTATTTATAGTGTAATTTTGGATTTATTACACTTGGTTAGTTTTATTATAATTCACTAGTTGAGATAGAAACGCTTCACGATTTTGCGTGTCATCCTTGCGCAGAGCCCTTGCTAATTTTCTCTGTATCGTTCCAATGTACCGCTGAACAAGCGTGTAATAGTGGAGATAGAAAGTGTTATAAACTCAAAAGAAGTTTAAAAACACGGAATTTGGAACAACTTAATTTCTTGTGGCGTGTAATTATTGACTAAATTTTGAAAGGAATAAACATATGAAAATAGCTAAATTAAAAATCGTTATTTTTCTGATATTATTTGGTATATGTGTGTAATAGTCTATATTTTTATATTCCAATTTCAATGAAATTCCACCAAATTATTTTGAGCGTTCAATAGCTTCTTTTATAAAAAATGGATGATAACCACTAAACATTTCTTATTCTTAAGTTGTACGAAACTACATTAGAAAATGGGAACGTTTGAAAAAGTGGGTCGCTCAGGGAGGTAATTGCTTATCAGGATGATCGACCACTGTGATCTACTAATTAAATAAAACTTTCATGGATATAATGGCAGAAAAAAAAAGAAAGCGTTTCTTGATTGTTTTTATAATATATTTCAAACATTACCTTTTAAGTTTACATAACTCTTACTCGAATACCTGCCAAAGGAAAAGTAGAGTTTTATCTTGGCAATAAATAATAATTGTTCAGGCATTATAAGTTGTTTCGTGGATCAGCGTGAAACGACACTGTGGCTGAACAATGAGCAGTACAAGACCAGATCACGGAGGAAATAATGCAGTAGTCAAACCATAGAATATCTGATTGGATTGAGAAGTAGAATCTGAAGAGTACAGGTAGGCAGGGGATTCGTAGTAGAAGAATGCAGTGTGTACGGAGAACAGTCTGTAAGGAACTATACGGCCCACACCAGCCTCTCGGTCCGTGCGCCATCAAAGCGCCTTTCATGCCCCGGCGCCATCTGCGTTGTGTCTGTCGGTCGAAGAGGGGCGATCAGTTTGTCGAGATGCCAGTCCGTCTCATTACCGCCACAGCCCGCCCGGGCATTCGACGTATCTCTTTTCGTCAACTAGAAGTAACTCCTCGAACTACTAGTGCTCCATTGTGGGTTTTGAGAAAGCTAAACATTGTTGATTGACATTCAACCTCTGTAGTTCTTGTGTTATCGTCAAGTGGAAGTAACTCCTCGAGCTACTAGTGCTCCATTGTGGGTTTTGAGAAAGCTAAACATTGTTGATTGACATTCAACCTCTGTAGTTCTTGTGTTATCGTCAAGTGGAAGTAACTCCTCGAGCTACTAGTGCTCCATTGTGGGTTTTGAGAAAGCTAAACATTGTTGATTGGCATTCAACCTCTGTAGTTCTTGTATTATCGTCAACTGGAAGTAACTCCTCGAGCTACTAGTGCTCCATTGTGGGCTTTGAGAAAGCTGAACGTCAACCTCTGTAATTATTCTGTGGTCGTTAATTGGACGTAACTTGGAATGATCGACTTATAATAGTGCTCCATGAGGGCTCTGAGAAAGCTGAAATATTGTTGATTTACATTCAACCTCTGTACTTCTTGTGTTAATCAATACGGATAAGGCACCTCAGTTGGCCGGTATTGTGATCAGGGTGCACGGACCGATCTGATCTGCACCATGGCAAGACACTTCTTGTGTTATCATCAGCTGGACGTAACTTGGTGTAATTGACTTACTGGGGCTTAATGAGGGCTCTGAGAAATCTGAAATACTTCTGTGGTGGCCAATTGGACGTATTGCTCTATTTATGCGTGTGGGATGGAATCAAGTTAAAAACAAATGTTATAATCCACATTTAAACTTTGCATCAATTGTGCCATGTGGCTTTCATTTCTTGACGTATTTCGTCCGTCAAATAAACTTCTTATGACATAAAAAAGGATAAAACTTTGAATGTACAAAACGTCGAAAATATTGATAAATTGATTTCCTTTTCAAACCAATTGGTCTATGTAGTAGCTTGTAGATTCACGACTTTTCATTTTCATATCCCATTTAAAAAAGGTATTCAAAATTATAATACTAAGGCAATTTATATTTGTAAAAACGATTGAAATAGCTAAATATGAGATGGTTAGAAACAATTAGGTTAGATAAATCAATTCGACCTTGAAATAAATATGAAAGAAGTAGGATCGCATTCATCAAATCATTATCCAGCATCGTGATTGAACTACTAACCAGTGACCATACAAATAACCTTTAGATGATACATTGTTGTGTGTCCCAAACAGAACTTTAAGGACAACCTTGGTAATATGGTAACCTTGGTGAAATTATAACAGAAATTTTATAGAAAAATGATTTATTCTCTGATGTTCTATATCAAGGGTGGCCAATCAGCAGGTGGACCAAATTTCAGAATTACAAGGTTGTTCAAAAAGTTCGTAAACACTTGCAAAATATAAATCCTAATATGTTTACGAACTTTTGGGCCAACCTTATAATAATGAGGCAAGGAATCACCATGATCTTCTACCCATTTGTAGAATAAAAGAGTACTTTGTTGGAATTTAGGTTTACTTTCTTCACCCTCTCGGCCTTTAAATATTTAAGGAAGTACGGCAGGGCTGAAAAAAGTGAGAACTTGACCTAGGAGACATTTCGGAAAGCCCTAAAGAAAGAAACGCCCGGGAATTGGCAACAATGTTATCTTCTTCCATCGCTCCACCTACGCGGATTCTTCCTTCCTGAATTAGAACGTTTGTTCCGCAACAGGTTGTCGAGGACGGTAGCACAGCATAGTTTGGTGGCAGGCAAGTGGGTATAGGCTGAGGAAGTGTCGCATAGTATTCTAATTTTGGTCTGAGGCCCTTAGCGCAGTACATATAGACAGAAAAGTGGGATGTAGGCTATGAAATTGCCTCATAGTATTCCAGTATTGGTCCGAGACCCTCAGTGCTGTACATATAGACAGAAGAGTGGGTATAGGCTGGGTGAGTGTTGCATAGTAGTCCAGTATTGGTCTGAGGCCTTCAGTGCTGTACATATAGACAGAAAAGTGGGTATAGGCTGGGTGAGTGTTGCATAGTAGTCCAGTATTGGTCTGAGGCCTTCAGTGCTGTACATATAGACAGAAAAGTGGGTATAGGCTGGGTGAGTGTTGCATAGTAGTCCAGTATTGGTCTGAGGCCCTCAGTGCTGTACATATAGACAGAAAAGTGGGTATAGGCTGGGCGAGTGTCTCACAGTATTCCAGTATGAGGCCCTTAGTTCAGTACAAGAATGCAAACAAGTGGGATGTAGGGTAGAGAGTGATTAACAGTATTGGTCTAAAGCCACCAATACAGTTCAGGATGGCCGACAAGTGATATATAGACTGGGAGAATAGATCAAAGTATTCCGGTGTTGGTCTCATGTTCTTGGAAGATTATAGGACGGCATACAAGTGGGGTGTAGACTCGGCGAGCATTTCACCGTGTACCAGAGTTGTTCTGAAGCCGGTACAGAATGACACACGCAGTACGTGCATCCTTCATGGTGAAATCCCACTGTTCTACTTCGTGATGCCATGCCGCGGATATGTAGATACACACACATGTTCTCGATTTTTGGCATTTTAAAGAATGTCTACGTGTAATTATTACAGTACACAATTGCAATATGTTTGACCTTTATAGGTTTGGAATGCACACATTTGTGTAGGGATATGTCAGAATTATATGTGTGTAGATTTTGTGCTCAAATATACATTGATTGTAAAAATGTAGTTTCGGCGCTTCAAAGGAGAACTTAACTCCCCGGTCACTTTTATTTCGATACTTCTTTTGAATAAATACATACTAGGTCAAAACATGGTACATCATCTGTATAACCTGGATATCGTAACTACTTATTGTCTACATCTTGTCTATACTTTTTAAATATATAATCTACTTAGTTGCATACTTTTTATTTTTAATTTACTAATCCCAAGTACATATAGTACAGGCCATGAAAATTATGGTAGGTAGTTTGCGACTGCTTTTACTGTACATTTTCCTCCAGGTCTACACATGTGGAAAGCAGTTCGAATTTTGTACTTACAAGTGATAATATACGTCCAGGGTAGCCTAGTGGATATGACATCTGCCCGGTAAGCGGAAAATTGTGGGTTCGATTCCCATCCTTGGACACTTTTATTTTTACGTTCATCATTACTCTTCATAATTCACCCTTTCATACCTCATCCAAAAAGGTTAGAAATAGTCAATATTTCACATTGAAATACAATTTTGATTTTTCATTGAAAAGAAACTCATGCGGTGTAACTTCAAGTGTCGTTTTGCAATCACAGGCCGCAGTGTATTATATTGTATTATAACTTATAAGTGTGTCCAAGTTCAGTTTGATTATTTACATTCCCTGGACTTTTAAAAGAATCGGGTGGATTTTTTTTCTATGAAAAAAAGTATTCAATGCTGGTTTCGATACCAGGTTGTAGCTGTTAAAGATCGACAGTTTATAACATTCCTCCACCAAAAATTCCATTTTTCAATTCGATACATCTAAATAGTTGATAAATTATTTATTTTACTTAGTTGTCGTGGCCTAATGGTTTTCCCATCTGATCATGGATCAGGAGATTCTGAGTACAAAATTCCTGGCAGGTTCATTTTCAAAAGTAAAATTGTAGTACTATCGCCTATAACACTTTCCATGACATAATGAGACATAGCTTTTTTACTGGTTGGCTATATCAAGAGGATGTGCCATGCTGAATGGTTTTCTATGGACTTCCTATTAAAGCGAGCAAACAATATCTAGGCAACACAATGAGAGAAATATAATTACCGCTATCTATCAGGACTAACTATGGGACATTCATCACGATCAGGAAATGTATTCGACAGTATATATATTCCATTGAGTTAGACCTCTCTGCTCAACAATTTAGATTTTGATTGGATAATTGGTATAGCCACTTTATCAGCTGAAAACCTCTTTGACAAATATGGAAAATCTTATTAATCCCTTGTATATCTTATGAAATTAAAGTACGCCCCGGGCCATTAGCCCGAACCATGGTCTTCAGGTGGAGTTATGAATTTGCCAAAGTGGGTATCATGGCTTCGTCACCAACTCGAGTCTACTAGATTGTAGAGACGGTCAGTATTAGCGCATAGTTTATATTTTAACATGAGAGAAGTAGCAATTCGTTTTTTTGTGTGTGTGTGTGGTAACAAGCCAAATACATTACTGGCTTGGTGTTAGAGCAGCCAAAACTGAATGATCCATTAGACAATTGTAACATTGAGTCAGGCTGTCTCCAGTAAGTAAAGACACTCCTTGGCCTTGGTCCTAACATAGATCAGTCAAGGGCTTCGCCCCCTCCCGAAATACTCTCGAGTTATTTAGCGCTGTCCTAGACAGATTGGGTTGGAAGTGAGGAAATCCTGTCAGTTGTAACTCTATTTACAACCGATACAACTTCAGCTTTAAAATTGCCAAAAAGATAAATTTGGCCTTTCCCGATAGATCGTTCAGTAACAAGAACGATTCCTTGCACAGGGACCTTGCCAATATTTTTTGCTAATATACGCACAGTCCAATTGATCTGTTCATTAAGTGATCGAAAATTAGTTGAAAATACTTATACAATAAATCTTTTTAAAGCGACGTGGTTCTTTTTAGTCTTCTTAGCTAGCTTTCGGGCAAAGAAGCTCTTCAACAGGCCTTAAAACAATGTACGCTCCATAAAAGTGAGCATGAATAACATTAAGGCCTGTTGAAGGGCTTCTAGGCCAGAAAATTTAGGAATGTACATGGCTTTAAGGCCTGTTGAAGGAACTCTTGACCAGAACGTTTGGGAATATACATGGCTTTAAGGCCTGTTGAAGGGCTTCTAGGACAGAAAGTTAGAGACTGTACATGGCTTTAAGGCCTGTTGAAGGGCTTCTAGGACAGAAAGTTAGAGAATGTACATGGCTTTAAGGCCTGTTGAAGGGCTTTTAGGCCAGAAAGTTTGAGACTGTACATGGCTTTGAGATCTGTTGAAGGGCTTATTGACCAGAAAGTTAGGGAATGTACATGGCTTTAAGGCCTGTTGAAGGGTTTCTAGACCAGAAAGTTAGGCAATGTACATGGCTTTAAGGTCTGTTGAAGGGTTTCTAGGCCAGAAAGTTAGGCAATGTACATGGCTTTAAGGTCTGTTGAAGGGTTTCTAGGCCAGAAAGTTAGGCAATGTACATGGCTTTAAGTTCTGTTGAAGGGTTTCTAGGCCAGAAAGTTAGGCAATGTACATGGCTTTAAGGTCTGTTGAAGGGTTTCTAGGCCAGAAAGTTAGGCAATGTACATGGCTTTAAGGTCTGTTGAAGGGTTTCTAGGCCAGAAAGTTAGGGAATGTACATGGCTTTAAGGTCTGTTGAAGGGTTTCTAGGCCAGAAAGTTAGGCAATGTATATGGCTTTAAGGTCTGTTAAAGGGATTCTTGGTCAGAAAGCTAGCCAAGCTGAATTTCAGAATGTATCATGTTCCTTTAAAACGAAGTATTGAATCAATGTGTGTGTTAAGTTTTTTGGATCACTTAATAAACTTACAAGTATGTTTCTAATTACACTGATAGACAAAACTTAAGGAAGTTGTACCTTATAGCATATATATATCGGGATTCAGAAAATAACTCAGAGAGATATATATATGCTATAAGGTACAACTTCCTTAAGTTTTGTCTATCAGTGTAATTAGAGATTTAAATTCACAGGCAAGAGGAGAAAGCTTTTTAAAATCTTTTATTTAAGAATAGATATATATATTTTTTATTTTAAAAGAAATTTGTATCAACGAATTTGAAAGTTCAAATTGGGACCTACTCTAAATGTTTTGAATGAAGTTTTTTTCTCTTGAATATTTATTCAAAAATTTATAATAAAAAAAATTAAACATCTCTTGTTCATAGGCATACATTTACAGCTCTGCAGTTTTATCACATAAAACAACAACAAAAAGTGAAAATTAGGAGAAGAAATTTTATAAACCAAAAAAATAAATATTATATTATTATTTAAAAACCTCTAATTTATTTAAATATTTACCTCGACAAGCCAAGAAAAGATTTTAGTCTTTTTACAGCCATCTGAAATTTTAAAAGAATTTATATTTGTAAACCAATCTCGCCATTGGGACACGGATTTCCCAGTTTCAAAATATATATTAGATAATAAAAAGGCATATATTGGGTTTAATATAAAATATTAATTAAATTATTAAAAATCCAATATATGCCTTTTTATTATCTAATGAATTAAATATGGATGGCTCTATTTTCAAAACAAAATATATATGTAATTAGAGATATATAATTAGATCCCTTATGAATCTCATGGAATAAAGTCCTCCCAGCCCGAAGCCATGGTCTCCAAGTGGAGGTTTCTCAGTTTGTCAAAGCTGGTGTTGTGGCTTTGTCATCGACCCGTGGCCGCTAGTTTGCAGCGACGGTCAATAGATGGCGTCTAGCTTTGAAGTTCATTTTGACGGGAGAGGCGATCTTTGCTTCAATAGATCAATTTACTTCTGGAAAATTTTCCATAAATATATATCGAATAAGATGATAAATACATTTTTACTTATTTACATAATCAGCTTAAGAGTCAAAACATGCTTGTTGATATCGAACCCAGGTCGCCTATGTAGTAGGTCAAGTGACGCAGGGAATAAAGGAATGGCGCACACAGGAAAGGCCAAGTATGGAAGAAGAAAGAGAGGAATGGGGTAAGAAAGTGACCGGCTCTGAGCAATATTTGACTTGGAGATTTGCAAGTCACCTTCCTCTTGATTTTCCCTTTTCTGGAAACCCATTAGCCCTTTGTGCAAAATCTATCTTTACATAAACCCTTGTTTTGATGACGATTCTTCTCCCCTAAGCCTTCTCTCCTTGACTGTTTTCTTAAACGGCTCTTCCATAGTAGATGCTCAAGTATAATCATTTCTGTTAGAAAATTATGTGTTGAGGCATTCTGTCTCTATATCCGACAAACTTTAAGGAATATTCTGGAAAACAAGTTTTGAAAGTATATAGCGCAATTACAATGAATGTTAAAACTTACGTAAGTTCACATAATCTCATAAGAAATCAGAGACGCGATTGAAGAAATAGTTTAAATATTTACATATCAACATGTTTTTTTTTCAGCTGATTCATCGCGCAAATTGCGGATAAAGAAATCCAAGTTTTTACAGAATAGAGCATTTGGAACCCCCCCTCCCCACACAATAGTTATGTTTTATTAATAGGGGTTTGCTCCTTTGGAACGCAGAATTCAAAGCTGAGGTTTCACAAAAATATGGTATATAAGGGATTTTTCACAAATTTACATATTGTACACAAGTGGAAATAGAAAGTGCATTGCATCCAGAAGGAGTTGAAGAAAGTTTTGGCTCAAATTAATGTCATGTGGGGTGTAAGGATTGATTGAACTTTGGATGCCTAGCGTCTATAATGGAGAAGCCTTCCTTCCTGAGAGCAGATTTTTATATTTAACCACTAAATTGTGTAAATAATATCATTTTCTTTGTTTAATTCTTATTAATTTTTGTAACAATTAACTAAGAATGTTAATAAAATATTTTGACTTGTTAATTATCAATAAATATTTAATATAATTTTTTTGAAGGTTGGAATTATACGATATTAAATAAATACTACAATTAATATATATAAATTCCTAAATTCAGCGACCCGCTGTTACCCTTTTGAAGGAAAACAAACCTTACAATGTTTATGAAAATTTTAAACTATTTTAGACGCGTAAGATTCTTTTTGAAATTAAACAATTTCTACTGCCCTTACTGCAATGGAAAAATTAAAGGGAGGGCCTGGCTCATCAGTGGTGAACCCTCCCAGCGGTTTCGCCAGTTTAATCTACCATACCGCTGTTATATTGCATTTTTCGATCTTCCTTTTATAGTGATACTGATGCTAGACTCTTGGAATGGGCAATTTAGATGAACTATGGACATAAGCTTTGAGGACAGTAGAATTACATACAATTATAAATATTTCGAGCAATCGCTCTTCCGCAAATATCAAATTAAGTCTTTTATTAGAACATTTATATTACGTTGCACTAGCGCGCCATCTGTTTATATTAAAGAATTTTTAAAGATATTTATACACGTATAGAACGTGCAGCGCTTCGGTATTTCAAAAATACATTGAGCTGTAAAAACAAAAAATAAATTTAACAAAAATGTTGCTAAATGTTTATAAAAAGATAAAAAGAAAGTGAATGTTTTCAAATTCCACTTTGAAAGCTCCGCAACCCATTTCTTTTCTTTATAATAGAAGTTACATTTAAATTATTTACATTTTTGAAAAATGATATGGTCTATGTATTCATCTGCAAATTTATGCCAGGCTTCATGATAAGCTACCAGTGGGTGTCTACTTCCCACCAGTGTATTTATAAAGATAATATATTGGTTCAACAACTCGATTATTTGAATATTCCAATAAGGAAGAGTTTCTTATTGATGACAGGTAACTTCATCTCATCCCTGTTGCTCGTATGTCCAAGACGCCCACACGTCTTTCCCCGCCCATTCTCAAGTTCTTCGACATCACTTCAATCCTGGCACGCCCCAACATGGATTGGTCAAAAGTCGAGTTTCTCTGCGTATTGTTCTAACTTAGACGTACAAGGCCTTGATACTTAGACTTTGATCATAATAGGAGGTTAGAAAACTTTGTCTTGGTAGACATAACACCATGCAACGCTGGACGATTAAGAGCCAAAGCGCAGAGTGTCTCTGTATATAATCTTGATTCAAAATCAAATTTCAGAGCAGCGTCTATCTTTCATATTGTTATAAAGTATATATTAAAATCAAAATTCTTGTGAATGATAATGAAGTTTCAGGGAAAAACGGCACTTTTATTTAATCTTGATAGACTTTGAGGTGTAAGAGTTGAGGGTATCTATCTTTATTCTTAAATCAGAATGAAATTTCACGGCAGAATAGCACTTTTATTCAATCTTGATAAACTTCATGAAATTCTGGTGTGCGAATTTGTTAAGCTTAATAAAGAATATAGTGCGTGTAAGTATTCAAAAGCGAATTCCCCCTAATATAGAAAGCTCATTAAAAGATAGCTGGGGTGAAGAGACATTATTCCCATTATATAATGAAGAGAGTTTCTTCAAACCTTTGATAAAATCTGACATAGAGAGAGAGAGAGAGATTGAGATTGAAACTGATTTATTACAATGTACTTATAAGAGAGGTGCTAAAAACTACTGGAGTAATTACAACTGCTATTAATGGAGATGCATAATCTCAATGTATGATTTTACATCTATAGAATCACCCACATTGAGATATATTGAAAACCTTACAATAATAAGCTTTTTGAAATCAATATAGATGAAGAAAAATATTCTGTTCTGAAACTTGATTTTGAGTCAATAATATTGTAGCGTAGAAATCAAGCCTTGAAATATCCTAAGATGTAAAAGTATTTATTGATGACGTCACGGCGACTAGTCTACAATTATTAACAACTCAACCAAACTATCTACAGCTAGAGAATCTTGAGCAAGCAAGCAAAGAGATATTTTAATAATTATTTTACATAAAAGGTTAATATATATTTATATAATCTGTTGAATAGTTTCATTGAATAATTAAATTTAATTAATAAATTATTTCTTCGTCACAATATTGAGAGAGATACACCCAACTCTTACACCTCAAATCCTATCAAGATAAAGAGAGATATTATGTTATGAAACTTGATTTTTATTCAATAATTTAAAGATTAAATGTACCGTTGGGAGGCTAAGACATCAATAGTTCCATCTAACAATCATCCAAGGAACGAACCTGATTAGTGAAGTTCCTATATTTGCTAGAGGTCGAAGTACAAAGGACCAACCAACCATCATAGAAAAGCATTTTCAAATAAAAAAAATAGCTTTATGTTACATTCAATACATACAGGCCACAAACCAATCGATTTTTTTTAAAAATTTGATCGAAGCAAGTATTTAAAAGTATTGATCCATAGTTCTTATAACCTTCGATTAGCCATGAACTCTTTTTGAACGGGTTCCTGGCTTTTAGAGAATTGATAAGATAGACATCTTAATGGCCGATAAAGAACTAATGACGTATTCAGAAGGGCCGTCTTCAGAGCCACATGTGTCAAAAGAACAAAGGAATATTCCCAAGGCCTCGGCTCAAATGGCGCCAGCCGATATTAAGGCCGTATTCCCCATCTATATGGTAATGGGCCAATGTGTTGAGCTGTGACATCCTGAAATACTTCTGGCCTACATCTTCCCCAACTCAGCCAAAAACTGTTGTTTATATTGGTCCACATCTTGGCCATGACCCAATCATAATTCGCCCATTATCGCTCTATAAATTTAGATTCGCAACTAAGTATCTGTTTCGCCAATATATTTTATAACCTTGCTATGATAAAGTTATTTTTCTATTCTTTTTCTTTATTTTTACAGCCATCAATTTCATTTCAATATTCCATTTTCAATAATAAATGCCCTATATATCACATCGAAAGCTTTTATTACGATATTTCACCTTAAACATGAGAAAGAATTCACTTAGAAATCCAAAAATCAAAATAAAAGAGAAAAAATAACATATTTGCGTTAAAATACCCTCAAGAGAACTATTTAAAACACAATAATCTTATATCGATTCGATTCTTCATATTTTGAAAAGGAAGACTTATTTGCATATAATAATTTTGATGACTCAAAGGTGGACTAAAATATAATTTACATATTTTTTGTTCACTTTATTTCATTCTGTACTTTTTCAGAGACCCGATAAAATTGATAATATATTACAAGACAATTTGTATTCATAAGAAATAAAATTGAACCACGATTTTTTTTTAATTAAATAAACTTCTACTGCCCCCACTGCGATGAAATACATTGGGAGGGCTTGGTTCATCAGTGATCAAATCTCCCAACAGTTTCTTCAATTTAATGCATCAGACCGCTTTTTAGAGCTCTAACACTGTATTGTACAATTACACTCATATATGCGGAAATAAAGGTTGGAATCATGATTATGGTATTTGGGCAAACTGTGAGCATAAGCTTTTAGGACATTGTTAGCGGAAGATGCAAATATTTATGTGCTTTTACTGTCATAAAATCTAATGCACATAGTTTGCTCTTAAACACCATAATCAATATTCCAAACTTTATTTCCGCATATCTAAGCAGAACCGTCCAATACAGCATTAGAGTTCTCGAAAGCGGTCTGATGGATCAAATTGGCGAAACCACTGGAAGGGCTTACCACTGATGATCCAAGCCCTCTCAATATTTTTTTTTTATCGAAGTAGGGATAGTAGTAGTTTATTATATCTGGAAAAGGTATATTCGCACTTTATAGTTTCATATTTTATATATAGATGGCGCGTTATAGAATTATGTTTTAAGGTTTTGTTGAACAAAGAAGTAGGGAAGCATTTGTATTTTTTATAAATTGCTGCTTGGGTGAATGAGAGTTTGCTATTTTTCTTTTTCTTCTTGTATTAGGAGACAGTAAAAGTTATATGAATATATAGTGAGGAATATATTGCGCGCATAGACTAAAATATGTTCTGAAAATAGAGCAATCCATATTTAAATCTTTAGATAATAAAAATACATATATTGGATTGAATAAAATATTTATTTTCTAATATTTCGGTTGGCTGAACGCCAATCTTTGTCAAGGCATTACATTTTGTTTAATCAATAATTATGTATTCGAATCTATTGAAGTAAACACAAGAATCCGACAAGGGTCGGTGATTGAGTTCCTGTTTAAGTTTGGATACATTTCAGCTACTGTAATTTAATCAAAATTAATGTCTGTGTATGGAAACCAATCCATGGATAGAATCACAATACAACCAGACAGTGGATTTTGATATAAGTGATAAAGAAAGGCCAAGTAGATCAATCTCTGTAGTATCGTACTAAAATTTGACTCTAACGAAAGAATCGGTCAAGAATAACCGGACAATGACGACTTGTAAAATAATGGAAAGACTTTCCCTATCTAAAGGAAGTGTTCTTAAACTTATTAATGATCTTGAATATCGAAATTTATGATAAAAATGGGTGCCAAAATTTCCAAAACGAGAAATAATGCAATTCGGAAAAATATATTTGTCAAGACTTAATGAAATATTTTTATGAAGAACCTTCTCAGGTGATTGAAGGTATGATAACATGTGATGAGACTTGGATTTATCATTATGATCCCTTTTCAAAGTGCCAATCAATGTAATGGAGCCATAAAATATCGCCAGTCAAGAAAAACTAATGCCTTCCCTTTCCAAGGAGAAAATTATGATCTCTGTTATTTGGGACCAAGAAGGATTGATATTCATGGACACTCTTTAAATAAATTCTTCTATCAACAAGAGAATGTATTGCAAATCATTAGAAAATCGAAAAAGAACAATTGAAACAAATCAGTCAAATCAAATTACATCAGGATAATGGGAGACCTCACACGGCGCACCTGACTTTGGCGAAGATTGCAGGAATGGGTGAACTATGATGCCTTATTTAACGTACAGCCCTGACCTGGCACTCTCAGAGTTCTACTTGTTTGGAAGATTAACGAGTTTTTAACGGGGAAAAACTTTTGAAAGATATGGAATTTCACACCAAGCTGTTAGAGAGTGTTTCAGATCGTTTTACCAAAGTGATCTTTACAAGTTGGCGAAAACGCCGGATCAAATCTGTACAGAAGGAAGGTGGATATATTGAATGATTCTAATATATAGAGAACTGTTAGGAGTTCTTATATACTGAGTTTCTGTTTTATAGTTTGTTAATAAGAAATGTTATTACCGATTGTGTTCTATTTATTACCGAACCTTATACTTGAAATAAGAAAATAAAGAGATGGTTTAAATTGAACATAAGGAAATGGTAGTGAGTGAGAAGGAAGTATAAGTGGGATGCCGGCAGTGCTGTGATGCTCGGTCAGACCTTATCTCCAAATCCCCGCTAATGGACCCTGGGGTCGGGGAGATGAAAGGGGTGACACTCCTCCATCACAAGTCCTGGGATCTGCCGTTTAGCACGCACCTCCCCCTCTTGATCTATGTGGGCAATCTTTCTTTTTTCCTTTCTCCACACGACGTCTGAAGAAGAATTTGCATTTGTCGTTCTTTAATAAGAGGTCACTGACTTCTTTTAAACTTCACACTCATCTTTTTTTTTGTTCCTTTTTAAACTTTTGTTGAAGCTAGGATTTGACCTTCATTGTATTATGTATGAAAAAAATGTCTTCTTGTCAAGATGCTATCAGTTAGATGCGTTTGGTTCACAAAAGGATAAGCCAACCATCTATATCTACGAAGTATGAAGACTGGCTGGAAATTACTATAGTAAATTCTATTTGCCAGTAATCCCTAGATGTTCCCTTAGAAGAACATTGCCATGTACTGCCATCTCAAATACAGAAGCGCCATCGAGAAATGCTATCTCACCCTGTTATGAGTAATTCTATATACTCAACTTATTCTCAAAAGTACAAAATTGTGAATCGAAGAGTTTCTTGTAAAGGTTTTGATTCAACCGAGATTTCGATCATTTCTGCCCTTCTACAAGAGTAAAAATAATCTTCGCTTCACGATTTTGTACTTTAGAAAATATATTGCTACAGGTGGGATTATCCAACTTATGATATACTTAACTCTTCATATATTTTCTAATTCTAGACCATTCTATACCAAGAATGATCACCAAGCATTTCTTAAAATTAAAACAAGTGGTAATTGGGCGATGTGTCTTTTTTCCACCATTAAAAGATATAATGTTTCTATTCATCATATTTGGCAAGGCGTTAAAAATTATTCTAAGGTTGCAAGGGCGCTTTCTCACGCGATAGTTCAAATTTTGTACAACATCTAAATTCTTAAATTTTTATTTGCTCCTGACAATAACAAAAGAATTTTGTCCAAACGTCGAGATAATAAAAAGATTTATACTGACCGAAGTATTTTTAATTGTAAGAATTAATTCTGTTGATGCTAAAGACGGATTTGAGCTTAAATCAGATTTAAGACTGATACTTTCTAGTATTTCCTGTTAGTTTTAAATCGAGAATATTGTAGAGTAGAGCGCTGACGTAAATGGGCAACACAGACTGATCTAGTTTCAGCTAAGTGTTGGATATCAGGAAAATCCGTTCCGGTATTACATCCTGTCTCGTCAGTACCTCTCTCTCCTGGTTCAAGAAGTAAATAAATGTTTTTATAAATTATTATTTCATATACTAATGAAGTAATGAAGGTCAAAATTAGCTCGAAACTATGATATGCAGGTTGGTTTTTGTCTGAATTTGACAAAACTTTAATTGTGGCTTATTCTTTTATTACCACCTGCTTTTTCTGCACAGGGTTGATAAAAAAAATACACTGTTTTCCTGTATTTTTAAAAGTAAAATGTACTTCTTTTAAAAAACGATTTTATTTCACTTTCTTCCATGTATGTCCACAAATATAGAGATCATTTTTTTATATTCTTACAGAACACCTAGAAATTTGGTATACTTTGTTCAAACCCGATGACAATGCAAGTTACAAAATTCATACTTCCGGGTCGTCGGCAATAGACTAATCTAAATTTCTATATTTACTTTCAAGTTTATAATCAATTTTAATGTACTCTTTTATTCCGTATACCCACAGAAGTTTGGTATTTTATAGACTAGTTAAATCCTATCAACATTACAAGTGTACGAAATTTCAGACTTTTAGGTGCCGTGGTGGTCTGGAATAGAGAAGATAATTTGTATAATTCCTTTCAAACGGTGTAAAATAGGCGAAGCCGTTTCGCTGCCGTAATGAGCAGATGGAATTCCATTTAAAAGGGGTCGGGATGGTTGGGACAGGACTAATCTCCATATTTCCGTTCAAATTTCGTGGTAAAGTTTCAATATACTTTAAGAACACAAAGAAGTTTGAAATTTTGAACACTCTCTCAATCCAGCTAACAATGCAAGTCAGCAAAATTTAAGACCTCTGGGTTGTCAGAAATAGACTAATTTCTATATTTCTTTTCAAATTTTGCGATAAAGTTTTAATAAACTTCAGAATACATAGAAGTTTGAAATTTTGAACATTCGCTCAATCCAGATTACTAATGCAATTCTGCAAAATATAAGACCTCTGGTTTGTCAGAAATGGACTAATTTCGATATTTCTGTTCAAATTTTGTGATCAATTTTAAATATACTTACAGACCCCTAAAGTCAAAAATTTCCAACACTCACTCAATCAAGCTAACAAGGTAGGTATTCAGGATAATCAGATTTCTAGATGAACGTGATGTTCTGGAATACACTATAGAATAGAATTTGTATATAAATGTTAAAAGGAGAAAATAGGGTGCAGCCGTTTTTATGGCGTAATGAGCGCTGACTTTCCAAACAAATAAATCAGTTGTATGAACTAGAGCTTTAAATAATTGTAAGTATTGTCACAAAAAATATATGTATATATATTTTTTCTTTTTTTTTCTCTTGTCCCAGGTCTCTGGACTTCAAGTCTAGACCAGATCCTGAAGGCCATGCCTCTTTATCGCCTCAATGACCACAGCTGGGTCGGTGTAGATGTCTGTTCGGCAATGCCCGATGCATTGCATGATGTGTTCTGGGTTCGCTGGAGAATCCTGACATTTGGTGCAATTCGGAAAGGTTTTGGATTCACTTGTGAAAATAATTGGACGTAGACGGCCTGTTCTAAGACGGGAAAGCATGTTGAAGTCTGATCTGTTAAGTTGTGAGTTGGTTTTCAGGAGGGGGAAAATATATATAATAATTAAAAATGTTTAGAATACAAATTCACTCAATTTTAAAATTGTAAACATATAGCATTATATATGTATATTATATGTTAAAAGAGTCAATGGACGAGTGGGTAAAACCCTCGATTCCCGACAGCCATAAACCGGGATCGAATCCCGCCTTGGACCCTTCGTTTTGATATTTTGATATGTGAATAACCTTCACATATTATTCATTGTTGTAAATACCATAAACTAGGTTGCTCTTTTTGTGCGGTACCTAGTAATGAATTTTGGAACAAGAACAATACTATACACCTATCCCCCGATTTACACGGCACTTGTTTTACACGTTTTCGCTTTTACACGGTTTTCCAATTAAGTTTTTTTTGGTTTTTATCGCACTATACTAAATGCGATATTCTACTCTATACTACCTATGTTCAAAAGAATATTGGGAGGCTCTGATTCATGAGGGGGCCAACACCTATTCAGAATTGACAGTTTAATATACACCTATCCCTCGATTTACACGTTTTTCTCAGGAACGTATCTACCGTGTAAATCGGGGGATAGGTGTATGTTTATTATATATGTATATTCACTCAAAAATATAATAACATATTCAAAATATGAATAGTTGTCAATTTAGAATTGATGAATAAAAATTAAATGAATAATTAATTGATAAAATATTTTTTTTTTCTAAGAAAAAGTTTATTTTAGAATGAAAAGTTTATTTCTCAATCTTGTATTGTATTCTGGCCTGGAATAGGCCTTGCCATTTGATCAGCCTAAACACCTTTTTGCCACATTCGATCAATTTCATAATTCTTCTCGTATGAGAATATTAAGAAATCGAAGCCATCCTGTACTGATGGAAGCTATAGCTTGAAACCAAGGTATACAAGTTGGCGTTTGTCTAAATTTTCCAAAGCTGATGATGTGGCACAATCTTTTATCACCACCTGCTAGTTCTGCACAGGTGCCACAAACAAATGCAATGTCTTCCTGCATTATTAAATGGAATTGTGCCTATTTTGGTACACATACCTTTTTACACCCAGTAGAGGTGATTATAATCATGTTAGGCAGTTAGAATCTTCAAGCTGAATCAATATTGCCACGTGGAAAATTAGGGAAGATCAACTTCGGGATGAGACAACAATTTATTTCAGGCAAGAACAAACTATGAGTGATAAACAAAAGATAAGCAAATGAGAGAAGTATACAGAGTAGCAAAATATTAACATTATAAATAATACTCTGCTAATAAATTAATAAATACTTTGTTAAAATATGATAATCTTATACGAGCTAAAGATTCTGAAAATACAGAATTGGAGCACCAAAGCTTCAATATTGAGATGCTCTGATCATATCATTAGGAGAGAAGGAGAATTCTTGGATAAAATAATTGTTCAAGGGATGGTAGAAGAAGAGCAAGAAAAAGATGAACTGACCAAATTTGACAAACCGATAGAATGATCATGTGAAAAATAAGAAAGTTGGCTGGAGTCAGAACGAAATGGAGAGAGTTGATCGGTAGGAACTTTCAATAATAGAAAAACTATAAGTCAGCGACAGCCATAAGTGCCTCACATATCTAAACATGTAGAAAGAAGTTTGAAGATAGAGGTTCCCTGGCTTTCATATTTCTTTAAAAAATAGAAACTTCGCCAGTAATATTGGGAGGGACTTGGTGCATCAGTGGTGAAATCTCCCATTGAAAGAATCATATCTAGTGCAAGGTAATACTACAATTCTTGGTGAAATAATATCCAGATACTACAGTATGGGAGTACAGAAGGATTATAGAGTTAATACTTATTACTTTATGTGCCATTAGGCCGTTCTCGGTCAGAATTGTCCGACTCCTGAAAATTTGTTGCAAATTTGAAGATGGTTCTTTCTCTTCTTATTCTGCTATATAAAATAAATAGAAACCTAATTAACATATAATGACTTGTAGAAGTCTTCAATTTTCAAAGTTTTTTACTGATCTGATTTTTAGTTAGTATGGCTAAGGTAGAGTGTAGTGGCTGTTAAGCTGGCCGGTTGCCCCAGTTGGGGTTATTTATTGCCTGGGCTTCTTAATTAGACGTTGAATGTATTAGTGAAGTCAGAACTATTTCAATCCATCACTCTAGGTTTTGATGAATCATGTTGGTGGAAGGGTGGTCTAAACCGTTGGTTTTCGACCGCTACGCCCCGGAATCGAATTCCGCATTGGACACTTTTTTTTAAATTAAAAAAATGCTCCAATGGCCCCTGATTCTTGCAAAATTCCAACCCCACCAGCGAGTGCAAGTAACCGAACGGGGCTCTGGCACATTTATAAATGCAAAGTAGAACTACTTTTCACATGTGTAGATATGTGGTACACTTACCGTAAAAACAGTCGCTAGCTACCCACCATGATTATCATGGCCTATACCATGTGTACTAGGGGTAATAATAAAAAAAACTCTAGGTTTTGATAAATCATATAGACAGGTGAAGAGATGCTTGTTTCCCCTGACCAGAGCAATAAGGAAATGACTGATCACACACACACACACACACACTAGAAAGTAATCCAACAATGTCCGTAATTTGTTACCTCAGCACATGTTCGAGAAGCGACAAACTTGAGTCACACTTGTCACACGTCACACTATGTGTCATCCCTACCTAGCTACTTTGTCGTCTCAATTACACATGGGTAATAACACACTCTACTTTAAAGGAGTGGCCATGTAAAAACCTTAAAATTTCAAAATGGACAAAAAACCTTCAATAACTGCTTGAAATGCAATAGTGCGGAAGCTTCTCCGGAACATATCTTATCATGCTCAGAACTGACAATAGAGGACTTATTTTCCAGGCCTATAACTACCATCGCAAAATTGGAGAGGAGTGGACTTCAGGAATTGGTTTAACCATGGAGATAAACACCATCACCAGCACTTTAAAGAAGATATTTGAATGAAATAATGTGTCAATAATACTGGGAGCTTTCGGGTTTTGCCCTTTCTCAACCTGTAGTTACAACAAGAGAAGTCTAAGGCAATGAGATAAGAAACAAAATTTAGTGAAAAATAGAATAGTAAGCAATGAGGAAATATATGAGTAGATTGTTTTGTTAATAAAGCATTCCATAATTAAACTTTTATATAAAAAAATGCATGTATTGGATTGAAAAAAGAATTTATTTGTGAATATTTCGGTTGGCTGAATGACAACCTTTGTCAAAGCATAACAACGTATTTATACTCATGGACAAAGCTTAAGAGAGTGAAAAGTCATTTATGTCGCCGGTTGTCTGTTTTTTATTTTATTTTTTATTTGAAGGAGACAGAGGAAATTTTGTGCACAATTAGTTATCTCGTTTGTCTTCAATAAAGGTCACTGTGTATCAAATATCTTTCAGAGTTATTGCCTGAATCGGAATAGGATGAGTATCTTAGCTGAATTTTATGTTATCCTTGTTGGAAAAACCCTGTTTCTTAATGCTCTGTGAGAAATTACTTTAACATAAAATAAATAAAGATGAATCTCCCTTATTTTCTTTAGTGCTTTGATGAAAGCAGGCCTCTATGTACAATGACAAAAGCCGTTTCATTCTCTTTGGCTTTCAGCCAGTAGATTTAATTAGCAATATGACCGACCATTCATGTGAATCATTCGAATTCCCTTACTTCTCATTTTTCCATTCTTCCATGCATCATACTTTCTAAACTAGTTTGCAGCAAGTAGTTACATTTCAAAGTGTGTTTCTCAGCCTTCAGTTGTATATATCCTCTATTTCTTTTATTTCATTAGAAAATTGTTTTCCTTCTCATTCAATCTTCTTAAAATTTTGTTATTTAAGAATAACACTTGTAGGGATGTGATTTTAATTTGAAATTTGGTGCCCTAAAACATTTGTTTGCAAATAGTTAGAAATAGGAAAGAAATTCCTCTTTTTTTCAAGGTGTATGCAAGACTCGGGTTCAAGCATATTGTCGCGAAATTTGTTTACAGTAGAATCAATGTAATTATTTGTTATTAAATATGTAAATACTTTAATAGTTTGATGTTTTATAAGAAATGTTTTTTTTTTGCTTATCCTTAGTATACGTGGTACAGGCCATGATATTATTGGTGGGTAGAACTAAGCGACTACTTTTTACTCTAAGTCCACCACATGTCTACACATGTGAAAAGCAGTTAGACCTTGCACTTACAAATGTCTCAGTGCCCCTTTTAGTTACTTGCACTCGCTGGTGGGGTTGGAATTTTGCAAGAATCGGGGGCCATTGGAGCATTTTTTTTTAATTAGAAAAAAGTGCCCAATACGGGAATCGAAACTGAGTCGTAGCGGTCGAAAACCAATTGTTTAGATAATCCTTCCACCGACCCCCATAGACCACCAGAAATGTTAATTCTGTAACTGGATATATTTCTTCTTTAGATTGTTGTGAAGAATACATCACTCTCCTTTTGCCTTAATTTAATAATAAAACCTGCTAACATTGCTCTGTGGAACTCTATTCTTTCATTGCGACTATATTCCTTCTTTAGAAGAGTTCTTCCAAACGAGGAAAAAATAAAAATGAAGCAATAAATAATTGTCTATCTCCAAAAATAGTATCTAAAATTTCTAATTGCGCTTTGTGATTGCAATTTCCAGTTAAAAAGGTCCACATCTGTTTTAAGAAAGAATTCTGGAGAAATAGATTTTGTATATGACAAACAGTATTTATTTGGTTTACCACCTATGTTGATGATGCAAAGTCTTTTTACTTATCCCAAGTGAACGCGGTGCGGGCCATGATAATTATGGTGATTAGTTAGCGACTTCTTTTACTGTAAGTACACCACATGTATATACATGTAGAAATACGACTTTTATATTTACAAATGTGCCAGGGTACCGTTTGGTTACACACACTCATTAGGTAGAGTTGGACTTTTGCAAGCATCGGGGACCATTGAGAGAACCAATATTTTCCTCAGAAAAAAATGCAAGATTCAATCCAGGGTGGTGACTATCGAAAATCGACGATTCATACTTTACCGCCAATCCCCATATAATAGAGTAGAAAGTACGATCGAAACTAAAGGTTTCATTGAAGGTTCAATCGAACCTAATTATGGAATCCTGCAAAGTACATTCAGGGAAGTCAAAGATTCAGTTGGAGGTCGGTGATCTAAACCGTTGGTTTTCAACCGCTACGACCCAGGATCAAATCCCGCATTGGGCACTGGGGTTCTGTAAAAGCAGTCGCTTACTTCTACCCACCATGATTATCATGGCCTGTACTACGGTACAAGGGATAAGCAAAAAAAAAAATCTTATATAACATCAAACTATTAAAATATTTACATATTTAATAATTAACAATCACATTGATTTCACTGTAAACAAATCTCGCGAAAATATGCTCAAACCCAAGTCTTGCATGCATCTTGAAAAAAAGAGGAATTTCCTTCCGATTTCTAATTGTTTGCAAACAAATGTTAGGGCACCAAATCTCGATTTTTCTGATTGAAAAAATGCTCCAATGGCTTCCGATTCTTGCAAAAGCCCATCCACACCAGAGAGTTCAAGTAACCAAAAGGGGGCTCAAGAACATTTGTAAATACAAAAGTCTAACTGCTTTTCACATGTGTAGACATGTGGTGCACTTACAGTAAAAGCAGTCGTCAACTTCTACCCACCATGATTATCATGGCCTGTACCACGTGAACAAGGGAAAATAAAAAATATTCATTTTTAAAATTCTGCTCAGTATGGCTAGTTGAATTTGGTTGAGTTAGTGGATAGCCTAAATAATTATATTGAGTTGATATAATTAAAAAAGTATTGTCTCAACACAAAACCACTTAGAAATAGCTTTGGAAAACGTCAGATATGAGGAAAGTTTGCTGCTGCAAGGAGAGACTTGCGATGAAGTATGGGGTCAAGTTGATTTATATGACAGACAGCCTATGTGATTCACGCACGTGGAGTCACGTGAATCCTATGGGAAAACTTGCGTAAACATTAACGTCAGATACATCACAGTAACATGGGTTAACGACGCTCTTCCTCTCTTTTCAGGGAATAAAATACATAGGCTAAAACATGGTGTTATTCCAGCTAAGTACCTCATTGAAAACATGAACTATAATTACGAGAATCCAACAGTAAGAAGTTTGTATATAACATCACCGTTAAATGATATAAGTGATATTCTCCCAACATGGCAGCATAGATAGAAAGATCGACCTCCATATTCAAAAACATGATTTAATATTCATTACGTTCTCTCAATATAATATTTTCAAACATAGCACATAAAATAGTATGCAAAATAGTAAAAAAGTGAATTTGTACTTGGATTAGTTGGATAAATTAAGAAAAAAGGCATTTCCTGATCGTGCAAATAGAAGTTGATGATGACGCAAGCGATCAGCAACTTTTAGTGAAATAGTATGTAAAATAATAATATATGCTAATTTTATCCAATCTTCTTCTTCTTTCTTATCTCCACTCAATCATATTAGGGTATCAAGTTGTGACCCCTGATGGTGTCTGTTTGACAACCATCATGATTGGGTGAAGTAGAATGCGTCTGCCTTTGTCATTAAGACTGGGAGCACTACTCAGTGGCAGGCCGACTTAGCTCCAAAAGAAATGGCCGCCTCTGACATGAGGAACAGACGCCATGTGCAGCCGCTCCTAACAAGGAGTACAAACACTGCTCATTCTGTATCCCTGGATTAGGAGCCCTTACAGGGTACTATCAGCCGGGCCAGCTGAACCCAGGTTTTTTAGCGAGCTTGTTACTGCTTCCCCTCCTCCTTTTTCATCCGGGCTTGGGACCGGCAAAGGCGGAGTTATTTTATCCAATGATTTCATATAATAGCATTCCAAACACAATAGTCCTTTCAAATTCTGCCTAATAGTTTTGATTATAATGATTAATTTTTATTTAACATACAATATCCTATTACAATGGAAATTCAGTGATGAACACAAAATTTGTCATTATATCAGAATGGGTACAGATTGTAGATTCGGATTTGAAAAAAAAAACCACGATTATATTGACTTTGGTCAATGGAAAATCCGTACACAAAGGAGGACTATATACATGACTATTTACAATTCTCTCTCTCTCTCTGGACGTCTGGACGTCCTTCGAGGAAGGCCTCGAGTCTGATGTCATGTATATATTTAATTATAATGTTGACAGCTGTAATCTTAAGAAAAAAGGGCATCTCCATATCGTGTAACTGAAAGTTGCTGATGGCTTGCGCCATCTATCGGAATAAATATAAACTATTCTCGTTGATTTTTAATTATTCCAGAATTAGCCAAATACCCATTCTTGATTAATCAAGAAAAGCTAACCACACGGAAGCGTTTCGGGCTGTTGGCCCTCATCAGCGTGGTGCAAGCTATACCTCAACGACCAAAAAACTGGTCATTCAAGGCATCCTGAAAAATTATGAAACGGGTAGTTAAGGCCAGAATGTAATCTTGTTGTAACTTTGTTTTAATATTGACTGGAAGCCAATAAAGTATGTTTCAATCTCTCTCTTTATATATATATATTGTTAACATTATAATCCCTTCGGTAAAATTATAAATAAAATATAATTCGCTGAAGAAAGAGTTTCTTTTATATATAAAGACAATATAAGCTTTCGAGCTCAACAGCCCTTCGACAGACTTGTATTGCCGTTATATATATTGTAGCAAATTATTTTTCATTTTATTAACTGAGTATTATTTTGTATGTTTATATTTTGCTATTCTGTAAACTTCCCTCATTGCTTATCTTTTGTTTATCATTTATGGTTTGTTTTTGCCTTAAATAAATTGCTGTCATCCTGAAGTTTGTTTTTCCTAATTTTCTACGTGGTAATATAAAAAGAAACTCGGTGAATTATCTTTTATTTACAATTATATAAATTCGAGGAGGCTTCACCAAGGCTGAAGAGTGATTCTGTAGATGATCAGAGGTCTTCATCTTCTTCCCTACCCTAGTGGAAGAGTGGAAGAATGGATAGAAGGTTGATTTCAGAGCACACGATCAATGAGAACACCAGAGTTATTTTCCCTGAGCTCTATCCGCGCAGATTTCTAAATATGTCCGTCCAGGTCGTGGTGGCTATATCCGACCTCCGTGGATGGGGTGTCTGACACTCCGTTCACCGATTCTTTATACTCAGGAGAAATACGGCAGAGAGATCTTCCATTGACCTCTAAATGTACATTTTTTTTCTCTAATTGGCTGTTCATTGTCACGTGACTTCAATTATCCAATCAGCTTTGAATTCGTAATTTACAATTTCGGTTCGGTTCCAAAATCACTTTATTAGGTACCACTCAACAAGAGCAACCTAGTTTATGATAATAGAAACAATGAATAATATGTGAGTTATTCATATATTAAACAAAAGGTTAACTCGGGATTCAATCCCGGTTCATGACTGTCGGGAATCGAGGGTGTTACCCACTCGTTCACCGATTTATTTTTACAATTTCTATTTTTGTTAGGAAAACTATAATTATAATATAAAAAAACAGGGTGGTCCATAAGTCTCGAAAACTTTTATTTTTTAATTAGAAATTAAAAGACAAACTAGAATAAAAAAACTATAACTATTTTATTATAGAGAGTTTGCTTTTTTATTTGATAAAAATAAAAGTTTTCGGGACGCATGGGTCACCCTGTATAGCTATAATCTATTCTATATACAGTTACGAGCGTCATGGCCTCTGTCACGGTTTGCTTTTTTTTTGGAATGGCGCCCTCCTATTGGTCGGCTACGATCACGCCACCTTTGCCCCCCCCCCCTATTTCTGTAACTATTGTGTTGGAGCGGGTCGTTCCTTAAATAAATGCATATATTAGTTAATAACCAAATGGAATCCTCTCTTTCTTTTTCCCAGTAAGAGACGCCTACGGAAGCCTGTAACAAATAGTATTTGAATCAAAACATTCAATCGGGTAAAACACGGGCGTTGCCCGGGTCATTCGGCTAGTTATAATATAAAAGAATAGAAAACGAATAAAAAAGAAGCAAGATTGAAAACTACCCGGACGAAAGGATTCCACAAAGCATGCATTCTTGTTTTTTTTCTTATTAATTTGTGAATCTAAAAATACTATTTGTTCTTTATTTCAATAACAGAGAATTATAAGGAGATAGAATTTACAATGATATAGATGAATATATCTAATTATCATATAACACACTATTGGAAATAGACAATGTTACACCTAGAAGGAACTGGTAGAATATCACACACACACAAAGCCTTTATTAAGACGTTAGTCTTATACAGATTCTCCGTACAAGGTGCAGTAACAGGAAAAGAGCAGCACAGGAAGCCAGTAGTTCCGCAACTATATACAATTATTAGTAATAAGTAAAAGTAAGATTTAATATGAAAGGTCGACGCCATCGCCTCTTGTCTTCAATTCCATAAGCGCGGAGCAGAAATAAGGACTAAGTTAACTGATAGAATATCAAGAAACTTAACATGAATGTATAGGCTATTACATAGAACAAATTATTGAAAATGAAGAGTATTTGAATGTAACTATTTTTCTGGCAATTCTGGCCTTAACTACCCGTTTTATGATTTTTCAGGATGCCTTAAATGATCAATTTTTTTGGTCGTTGAGGTACAGCTTGCACCACGCTGATGAGGGCCAACAGCCCGAAACGCGTCCGTGGTTAGCTTTTCTTGATTAATCAAGAATGGGTATTTGGCCAATTCTGGAATAATTAAAAATCAACGAGAATAGTTGATATTTATTCCGATAGATGGCGCAAGCCATTAGCAACTTTCAGTTGCACGATAAGGAGATGCCTTTTTTTCATATTTTTATATGTGTTTTTGAATCCAAAATGCATTCATGTTTCCATGTTTCTTCTTCAAATCCTTCTGCCTTTGACATTTTATATTTCCACTAGTGGATGATAGGCTTTCGTTTTATCTTGAGAACTCTTGATTTATTTATAGACTATCTCAATGAATAGTCTAATAGAGAAAATTTAATTAATTTATATAATTTGACTTTTTTTTTCTAAAACAAGGACTATAGATGAAAACACTGAATGTGTGTGCAGTGATCTTTACTGAAATAGTAAAGCTGAATTCGCCGCTACCTCAATGTTCCTAATTTCAAATTTCGAAGTAAATCAAACTGAGTCTACTGGCTCAAATTAACTTCTTTTGGCGTATAATAAATGATTCAATTTTGATGAAAACATTTAAAAACAGCTATAATTTAAATACTTTCATTTTTTAATCTTTTGGGTACATTTCTGTTCATTCATGCCAAATTCATACCATCAGTTTTTTCTGGGCATAGTTCTTTCTATTTCAACTGGGGTGTATGCATATATATATATATGATTGATTATGTGAGCAAAAAGAGACAATATCTCTCTTGTATGGAATTTATCTCTTATTTTTGTTTTATCTTACAAAAATACACACACTTATTAATATTGCATTATGTGTGAGAAGTATTTGTTGTATTTGATCATATATTGGTAAACTCTATTTCTTGTCAATTTTCCAGAATAAAGGTGGGATCAAACGTACTCTAGGTCTTACAAAGGAATAGGGGGAAAAGAATGGGAACTTGTCAAAACAATATTGTCGAGAGAAGATGTCAATATTTGGATCATATGTCGACAACAAATTCCACAGCTAGTACAACAATATTACAAGGGGAAATAGAAGGTGAGACCTAGACGACGAGCATCTGCACATGGATTAGTGATTTAAAAAAAAATTAATCAACCAGGCGCCATATTGAAATAATTGTTGCCAAATCTCCATTTTAGATCCTTAGACTCAATAAGATTAGACTGGTGCAGGAATTGAGAAAACCATTGAAGAATATTTTTAAAATCTTCGCAATTGGGGATTCGATCCCCAAAACCTGAATTTCGCTAGTCTATGACATTAGTCTCTAACAGCCGATTTCAATCTAATAAGAGGATGTTTAAAAACTTTTAGAACTTTAAGAGGCCATCCACGAATGCCTTTTTTATTTTTAATATATATAAAGATGGCGCTCTGCCTTCTGTAAAGCACATGTGCTCCTGGTCAGGATATGCCATTTTTAATATTGATTTCAGCACCTAATCTTTTTATCTTTCGTTTTTTCATGTGCTAAGCGTATTTACGCAAGTTTGGTCTTAAATACCCATTTCTTGGTTTTTCAGGAAGCTACTGGGACCAAAAAATATTTTTTGGTCGCAGTGGTTCAGCCTATTCCACGCTGACGAGCGCCAAAAGCGCGAAACGCGTTCGTGGATGGCTTTTCTTGATTTATCAAGAAATTGGGTTGGCCAAATATCATGGAACAGGCTAAATCAATGTTTAGTTGATTTCTGTTCCACCAGATGGCGCTCTGCCTTCTGTAAAGCACATGTGCTCCTGGTCAGGATATGCCATTTTTAATATATAAGTGTATTCAAACATATGTGTGGTAGAGGTAAGTTCACCATGATTCTCATTGGTGGGTAGTAAGCGACTGTGAATGCACCACATCATGTCTACACATGTGGAAAGCGGGTCGACTTGAGTGAAAGTAACCACAAACGGGGCTTATCACATTTGTAAGTGTAAAAGTCGAGCTGATTTTGTCAAATTATATTGACAAATATTTGCAATCTTATCATATCTTATCTCAGGTTTGAGTGGAAAGAAATTTTGTTTTCGTTTGTTTGTGAACAAATCTCTCCCGCCTTCTCATTGGACGAATGTGACCATGTTTGTATATAAAGGGGGCTATGGTATGAGTCGAGGCGAGTGTTGTGGATTATCGTGTGGAGACGCTTAAAGTGTTCTCTGCGTGCTATATCCCTGTCTGGCAATCTCGTCGCATACCTGTGTAACCCCGGTCCGATCCCTACCTAAGCAGCAATAAAGCTAAGTACTGTTTTTATTTTTATTTTATTTAACAAATTGTGATTTATTATTTACTTTATTTTTGTGTTGTACTTTTGAGTCCACGATTTTTCTGTGTTTAAGTTACTCTTACGATAGGCTCTAGTATATTATATCTTGTGTTAACCCGTACAAAGTAATTTTTGTCAATTTCTACATGTTTAGACATGTGGTTATATTTAGAGTAAAAACAGTCGCTTATAAATCCGCTAATTATGATGTACTTGTGACACAATAAGTTTATATTAAGTCTTTTATAAATTAAATTGTCATCTATTGATAAAATATTTAACAATAATTTTCTGGAAATGTTTTCATTTTATATATATCATCAAATATCTCTACAGACCTTATTGAAATGATCAAAGTTATTGAACGAGAGAGGGTTTGGATCATCAGTAATAAACTCTCTCAGCGGTTTCACCAAATTAACATCCAAGTTTATCAAAGAGTAGAACTACAAAAAGAGATGTTATAAGCAGGTACCTATGTTAATATGTGAATAACCATCACATATTATTCACTGTTTCAATTATCATGAACTAGGTTGCTCTTGCTGAGCGGTACCTATTAATGTGATTTTGATAAGTCGGCGGATGAGAGGGTAACACGGTCGATTCCCGACAGTCATGAACCGGGATTGAATCCCGCGTTAAAATGTGTTTAATATGTGAATAACCTTCACATATTATTCACTGTTTCAATTATCATGAACTAGGTTGCTCTTGCTGAGCGGTACCTATTAATGTGATTTTGAACCAGGTACCTGTGTAACATGACCGTAAAATCATAGAACAAAGGAGGACCCAATGGTGGGGGAAATGTAGCCGCCGGTCTGACTCCATCCGCCACACAAGAACGCTGGCTGGCTCTAATAAGCTACTTAAAAATGCGAACGTCAAACTTTCACTTTTGTTTGCTTGTCATCTCCAAGACCTGACATACTTCCTTCCTTTTAATCCTTTTAAAATTGCCCTTCGGAGAGTTTGCTCGGATAATCTGACCCCATTGTCGTCTACTGTTGGGTAACTCGTGGTTGCTCTAATTTATAGCTTCTTCAAAATGTATTAAAGAAAAATTACAAAATAGTTCTAGTATTCATATATATTCTAAGAAAAAATAAATATAATTAAATTTTTCATATCGATTTTTTTGGATGACCATATGGGTCAAAGAGATCATTAAAATTTAGAAAGTTTTCAGAATAGAGGATAATGCCAACGTTCCAAAGGAATTTTCTCGGAATAAAAAAAATCTATTTACATAACAACTATGTAATTTGCATGTAAAGTATAAACAAATAGCATGCTTTAATGATAATTTTTAGAAAATTTGAAACCTTATAGTTACCAATTTACAACTGAATTAAAAAAGAAATGCATGAAATAAAATGTAAAAAGTTGTGTGTGATATAACTTTCAATAAGAGATCATGAGAATAAACAAAACGCAACATATATTTTTAAAAACATATATATACTACCAAATGAAAGAATAAAAAATAACTTCATTTACATCAGAGGTAAAAAAAAACATCTATTTCATCAATGTGTTGAACAGTTTTGCATGCACATTAGCAACTATGTGAAAAAAGAATTAAAAAAATATATAAAATAAAAGTTTAAGACGAGTAATCCTTTCAATATATTAAAATACGAATAGAATCATAAAGGATGAGTATTTTTACCAATAAAGATACTCATCCTTTATGATTCTATTCGTATTTTAATAAAATAAAAGTATTTTAAAATGGTCAGGTGTTGATATTAAAAACAAAAGAAGCATATCCTGACCAGGCTCACATGAGCTTTGCTATGGCAGAGCGCCATCTAGTGGATTGTATAATGATCAAATTTTCATACAATGATTGATCTTTTTTTGTCTTGATCAGTTTACTGAGCTTTATTATTCTTCGAATATCCGAACATCTTTAAGATATCGTCTTAACGTTCCCTATTGATCTAAGTTTACAGATGCAAATAAAGTAGTTTGATCTTCCAACATATTTCAGATTTTTTTCGGTGATAAGTCACGACATGTGCATATTGTGTTTAGGTGTAGTTATAATGAAGCACCTAATATATTTCTCTGTTAACAGTAAGGCCTAAAGGTGCAAAGATAGTTGGGAAGTGAATATTATTTTGCGATACTTTTTCTACTTAAAAACTGGCTTTTATTGCCCCTACTGCGAGTTAGTAAAAGTTTGGAAGATTCTTTCTAGAAAAACGACCACACCCAAGGGAACAATTTCTGTTTAAATTTAGCTTTGGCCTTCAACTTGACCTCTTTGAGAACAGCGAAGATACAGTAGAAACCTCATTTGTATGACAAAAAAAAAACTATATATGAATTTTTATGACAGTGAGAAATTGAATATTGTGATTCTATGTAAATAAATGAAGTCAAACATTTGAATTTCTAAATTGATGAGCATATCTTTCTTTGGATGAAATCGGTTTGATGATGGAGCTTTGCTAGAATTTGAAAATCCAATATTTGATCCTGATTTCCATTTGGATCATTTATGTGAGGAAAATATGGGATACATTTGAAAATTTGGCAAATTTTCACTTTGGAAATTCCTGATTTTCTATAGATGTTGCTTTTAGGACATCTCAAATAATCTGTTAGGTCATTGAAGTGGTCTTCTGAGATAAGAAAGAAGAAGTGGTCTTCTTACCTGATTCCTATATACCTAATAGGTGAGATACTGTTTCTCTCCACAACAAAGTATTACTATGGATTGGAAAAGGGTGTTATAGAAAATACATTTCACTGTAATAAAATAAAAAAATAAATATAATCTTATGATCTTCTTAAAAAAAAGAAAATTAAATTTTAGGTCTATAGTGGGTCTAAATACATTCACCTTTTTTTTCTGCTAGTCCAGGAGAACCAAACTTTCTTTATACAATTTTAGGGCTTGAATATTTTTATGAATTTACAATAGTGGGGAAAAATAAAAGGAGTTGAAGAAAAAAACATGGAATTTTGCTCAAAATAATTTCTTGAGACATATAATAAATGATTTAAATATTGGTGTGTGTGTTATAACAAGTCCAAAAATTTATAAAAACAATTGCCATCTATCGTTAAATAATTGTAATAGTTATTTAGCAATAGGTTTCTTTTTACATAATCATCCTAATATTTTATTATATATGTGAAAAGAAACACATTGCTAAAAATAATTAGTACCAACGTATGAATATATATAGTTAAATTTCTTATCATTTTTAAATCACAATTTGGTCAGTATAAGAGTTGTATATTCATGCCAAGAAGTTTAATAATATTCCACCAATTCCTATCTGAGTGCAACACTTTCTATTAGCGTAATTGTAATCAACCAATTAAATTTGATGTGATTACAATAATTATTGTAATTTTTAAACCTAAGATCAGCGTTCATATAAAAAAGAATATATTGACGATAATTACAGAAGAATTCTATATTTATCGATGTTTTTCTTCCTCGTCTGATTGCCAACCTATTTATAAGCGTTCTGTTTATAGTCCAAATAAAATTTGTGGGAAAAGAAATATTTTCCACTTCCAAGTCGCTATGTGAATATTTCTGTCATGTTTCTTCCATATTCTAAATGTTCTGATAAAAGATGACCTTTTTTATAGATAATTTCAAACGTTTTCCCATTCTTTAAGCCTATTTTGAAGTTAATTTAATCAGACGATCATTCAATATTATTATTATTCAATTTTACATATTGGATGTTCGGTATATCTGATTCTATTATAATATCAAGTACATATGTTCATTGAGTAGTAACTTCTCTAAGTGAGCTCCATTGTCGAAAAAGAATAGTATTCTTGAATTATTGTTGTTTAAAAAGATTGTTTACTCTCTTTTCGTTAATTCAGTTACAATTAGCAGCAACACCTTTTACTAGCGTAATTATAAATTACCAATTTGCTACTCTCTGTAAACTTCCCTCATTGTTTATCTTGTATCTTATAAATTTTGATTTTGTGCTTACATTAAATAAATTGCTGTGTCATCCTAAAGTTTGTATTTCCAAATTTTCTACGTGACAAAATCAAATACATATATTCATTGAGTAGCAACAACTCTAAGTGAGCTCCATTGTCAAAAAGGAATGTTATACTTGAGTGATTGTTGCTTTAATAGATTGTTTACTCTTTTCGTTAATTTAGCTACAATTATGATTATTCCATTGTTGTTAATATTCTACATTATTTTATCATTGCATTAAGGGCAGTAGGAAATTGATTTATTTAAAAAGAATCACATGCGTCAAAATAGTTTAAATTTATTAGATACAACATTTTTTTTTTACCATTATTATGTTTTAATAGAAAATCTACCACACGAGTACCATATCTAAAAAAGTGAACAAACAACCCCTAAGCAATCACCTTTTAAAATAAAAAATGACCTGCTCTGATAAAATTCAGCCTCCAATAAACGGTTTCTTACAGGAAAGAAAAAAAGCATCCATATTTTTAGTTGTTCCCTCTCATGAAAGATTCTTATACAGTAGAACCTCCCTGTAAAGAAAAATTAATTGCAGAGGCAAAGTGTCTTTTAGGGAAAGGTGTCTTCATACCTGAGAGTTGCTAAATAGTAAAAATGGTAATTTTGCAAATGAAAACTGTCCTTTGTAGAGAGGTGTCCTCTAGCGGGGTGTCCGCTAAAGGGAGGTGTTCTACTGTATATATAAAAATCTCCAAAGGAATCAATAATCTTTATTATAATCAATGAAGAGAGGTAAGGTGCAGAAAATATATTTTAACATATGATTCACGTTTTACTCGATATATATAAACAAATTCTTTAATACTTTATTTTTGGTTCGCTAACTTTTCTGTTTAATTACTCTTCTAAAGGCGTTTTCCTCCAAAATGACCAAATATCTGAAAATTTAAAGTTGAAAGACGTAGCTATTAAACGTAAACTATGTTGTTGTTGTTGTTGTCGTGTCCAAAGAAGAATCTCAGATATCTCCATGCATCTCCATCACAGCAGCAGCAATATCCACTATCTTGGGTGTGTAAAGCTGCTGCTCTGGGTCTAAGTCAATTTTCTGCAAGGCTGCGGCCATTGCTGGGCATGAGAATATGTGAGTAGGTGTTAGTTCCACACCAGGACAGTTGTTGCATGCTTTATAAGTTCTTGTGCCATCTGGATGTATTGTCATTCCTTTATAGTGTTTTGTTCTAAGTCTTGTTATAGTTTTTGTCAGTTTTCTCTCAGAGTTTATTTCACATATTTGATCTTTTCTTATTTTTTGTTTGATTAACTTGTATTTTGCCAAAGTATCAGCGTCAAATCTGACATTTGTTCTTTCCTTTGGCTCAGCTTTCTGGCTTCCTAACGTAAACTATCTATCTTAAGAAAGGTTTTTCAAAATGCATAAAAACGTTTAGAGATATACATATATATCTTAGATATATATACAGCTATATTTTAAATGAAAAGACTTGTAAAAGAATAATTCAAAACTCGAAAGCTTGCTCTAACTACCAATATACCAAGGCATCTCCTGATTGTGCAGCTAAAAGTTTCTGATGGCTTACGCTATCTGTCAGAAAAATATCAAATAATCGTTGATTTCAATTATTAATTAAGTAATCAATTAAAAAATAAACGATTAGTTGATATTTATTTCGACAGATGGCGCAAGCCATTAGCAAATTTTAATTGCACAATCAGGAGATGCCTTTTCCTTAATTTATCCATGTGAATGCCGCTTAGATGTTGAATCACCAGAGCATCTTCTTTTAACTTGCCCTCTGACTAATCAACAACAACAACTAAAGCCTTTATTGAGGACCTCTCGTCCTATATAGGATTCGCCAGTCTACAGAGTAATAGAAGAGAAGAGAACTAAGAATACAGAGATAAACCTATAAGTAGTAGGTATAGTGTAGTATTTTCTACACACTGTGACTGTATACAACAGCAGCAACAAGCCTTTTACTGGAATCAAAATCCCATACATGATTCGTCATTCTAGTCCTGACAAAGATTATTTACATATAATTATTTACATCAATTAGATTATGTATATAGCTTCCTTTTCTCTTCAGCCGTATTCCAAAATTTGAACAACGCAAACGCTCCAGCTCTGTTTCTCACCACCTCATTCAACAGGAGCTCCAAAGAGAGTCCCTCAAGGCCTATTTCACTGAGGAGCACTTCTCGTTCGTCTTTCAGCCCCATACATGAGAGTATATGGTGATGTAGCCCCGGCTCCATTCCCTCTGACTAATCAAATTGTATGTAGATACTTTGAAACATTACCAAATTCTCTTTGTGTATATACTCTATCTCTTATGAGAACTTTGTTAAGTTTAGAACTATTTGTACAATAATTTACAAAACACTACTAATCAATCGTGTAAATAATTAATCATATATATGTAAATAATACTAGCACAGCACAATAGTCCTTTGGACTTCGTGCTTTTTGTAACAATAAATAATCCATTTGAATCCATTACAATTTCACATTTTTGTACTAATTTTTCATATAAAAAATAAACCATTAAATATTAATTTTAATATAAAGCAATAACGAACCATCTATATATGGGAATTAAATCATTTATGCACGAATGTTTCTTTTATACACAAAACAAACTTCTACTGTCCATTTACAATTCTACTGTTCTAAAAGCATATGTCCATAATTTAATTGAATACCAATTCTCAGATTCCACCTTTCAGTGTAGTATAAGCAGAAATGTCCCATACAGTATTAGAATTCTAAGAAGCGGTCTGGTAGATTAAAAATTGATGAAACCGTTGTGAGGATTCACCACTGATGAGTCAAGTCCTATTTTCATTGCAGTAAGGAAAGTAGAGGTTTGTTTTGTGAATAAAAGAAACGTTTCTGAGATATTCCACCCTTCAGTAACGCATATAGAAAGAGAATCGTCCAATACAGTATTAGAGCTATAAGAAGCGGTTTGGTAGATTAAATTGACGATACCGCTGTGAGAATTCACCACTGATGAATCAAGCTCAATTTTCATCGCAGTAAGGACAGTAGAGGTTTTTTTCCATAATAAATATAAAGGCGAAATTTATTCTTTGATATCCATATGCAGTCTCTTCATTGGAAACTTGGGAGATATCATCAGGTAAAATTGGGGACTTCTTCAGAAAAATAATATATTTAATTCTTCATCGAGTAAACTAAGATAAAACTTTTAATGCTAGTCAACATCTTGAGGATCCATCTCTACATCGCTTAGAGAATGTAGGTTTGTTTTGTGTATAAAGAAACATTCGTGCTTCAATGATATCATTTCCTAAATATTTATATAATTATGGATAACGTAAGTCATTATTTGATGTCAATAAATTGCCGTGTCGTAACACCACCAAAGAGATGAATGGTCTGGGGAATGGAAACTGGTGATAGCAGAAGCAGCCACCCTCGCACTCTGCCAAGTTATAAATACCGACTCTAAAATTGCCACCTTCCCGCTGCCCTGCCCCAAGATCCTGCCAGAACACAATACCCAGCTTCCTGACATTCCAGCTCCTGCTCTATCTTTCAATGAATGCTCTATAGAAACATCATTTTTTCATTATCTTTCGATCTACATTTCTGGTGTGTTGTTCATGCGTAAAATTCTTTGGATATGTTCTAAGTTTACTTAAAAAACCACAAAACCATACGATTTGAAAGGAAAAAAAAGAAAAATAACCAGAGAATATTGAAATTTCAGGTACAGTAGAACCTCCCTGAGAGGACACTCACGCTAGAGGACACCTCTCTCTAAAAGACACTTTGGCTTTACAATTAGGTATCCTTTACAGAGAGGTTCTACTCTATCTCTTGAAATTGAAGTTATATCTGAGTTAACAATAGAGAAAAACGAAAGTACAGCATTTTTTCAGTAATCATTTATAAAAAGATTTCATCTATCCTTTTCAAGGCACAAATACTTGTTGTTTCTTATCCTCTTGTGCAAAGACTACACGAATTCCATGAGTTAATGCTCCTCGAGCCTCATAGAATAGGGTGTAGGGGTTCAGCTTTCGTTGATAATGGCACCATGATCCAGGCACACTTTGGTGAAAGTCTGACTTGCGTGTAATTTGAGGCCGTTCTTAACATGGAAGCAGACGCCTTTGCTGCCGACTCTAGCATGAATGCAGACGCCCCTGGATACTTGAAAGAAGTGACTACAAGAAAGGCTCTATATGTGAAGCTTAGGTTATTTGCACGTGATTACTTAAAATATCAATAAATCAGGTGATAAGTCTTTTCGTTTTATCGATTCTTATCATCAGGGATTAGAGTTTATTCAAAAGACTAAAAGGAAACACTGCAACCTTTTTATTACCAGGAAATATAGAAACTTCAAATTTCTAGCGTTATAATCCTCTCTTTTTATATTACTATTGTGAAAATTCAACATTTCTTATTATTCATTTCGACATTTCAGATGGATTGCTTATTAGAGAAGTTCTGTTGTTTATTCGTATTTTTTTCAAATAATAAAATTATTTCATTTGAAAAACATATAAAATATCCTATAATATTAGTTTTCAATGAGCCTATGTGGCCAATATGAAATCTCGTGATTCAATCTCTCGTTTTCTTCATTTGTCTTAAATTGAAGCAAAATTTATCTGAATTAATGTCCTTGAATACGTCCAGTAGGAAAGGGGGAAATGGGGAAAAGACGTCCATTTTTGATAGAGAATTCTAATAACAAAATATGCCAAATACTTCTGGAATTGGCAGATTACGAAAGAAACGTGAGGAAGAACAGATTTAAATCTATCGCTTTCCGAAAGGCAGCTACCAGCATCGCTAACTACCCGAAGCAAATCATATGCGGGGAAGAAGCTCGAAAGATAGAAGGAGTTGGAAATGGCATAGCAAGAAGAATTGATGAGATTCTTCAGACAGGAACATTAAAAGATCTTAAAGAAGTTCGAAAATCGAAGCGACATGAGATCTTGAGTGATTTAAACAAAGTTCAAGGTATTGGGCCTGCAACAGCCAGGAAGTTAATGAAACGAGGGATCGGGTCTGTTAAAGCTCTTCAAAAAAGAACAGAATGCCTAACTAAGAATCAACAAATTGGCCTCAAACATTATAAAGAATTTCAGAAGAAAATGTCTAGGTCAGAAATAAAAATGTTGGAAAGCCTGGTACGACGAGAACTCAGTAAACTTGATAAGAAATATTCAATATTGGCGTGCGGCTCCTATAGGAGAGGTTTGGAACAATGTGGTGATGTAGATTTTCTGATGACCCATCGTGGCTACAGATCCATAGCTGATCGACCTTGTTCTTATCTGAAGAACGTGGTGTCGCATTTGACCAACATGGGACTTATCACCAACACTCTGGCTTTGGGAGATACCAAGTTCATGGGAGTCTATGACCAAGCTAAGGTTTCCAAGATTCCAGGCCATAGAAGGATGGATATCCGGCTGATCCCTTATGGCAGTTTCCCATGTGGATTGCTATACTTCACGGGCAATGATACCTTCAACAAGAAACTACGGGCGATTGCCAAACGGAAGGGCTACCGTCTTAACGAATACGACCTACGTCCAATCAATGGAAAGCCATTTCCCATTCGAACAGAGAGGAGCATCTTCAAGTTTCTTGGAGTCACTTACGTTCCGCCTGAAGAAAGAAATATTTAAACATTCTCAAAATAATAACCAGGGGCTTGTTTATTGAATTCACCACAGTACATATAAGTTATATTATGATGCAACAGCGCGCCATCTGTTATGAATATTTGAAACTATTCTAGACGCGTATTATTCTTTTAAAAATAAAACAATTTCTACTGCCCTTACTGCAATGGAAAAATTAAAGGGAGGGCTTGGCTCATCAGTGGTGAACCCTCACAGCGGTTTCGCCAGTTTAATCTACCATACCGCTGTTATATTGCATTTTTGGAACTTCCTTTTATAGTGATACTGATGCTAGACTCTTGGAATGGGTATTTTAGATTAACTATGGACATAAGTTTTGAGGACAGTAGAATTACATATAATTATAAATATAAATTTTAAAAAAGATATAAATTAAATAATAAAACATATCCACATCCGTGTAGTTGGCGATCTATGGATACGCTCCAGGAGCCTGGGTTACCTTGATCTTACTACTACATGTCCATTTTAAAGCTAAATTAGTCTATAATTTACCATATTTTGTCAAAAAAAAAAAAAAGAATCAGTGATTATTTCATATTTACTGCGATGATGGCGTAATTAACTCTCAGTTAGACAATAAGGAAATATCTTAATAAAAAACTAAACTGTGATTTATTCACCGTTGTATTTCAAAGATCCATTAAGGTGATCATAGATTTGCTTTATAAATTACTATAAAGATTTTTCAGACCAAAAAAAAATGTTTGAAAATTCGTAAAGCATGTGAAACGGTAGAAAAGTAAATAATTTCTTTAATTGAAAAGTCTTATAAACTGCAAATATTTTATTTTTTAGTTAAAAACTTCTAAACATTCGAAATTAAGAAATCTTAATAAGACGAGATCAATAACTACACTATATATTATATAAAGTAATTTAAAATACAATATAACGCGGCTTATGATTGTAAAACGAAAATTGCAATTATACCGCGAATGTTTCTTTTAAACGAAAAATCGAAATTTATTTTAAAGATAAATAGCGATTATTTCTAACTTTAAAGATGAAGTATGATAGGATGAATTGTGAAGAGTAATGATAAACGGAATACTGGACACTTTTATTTTTCCGTTTATCATTACTCTTTACAATTCATCCTATTATACTTCATCTTTAAAGTTAGAAATAATCGCTATTTCTCTTTAAAATAAATTTCGATTTTTCGTTTAAAAGAAACATTCGCGGTATAATTGCAATTTTCGTTTTACACTATATTACGTTATAGAGTCGTATATGTTATTTAAAATGTGTAGATATGTGGAGCATATTGACAGTATTGTATGTGAAAATGTTGTTAGGTCACACCCACCATGATATTATAGACTGTGTGGGCTATATACCTTCCTAGTTCTATAATTAGGATTGCGGGGCTCTAGAGAGACTGTATTTAGGGAGGAAGGGACCTATTTCTGGAGTGAGGGGGATGGATCTAGGAGTAAAAAAGACCTGTAAAGTGTCACACGCTCCACTTCTACCAGTTCAGTGCTGTCGGTTATAATTAAATTGTAAAACGGGTGAACATACGAACTCACCTACACAGTTATTCACCTGACCGATTTATAACTTCTTACCTAGGATGGTTTGAAATAGTACCCGCCCCTGTTTACTGATGAGAGTCTATAACATTGATATAAATGTTATAGTATGATGCATTAGTGCGCCATCTGTTATGAATATTCGAAACTATTATAGACGCGTATGATTTTTTTGAAAATTAAACAATTTCTACTGTCCTTACTGCAATGGAAAAATTAAAGGGAGGGCCTGGCTCATCAGTGGTGAACCCTCCCAGCGGTTTCGCCAGTTTAATCTACCATACCGCTGTTATATTATTTACATATCATCTCATTACATACGCATCAGTATCATTATAAAAGGAAGTTCCAAAAATGCAATATAACAGCGGTATGGTAGATTAAATTGGCGAAACTGCTGGGAGGGTTCACCACTGATGAGCCAGGCCCTTCCTTTAATTTTTCCATTGTAGTAAGAGCAGTAGAGATTGTTTAATTTTTAAAAGAATCATACGCGTCTATAATGTGGTTTCGAATATTCTATAGATGTTATATTGATATTACTCCACATCGCGGTGTATTATTACACCAATCTCAGCTACAGTAGATTGGGGAGTGTTCTGGTCCATATCCTTGTAGATCGAACCTGAAAGGCTCTTAATATACAAAAGAATTAAAATTATACTGGCGAAACCGCTGGGAGGGTTCACCACTGATGAGTCAGACCCTCCCATTATTAATATATACAGTTATCAGAGTCATCAAGCAACAATTCTTAATAATCAATTCTGTCACCGTTTGCTTTTGTGAATGGAATAAATACCCAAATATGGCCATTTCTCATAAACATCGGTGGTTCAGTGGTAGAATGCTCGCCTGCCACGCGGGCGGCCCGGGTTCGATTCCCGGTCGATGCATTTTTTTTTACAATTTTTAAAACTCATTTATATATTATACAAGAATGACATCCACGACGCCAATTTATAATTGTAACGAATAGTATTTGAATAAAAGCATTTAATCGGGTAAAACCCGGGCGTTGCCCGGGTCATTCGGCTAGTATTATCATAGCAGTAAGGGCAGTATAAAAAATGATTTATTTTAAAAGAATTTACGCGTCAAAAATAGTTCAAATTTCCTATAACAGATGGCGCGCTAATACATCATATACAAAATAATTAATTACATAGAAATATAGCGCCATCTATATATAAGAAATAAAACTATTAAGTACGAATTTGTATTTTTCGAACTTGAGTTGCTACTTACTGTGATGAAAACATATCGGGAGGGCTTAGCTCATCAGTATACCTAACTGGATTTGTTTACGAAAAAGTATTGCTCGATGCAAATATTTATAAGTAATTCTACGGTCCTATAACTAATTTCACACTATAGATTTCTTAAATGTTATAATCAAGATTCCACTCTTCAGTGTCAAATATGTATAAGCAAAATCGTCCAATACAGAGTTCTAAAAAGAGGTCTGGTGGATTAAAATAGCAAAACCGCTGGGAGGGTTCACCACTGATGAACTGAGTCCTCCTAATATTTTTTTCCTTGAAGACAGCAGGAAGTTTGTTTTATTTTACAAAGAAAATTCGTGCTGAATAGTTTTATATCTTACACCTCAAATAATCATAAGTAATTGCTAACAACCTTTTTTTGGTAGAAACTGAGAACGAGCAAACTTTATATTTTTGTATTTGAATATTAACAAAAATGATTTTTGGTCAAATTTAAAATTATTTTATTATAAGTGTAATAATATTCACATAGACTGTGTATCAAACATGATGTAGCGGAAAGCAGGGGTTGGCTTGGTTCTAAATTATTGAAACTGGGATAATGGCTCATTTCATGTTGTGAAATTTCTCGTTTTGCTCATAGAATTAAAAAAAAAAAATCGTTTTATTTATTTACAAAAATAAATAGAAACTTTCTTTTCACATATATTGAAAATTGAGGTTGGATGATAAATATACATACCATAACAAAATAAAGCATTAAGGCTCCAGGGAAAAGTTTCTTTTTAAAATATTTTTTTTATTTAAAAATCTCTCAATCTTTCGGTCAAGAAAGCCCTTCTTGAGAGGTTTTTAAATAAAAAAAATATTTTAAAAAGAAACATTTCCCTGGAGGCTTAATGTTCTTATTTTGATATTGATCATGGGATTGTTTTATCGAATACATACCATAAATAAATTATTAATACATTGCATTAGCGCGCCTGTTATAAAAAATTTGAACTATTTTTTGACGCGTATGATTCTTTTCGATATAAAACAATTTTATACTGTTTTGACTGCAATGATAAAATATTGGGAAGGCCTGACTTATCAGTGGTGAACCCTCCCAGCGGTTTCACCAGTTTAATTTACCATACCGCTGTAATATTGCATTTGACTGTTTTCCTTTTATACCGACACTGATGATAAATTCTTGTAAAGAGTTAAACATATACGAATAAAGGATTACATGAGGAGCTTCTTTTCCGTTTTATTGCTAGCTTTCGAACCTTTCGGTTCTTCTACAGGCATGGATAGTATGAATATACTAACTCATACTATATTCATACTATCCATGCCTGTAGAAGAACCGAAAGGTTCGAAAGCTAGCAATAAAACGGAAAAGAAGCTTCTCATGTAATCCTTTATTCGTATATGTTTAACCAAATCTACTGAGTTCATTTAGTCGAAAATCTTGTGAAGAGTATTTTGATTGAACTATGGACATAAGCTTTGAGAACAATAGAAATACATATGCATAAATTGCATATCTTCTTTCCAAAAACATTGCTTTTAAAAAATTTAATCTGGGCATAGCTTGAAATCATGATCAGTAAATTAGCAAAGACATCAGTTCCGACAAATTGAGAATAAGTCCAACCAGTATACCATGAGAACTATGGCCCTCATCAGTATAGGAAACCGCGATTTAGTAAATCATCCTATGGAAGGAGTTTTATGAATTCGCTCTAATCAATCAAAAATGGCATTTCAGAAATAAAGTGAAACGTTAGATTTTGAGCCAAAAACATTACAATTTAGTAGTACGATGCAATTCATATACAAAAGGGAGCACCTCTTCCTTTGAAGAAAGAGAGTATACATTAAAACAATGCATATAATTTATATATATGGCAACTGAGGCAATAGGATTTGGTTATATGTTATATGAATTCATATTACTGCTCAGTGTCTGTTTTTGAGAAATAATTTGCTTTCTCGAAGTGTAGTAACAATATTAAAATTATGTTGAAATATCATTTGGTGGAATAATAAAATCTTCTCTTCAAGCAGTCTACTAAAATATTCGTGTATAAATCGAGATATATGCAGGTTTATTTGGTGTCAGCCTTATTCAGCTGTTGATTGGTTCTTTACAGTCACATGACCTTAACCAGCCAATCATCGTTGAATGAATTGAAGAGTGTTGAATAAACACCCTGGGTATGAATCTTGGAATTTCCTTTTGTTGCTGTTGCATTTTTAAAATGTCTTTTGTAATTTTAATTCTACTTTGCAATATTAAATTGTATAGCAATGTTGTACACCTATCCCCCGATTTACACGGTACTTGTTTTACACGTTTTTGCTTTTACACGGTTTTCCAAATAAGTTTTTTTTTTGTTTTTATCGCACTATACTAAATGCTACTGTGATTGAACACATGCGCTGTGTACACATCTCACGAGGAATCCCGAGCTTATGTGCTGACTACATATTTTAACCTGTCAATGCATTTTATTTTTATTTCTGTGTACACCTATATCCCCCGATTTACACGTTTTTCTCAGGAACGTATCTACCGTGTAAATCCGGGGATAGGTGTATTTTTAGATTATATTGATGATAGGCTTATTAAAATCATTTTATGTTATAGGGATTAGAGATTTGATCTTTTTATTGTGTAATGGTAACTTTTAGCAGAATAAGAATATAAAACAATTTTATTATTTCGAAATATTAGAGGTTTGATTGTTGTTGAAAGTTTATGTCGCATGTTCGATGTGATGGTGCTCAAGTCCCTTATAAATTGTTATCAGAGTGAATTCATAACTTTTATGATACAATTGAGAATTGTAATTTTGTATTTTGGCTTGAATGATTTAAAGAATACTTATTTAATAGAAAAAAAGAAGACAGATACTCAAGGCTGGACTGCACAGGTTAACACGGGCAGTCTGGCCTTGTGTGTATTCATCACTTTAATGATACAATTGAGAATTGTAATTTTGTATTTTGGCTTGAATAGTTTAAATAATACTTATTTAGTAGATAAAAAAGAAGACAGATACTGGAGGCTGGACTGCACAGGTTAACACGGGCAGTCTGGCCTTGTGTGTATTCATCACTTTAATGATTCAATTGAGATTTGTAATTTTGTATTATGGGTTGAATGATTTAAAGAATACTTTTCAAAATAAAATATAGAATAAAGAAACGCATTTCTACTATCTATATTTTATTTTATACCTTATAACAATTTTCTCTTTTAATTGAATACTTCTTTAAAATAGCTAAAAAAGAAGACAGATACTAAAGGCTGGACTGTATAGATCAACACGGGCTGTCTGACCTTGTGTATATTAATCATTTTTATGATACAATTGAGAATGTAACGTTGTATTTTGACTTAAATAGTTTAAAGAATACTTATTCAATAAGACCCGATTTGTACCTTCTGTAATTCAAAACTAAAAAATGAAATCACTCACTATATTTTTGATTGCTCTGCTCTGAAAGAAGAAAGAAGAACCCTTATGCTCAAAACTGGGCAACTCTGTGCTTCACTTCCATCAATAATTGACAATATGACCCAGAATAAGTATATTGCTACGGCGTTTTATGGTTTCCACAAGTCCATATCTCAGAAGAAGGCCAAGTGACACTCACTCCTCACTTTCTTACTGCTACTCTTTCTGTGTTGTTTTTCTTGCTTTCCTCTTTCTCTTTCTTGTTTTTTTTCTTCTTTTTCTTCTGTCTATATCGTTGTTTCCTTTGTCTCACTGCTTTGTTCTTATGCATACCTCTGGTGAATCCTTTATAGGGTCAGTGACCCTAAATAAAGGCTTTTTGTTGTTGTTGTACTTATTCAATAACTAAAAAAGAAAAAAAGATACTGAAGGCCTGGACTGTACAGGTCAACACGGGCAGTCTGGCAGACCAGGCCGGACTACAGCCCAACGATGGCATCCTGAAGATCCAGGGCAAGGCGACAGAGACCCTGCGACATTCGGAGGCCCAGGAGCTGATCGTCCGAGCTGGGAACAACCTCGAGATCACAGTACAGAGGTGAGTCATCCCACTGGGACAAACATCGACATTTTTTAAGACACTTCGGCTAGTGAAAATGTTTTTATTCTTTCTACGTTTCAACAAAATTCTTTTGTCCTCGTCACGAAAAAATATTAAAGCATTTGGCAAGACGTTATAAATGTACTAGACGGGTGACCCGGGCTTCGCCCCGGGATTGACCCGTGTGCATATCTACCCGTACAAAAGCTACATACCTATACTTTCGATATTTGCGGACCTATAATGAGGTATTGTTAACAATAGATTATTTAAGGAGCGACCCGCTCCAACACAATAGTTACAAAAACCAAAAAGCGAGTGGGGGGGGGGGGGGGGGGGGGGGGGGCAAAGGTGGCGTGATCGTAGCAAACCAATAGGAGAGCGCCATTCCAAAAAAAAAAAAAGCAAACGGTGACAGAGATGAAGAATTATTAAGAATGCATGACGCTCGTAACTGTATATAGAATACCCGTGCCGAATTCTTTAATATTTATTTTTTTCCTAACGATGATAAAATAAAATACATTTCGGCTAGTGTAATTTTTTATTCTATCGACGTTTCGACAAAAATCTTTTGTCCTCGTCACAAAAAAATATTAAAGCATTTGGCAAGACGTTATAAATGTATCCTCTTACTACATGCTTCAATTTTTATTTTTACCTGGCGAGGAGAAAAGAATTTTGTCGAAACGTCGAGAGAATAAAAACATTTACTGGCCGAAGTATCCTTAATTTGAAGAACTATGAATGCCAGCCAGGCAGCCTCTATCTTCAAGATAAACATCAATATTGTTGGTGTATTTATGTATGTATCTCTGGCTAATCAATGTTGAATAAATAGTGGTTTCAGACTGCAGATTTAATATTTACTTTTTTTCAAAAATCGGTCTTCTGTTAATATTAACATATATAAATAGTTTAAAAACTTTCCTTTTATATATATATATATATATTCCTTCCTACCATTTGTACCATAGTTCTTATAAGTCGCGCTTCATTGCTCGCCTGTTGAAAGGTTTTTACCTGAAAGCTTGCACCTATGCATCAATACAGTTATCAGTGTCATAATCAATTCTTTCTTAATCAATTCTGTCACCGTTTGCTTTTGTGAATGGAATAAATACCCAAATATGGCATTTCTTATAACAATCGGTAGTTCAGTGGTAAAATACTCGCCTGCCACGCGTGCGACCCGGGTTCGATTCCCGGCCGATGCATTTTTTTTTTTTACAATTTTTAAAACTCATTTATATATTATACAAGAATGACATCAACGGCGCCAATTTATAAATGTAACGAATAGTATTTGAATAAAAGCATTTAATCGGGTAAAACCCGGGCGTTGCCCGGGTCATTCGGCTAGTGCATCAATAAAAGAAACTCGTCTTCCTTCATCATGTTTTCCGTCTAAATATGTTTCTATTTTGAATTACACAGGTAATAAGAAAATAAATGTTTTATGAAGAGATAAATAAGAAATGGATGTGTGAGACAACCTATTTATAAAAGAATAAACACAAGTCTGAGAGATGAGGTTCTTATATACGAAAATGATCGTACAAGATTTCAGGCAAAATGCTCTTCTACGGGTTCTTTTTTTAAAGCGAATAGGGAGATTAGTGTTGTTTTTAACGTATTTATGTGTTAACCTGGGTACCTGTAGCGCAGATAAGTAGAAACTACCCAGAAGACCATGTACTAAAGCAACAACTAACTGTTGACAATGACAATTAAAACAATTTTATTGTCATCTTGACAATTTTACAAACTCAAAGAGTGCGACAGTAGTTTAAGAAGAAGAAAGGATATATACAGAAGTTAAAAATATATACAAAGATTAAGCGATGGAGGGTGAAGGAAGGCATCCCCGGCGCGCGAGCGTCCTCATCCAGGCGATGAGCGGGTCCTCTACTCCACCGAGCCCAACCTGGACAAAGTGGCGGTAGACGCGCAGCTTTGCCGATGCGAGGACAACTCTAATACATGTATGTAGATATTTACATAATTGGAGATATATTTTATGAATTATCTTCTCTAGTTTCTTGTATTTTCGCGTAATAGCCTTTTAAAGGACTTCATTGTACGAAAGCTTGCCAAGATTATATAGCTTTAATAAAGAATAGCATCAATGAATGAATATATTAAGACGCCAGTGTTCCTTTTTGCAAATAAATCAAACTTCTACTGTCCTTACTGCGTTGAAAAGTATTTGGAGGGCTTGGCTCATCAGTGGTGAACCCCTCCCAGCGGTTTAGCAAATTTTAATCCACCAGACCGCTTCTTTAGAACTCTAATATTGTATTGGATCATTCTGCTTTTATATGCAACACTGAAGAGTTGAATCTTAGAAATGGTATTTAAGCAAACTATGGATATAAGCTTTTAAGACAGTATAATTACATTTAAATCGCCTTTAGCTTTTATTCTTCCTTAGAAATGATATCTGGAGATTGCTCCTCTAGTATAATGAGAAACATTTTTATTTATAATTCAAGCTTTCAGGCGAAAATGGCTTTTCTGCAGGGTTATATCAGGGTTATATACTTAACTAGATTTCTGTCTTTGACGACTCTACTTACGAAGTACTTGATATGTTTCTTTGATAGAATCAACAACAAAAGTCTTTATTGAGGACCTCTCGTCCCATATAGGATTCGCCAGTTTACAGAGTAAGAGAAGAGAACTAAGAATACAGAGAGAAACCTATATGTAGTAGGTATAGTATAGTATATTTCTACACTGTGACTATATACAACAGCAGCAACAAGCCTTTTACTGGAATTAAAGTCCCATACAAGATTCGTCATTCTAATCCTGACATAGATTATTTGCATATAATTATTTACATCAATTAGATTATGTTCTTTCATACAATCATGCAGATTAGCGATTTTCAATTGAAAGTTCTCATTTTTAAATTTGAAAAAGATACACTATGTGAAAACATATTGTAATTATGATACATACACTCTCTTATGGAAAAAAAAAACTTAAAAAATTGGAAAGTCTAATGTCGCCGATCTTCTGTTTTTTTTTTTTTTGAAAGAGACAGAGGCAATTTTGTTCACACTTAGTTATCTCGTATGTCTTCAATAAAGGTTACTGTGTATCAAATATATTTCAGAATTATTGTCGGAATACTGATATCGATGCTGAAAGGTACAACTTCCTTAAGTTTTGTCCATGAGTGTATTAAAGGTTCTATAGGCATATTCAAGTTTTTTAAAATAGCCCTTTAAAAATAAATGATATAATTAATAGTTTGTAAGTTTTTGAGTTCTAATCCAAAAGTAATTCGGATGATCGCTTTTATCACAATATATATTCATTATAATAATTTAAAGAAGGATTATATAATGCCACGTATAAAATACCACGCTCTGAAGCGTGGTAGTTATTCCTCAGACGATTCTACAAGGTGGGATCAATAAATAAGGTGAATTATAATTTATTAAAAAAAATAAGAACGATATTAAAAATTAGGACTTGATTTATTCAAAATAATCACCTTGCCTTTCTATATACATCGTCTCCATCGTTCTGGCAACTTGTAAATACCCTCTTTATAGGCACTCTTAGGAAGCGTGTGAAAAAAAATCTTGCACCACTTTCTGGACATCTTCATCCGAGTCAAATCGCTTTCCCTTTAACTCCTTCTTTAGTAGTCCAAAAAGGAAATAGTCAGAGGGGGCTAAGTCTGGACTATATGCAGGATGTTCTAAAACTTCAAAACCTAATTTAATGATTGTAGATACATTTTTACATGATGTATGCGGCTTTTGAAACCCGAATACGGTTAAGGTTTTGGTCCAAATTAAGGAAATGTGGAATTCGTCCATTTTGAACTCGTTAACCCATTTATAAATGTTTTTTTTGAGACAAACAAGACTCACCATAGATATTTTTCATTCTTTGCCATATTTGAGATGTTTGAATACCTTCTGCATTAATGAAACGAATAACTGCACGTTGTTCAAGCGTGGTGCAATCCTTCAAGGGAGCTTCCATTTTAGTTTATTTATAAGTCTCGCGCCGCGCGTGGGAAAAAAGAACAGAACACCTTAAATAGTCTCTCGATGTTATATTTTAATATTCTGTGGTTTAAATTATTTTTGCTTTTTTAATTTTTAAGAAATAAGATAATTCACCTTATTTATTGATCCACCCTTGTATTTGCAAACTCTCTTTGTACAAAATGATTGAAATAGATGCATCAAAATCAATGCAGTTATTCGATTTTTCAGATTTTGCAAATTCAAACAAACGAATAAACCACAGATCACCAGTTTGGGAAAATTCCGAAAAATAAGCGAAACTTTTCAACACATCGCCAGTTTAAAGATTTTAAAAGCACTTTTGGCTGATTTCATAACTCCCCATAGGATGTTATGACATCGAAGCTTCCCTTGTATTGCTGGACAGAAGATAACATATATAATGAAACTGATTTTTGACAGAATCTAAGGTATATAATAAAAACTTATCCTAGCCAAGAGCTGATCCTGTCCAAGAGCTAAGACATACAATAAGAGCTGATCCTATCCAGGAGATAAGACATACAATAAGAGCTGACTTAGTCCAAGGATAAGACAAACAATAAGAGATTATCCTGTCCTAGAGCTAATATAAACAATAAGAGCTGATCCTGTCCAGGGGCTAGGACATACAATCAAAGCTGATCCTGTCCAGGAGCTAAGACATACAATAAAAGCTGACTAGGTCCAGGAGCTAAGACATACAATAAGAGCTGATCCTGTCCAGGAGCTGAGACAAATAATAAGAGCTGATCCTGTCCAGGAGCTAAGACATACAATCAAACTTGATCCTGTCCAGGAGTTAAGACATACAATAAAAGCTGACTAGGTCCAGAAGCTAAGACATACAATACAAGCTGATCCTGACCAGGAGCTAAGACATACAATACAAGCTGATCCTGACCAGGAGCTAAGACATACAATACAAGCTGATCCTGACCAGGAGCTAAGACATACAATACAAGCTGATCCTGACCAGGAGCTAAGACAAACAATAAGAGACCTTGTGCGGCAGCTAAGCAGTCCTTCCCATGTCTTGGCTTCCGACCATTTATCATCCTCAGTTCCCGTCAAATGTTTTAATTCTCCCCAGCACCTACGCCCTTGGAGCACTTGGGAACGCCTGGTAATTAATGGTTCTTCCAGTCGTGGCGATGGAGAAGATTTGAACTCTAGGTTGGGGCGGACCGTGTATTAACTTTACACATGCTGTGTGTTGGTTTCTTTTGTCCATCAAGAACTCTCTTTCTTGTGTGAATCCATTTAGGACACTTCAATCTAATTTACTGATTATTCTAGTCCATTTTTAGGCATGCCTAATATAACGGCTTTACACATTTTGTATGATTACAAGTTTACATTTTTATTCGAAGCATCATATTATATTTTGGTTTGATCTGTTGGTGGCATACATCTCGGCTTCACACATTTTGTAGGCTTGTAAGCTCACATATTTCATTCAAATCATTACATTGTATTTTAATTTGATTTGTTAGAGACGTACATCTCGGCTTTACACGTTTTCTTGACTTGTAAGTTCACATATTTCATTCAAAGCATTACATTGTATTTTAATTTGATATTTTGGTGGCATACATCTCGGATTTACACATTCTTTTGGCTTGTAAGTTCACATATTTCATTCAAAGATTTACATTGTATTTTAAATCAGTTTTTTAGAGGTATACATCTCGGTTTTACATGTTTTCTTGACTTGTAAGTTCAGATATTTCATTCAAAGCTTTACATTATATTTTAATTTGATTTGTTGGTGGCATACATCTCGGCTTCACGCATGACTTTGAGACGAAGAGTAAAGCCAGTTCAATTTCTATGTAAATAACACAAGATGATTATTACCTTACCCAATTGGGAGAATCTGTATGGGGAAAGTCCTTAATAAAGGCTTTTGTGTGTGTGTGTGTTTCTCGTCTTTACACATTTTGTGTAACTCTGACATGTGGCGATATATCAATGTGGTAATAACCCGTCCCATCTCATGGAAGAATGGGGTTTGCAAAGAGATTTAGCGTATACACGCAAATTAGGCCATAAATACCCACTTCTTGATTTCTCAGGATGCCATTTGGAACAAAATTTTGGTCTTTGAGATACAGCTTGTATCACGCTGACGAGGTCCAACTGTCCGAAACGCATTCGTGGTTGACTTTTCTTGATTTATCAAGAAAATGGGTTGTCTAAATATTATGGAACAAGCTTAAATCAATGTTTAGTTGATTTCTGTTCCACTAGATGGCGCTCTGTCATCTAAAATGCTTGTGAGAGCGGTCAGGATATGTTTTTTTTTTTAATTTTTAATATCAACATTTCACTTTTTTTCCAATTCACCTTATTTTCAGCATTAACTTGTTATAGCCTTAAAATGTTAATAAAAACTTATAATATCATCCTCTTATCTAATCTCCCTTTAACTTTATTTACTTTCTACTTAATTATATTTTTCTTATATATATATATTCATAATTATTTATATTATACTACTTTGAAACTATATAATCTGCCATATTATTATATTTTCACTGTAGATTGATAATGTGAAGTCATTAAAATGAAGGAAGATTTAAGAATTTCTAGAGAAAATAAAATTGCCTGAAAAATCTCAATTTATTTATCAAAATTCCAATTCAATTTACTTTCATGATGTCTTTACTTCACATACGCGCAAATTAGTATTACATAGATATTTAAAAAGGCATAAATAGGGTAAGAGATCCAGAATTAAAAGACGTAAGACACAGAACAATAGATATTGGAAGGCCAAGCTGTATTGTTACCGGTATAGTTCTGGGGAAGTGTGGAGTTCTAGGAAACTGGAGCAGGAGCGGCGGTTAAAAGGCTCGCAGGTGTTGATGACAGGTGGAGTGGAGGCGATCCAGTGAGATCCTACAGAGGTAGGTGGTGGGACGACCCAGACATTCCCTCCTGTCACATAGTAATACCTTTATAGTACCTACTCAGTTGTATATGGACCGTAGATAATCCATAGTTGAATTTATTATAAACTATTTGCTTAACTTTAGCAAAATTTATAGTAACCATATCTTTCTCTCTCAATGAGACTTTACAGAAATCAATTAAACGTTGATTTAACCTGTTCCCTGATATTTGGCCAACCTATTTTCTTGATAAATCAAGAAAAGTCAACCACGAACGCGTTTTCGGGCTGTTGACCCTCGTCAGCGTGGTGCAGGGTGTACCACTGTGATCAAAATGTTTTTGGTCCCAGTGCTTCTTGAGAAATCAAGAAATGGGTATTTTGTATGGCTTTTCTTGATTTATAAAGAAAATGGGTTGGCCAAATATCAGGGAACAGGCTAAATCATCGTTTAGTTGATTTCTGTTCCACTAGATGGCGCTCTGTCATCTAAAAAGCTCATGTGCTCGTGGTCAGGATATGTATTTTTTGATTTTATTATATATATGCTTGATAGTAATGGTGGATAAAGGTTTTCGGCTGCAATTGCTGCAGTTTCTTATTCCCAAGTTATGATCTGATGAAATATCAAGTCTACTCTATAAGTTGGTGCTGACTCAGAAGCTTGAGAATGGTCCCAAAGATTCCGTTTTGTCGCTTAGATACCATCAATGAAATGTTGAGGACTGGCGCTATCGTTCTCCTTTTTAACATAGGACAATTTGGTCAAAGAAGTTTTAATTTATGGAAATTCAGGCAAAAGGTGTTATGTCCTCGTCTGGAAAAGTAAAAATAAAACATTTGGCTTTGTTTTTCGAATCCTATCCTGCCAAATGTCCTATTTTTATTTTTTTTTTGACAAAGACTAAAGATTTTTATAAAAAAATCTATTAAATTAAAAACTCCTAAGCCGAAAAGTCTGAAGTTTAAATCTAAAGAATTATGAATGCCGGCTAGGAAAGCTTCATCTTCAAGAAAATCGCTTTATTCATGGTGCATGTTGGAAATGTCTTGGTGTTGCCTGAAAATTTGAAAAACTTGAGATATTCAAAATTCAAGAAATCTTAAGTATTTTGGCTGTTCCTCTTTCTGTTATAATTTTCTAATCTGTACTGTGTCCATTTCTTTAAAGCTATGTACCGAGGATAATCATGCGAGGACCATTTTCCAACTTATAAGTTAGTTATGTCTAAAAGCTTAACTTTGACTTTGAGTACACCACATGCCTATACATGTTGAAAAAAGTTAGAATTTGCATTTACGATTGCCATAGCTTCGTGTGGGTATTTGAACATCTTGGTGAGGTTGTTTATTTTCGCCAGAATAAGAAATTATTGAAACAATTTCATTAAAAAAAGTTTTCAATGCTGGATATAATCCAAGGATTTATTATAGTAAACCGATATGCATTCATCCATCAGTACTCAACTGGAATAATTGAACTTATCTAGTCACTAGCCGCCTGAGCGCCCTCTATTGGAATAAAAAACAACTAAACGTTGATTTAGGTTTCTCCATAATATTTGGCTAACCCATTTTCTTGATAAATCACGGCGCTCTGCTATCTAAAATGCTCATGAGAGCTGTCATGATATGTTTTTTTTCTCAATTATAATATCATCACTTCATATTTCTCTCATTTTACATACTTTTACTCATGTTCAGTGTACTTACGCTAATTTGGCCTTAACTACCCATTTCTTAAATTCTCGGGAAACCTCTTGGGCTAATTTTTGGTCGTTGAAGTACAGCCTGCACAACGTTAACGAGGACTAAATATCATATCTCTTGATCGAATCCTATCTTTATAATAAATTATTTACCTCTTTACTTTCTTTGATATCATCAACTTTTGAAAAAGATCTACATTATCATGGGAAAAACTTAAGGACATTTCATATTTTGATGTCCCCTGTCGTCTGTTTTTTTTTAAGGAGACAGAAGGATTTTATTTACACTTTGTTATATCATAAGTCTTCAATAAAGGTCACTATATATCAAATATCTTTCAGAGTTATTGTCTTAATCCCGATATACATGCTAAACGGTACAACTTCCTTTATAATGCAGTGCTTGTAAAATATTGTGTAAATGGTTACTTGAGCTATTGAACTTATAATAACTCCGCTTTAAAGTTTCCCCTCTTTATAGCAGTTTTATTCCAGGTATGATACCTAAGAAGCTATTTTATCTCCCTCACATAACGTTTTCTTTTCCATAGTGAGCTCTTCGCAAAAACCCTCGAATAAGAGAATTGAATCGAAGTTTTATTGCTATTAATTTTCCTTAATAACAGATTTTCAAAATTAGTGTTTTATCACAATTTAGAAAATGTCGTTATTTAGATTTTGATTAAAATATCAATTATCTAATTGTAGTTCAAAAAAGGTATCTCTCTCATAGGTTTAAAATAAAGATTATTCTCTGCTTTTACAATTTAACTAAAACAATAAATAATCTAGAGCTTGGGTTTCTTTCCATAATTTATTTCTCGAACTTTTTAGACCGAAAGCTAGAGAAATATATTATGAAAAGAAACCAAACCTTAGATTCCTTATTTATTTAGTTAAAATCATAAGTTTATAAAAATTTGCACACATAATGTTCTCTTTAGATTATTATTTCAATATAAAACACTTAATTGAGAAAAATAACCCTCAGTTAAGACACGAAGAAGGTAATATATATTTTCTCCCCCTTTCAATATCATTAATATTTGAATATGTAAAAATTAATATGTATATAAAGATAGTATATATAATCAATTTATTATCGTGATACTCCTGTTGAAGGACTGACAAGTCCGAAAGCTTGAAAATAAAAATTTGAACAAGAAACTTAACCCTGGAAGCTTTATTTACTTTATAATATTACTAATATATGATGTTACTTAGAAACTGATACTGTATATGGTACCCGTGGAGGATGTGCTGTTTTTTTAAAGACGTTTTTTGATTGAGAAATAGGTGGTCGCGCACAAAGAAGAGTTCACCAATACGAAATATAAAAAATAAATCATAATAATTGGACTAAACACTTGTGTGTGTAAATAGAAATTGTTATAGACAGAAGATTTTGAAGAAAAACCCTGGCATTTGGTCTAAATTAAATTCTTGTAGCGTGTTACCAATGATAACAAAAAAAAAAAATAGTTGAATTAGATAATTTCATTTTATTAATCATTTTGACAATGTAATAGCCTGTACATTTTCATACCAAGTTTCATGATATTCTATCAGTTACATCTTGATTTATTTCCACCATAAGTTGCCATTGAAGTGCCACAACTAAAACCCAAAGACTCATCCTTGAAGCAATAGAAACCATCAAGAATTCAAATACAATCAACAAAAGTAAACAGCTACCATTGCAATATGTACCACTTCTATCTTAATACTTACTCTTTTATGAATGAATAAAACAAAGCTTCGAGGGCTGCGTATCTTTTATTAGAACGAATATAATACTAGCTTTCGGGCACATACGCCCTTCTACAGGAATTAATGAAACAATAATCCAACTAGTTTGAAATAGGATTTATATACACGTAACTATTGTTTCGCATATCACGCGCAATTTGAAAAATATTAAAATATTTAAATTTACATGCAGGTGTAATGATTTGGAAAAACTAATTCTAATTAATATGAGATAATATGATACATTTTGGTTAAGGCAATCTTATTTTGTATTTTATATTTTATATTTTACATATTTTTATAACTTGCAAGGAATCCCATCAGACATGTGATATCTTATACTGTGAATGAATTTGTTTTATCTTATTTTATTTAGGTCTATTGAATCATATGCTTCTGGTAAATCAATTCTGCGATTTATACTGCTATATTGTTTGGACACTATTGCTTCAATTATTAATCTTTAATATTTGTTATTGATATTGTTGTAATGTACTTTATATATTCAAAATATACTTACTCTTTTGATATATGTGTGTATGTATATATATGTTCATATCTATAACAATAATCTGTCCATTTCTCTATTCACTGAGTTCATCAACCTTTTCATAGTTTATTTATTTATTACCAGTTGCAAACAAAACACGCTTATAACCGATCTGGATAATTGCGCGTGAAACTATTTACAATAATTCATATTGTAGTAGAGTAGGTAACAGAATTGTCAAAAAGAAAATAAACAATTAAGGAAAAGAGCATTGAATATACATATACATTAAACAAATAAGCAACAACATAAGCAGATAGAAGAAATCGCAAGGTAGTTATTTACAAGATGTTAAGCAATGATGGAAGTTGATTTAATTAATTTATCTGTAATAATTAGTATCGTGGAGAGAGAAAGTTGACCAAGTTCAGCCTTTCTTGGTTTTTTATTCAAAATTGTTCAATTATGTAAATTCTTATATCCTATATTTGCATAGATAAATCTTTAAAATGCTATATAATCTCTCTCCATTACCTTTTTAATGCTTTAGTTTGCTGAGGAAGGACTTGCCAGAAAGCTTCTTTATCCAATTAATAAAAAAGAGTCGCAGCGTCTATACCTTTTTGTAATTTGCCTCAGCTACCAATTTTAGAAGAACAGCGGAAATCATTCAGACTTTGGCAATCAATTCTACTGATTAAAAAAAATTGGAAGAAGCAAAATCTTTTTGCTTCACTGATTTCAGGTCATACGTAATTTAAAACTCGTTGTTTCGTTGAGCAGTAATTAGTAATTTTTTACACGGTGATGATATACTTTTTTTCTTTAAAAGATGGAATTGATTAAAAGTCTATCTTAACATACGGTAGATCTTAAATTGAATTGTTTAATGATCAATTTACTTAATTAGTTTTATCATTGTTTAACGATACTTGATTTGGGATTTGATAATATAATAATATAGGTTTTTAATTCTACTTTCCATCAAGAAATGGCGCAGAAATTGAGTCGAGACAACGATTATCTCCCTCTTTGCTATAAAAAAAGAAACACAAGACGGGGAGAAGAGTTTATTTCATAAAGAATCTCTTCTCCTAGATCTGTTTCTTTCATTATATCTTGATTCATTCGTTTATAAGATATATATATGTTATGAATATTTTGTTGTTGTTAGATAAGACAAATGATCGATAAGATAAAGGGTTGAGGTGCAGTCGTGATAAAAAAAAGATAATTATTTACCGTCAAGTAGCTTTTATTTGAATTACTTGAGGAAAGATTACATATTAGTTATTTTCACATTATATAGAATTTATAAAGTTAATCCTATATTAGTGATTTAAAAGGATTGATATGTTAACTACGCATATTTACAACAAAACTATACAACTAAACTGAAAGTCTTTCTAAAAACGATGATAACAAAGTAATATTATCAATGAATAAAATAAAAAATATATATTTTAATATATAGAAATATTTGAGTTTTTAGATTATATAATATATATATTATATTATATTATATTTAAAAAAAGATAAGATTTCTGTTGTTTTTTGATCATATTGAGGATTTTGATAATGGTGATGCAGTCATGGTTGAAATCTTTAAAGTATGATAATGAAAAATAGTTTTGATCAGTAATTTAATTGAACTAAAGGATATATATAAAAAAGACATAATTTGATAAAAGTAATGCCTGGCTTAAGGCGAGTAGAATAAGGAAAACAAAAGATTATTTACATAATGTACAAAATTTTTGAGCCGGCCATCGGGAAAAGAAAAACAACGAGTTTTTATATGCAAAGCGTGACCTCTGGCGGTCGATTTAGCAGAGTATTTGTATCTATTAAATATATAATTTTAAATAATATAATATTTTAATATAACATATATATAATACCGTTAAGAGAATTTGAAAATTTATAAAATTGTTGTTCAATTAAAATATAGGGGGTTTGTTTATACATATATAATAAATAAGTAGATAGCATATAATAGTAAAAAATAGAGAGAAAAAATGAACTCCAGCAAAGCTTCGGTCGTTACGCGTCATAGGATGGGTATATATATGCAGTTAAATCTGTCTATAGCGCCCCTCTAAATAGCACCCGATTTTAAATACGTAGTACGATGCGATTTATATTAAAAGTGACCTGCCTATAGCACACTATTTCGGTGAGTCCCAAGAGGGGGCGCTATAGACAGACTTAACTGTATATATATTCTATGATTTATATTTATATTCACACGCATTTTTTCTTTTATATAATCTAACCTAAAAAAATTATTTTCTCTGAAACTTATTATACACAATGTTTTCAAAATGTAATTTTAATAAAGTGCATTCCTATAAATGCACGAATAAAGTTTCAAAGCTCAATTTCTGCGCTATTTCTTAATAGAAAGAATAATTCACAAAACATTTCAATTATATAACCAAAGTTTACATCGAGTAGCAGCACCGCTCTACAATAATAAAATTAATATATGACCGACCCACTGTTGACATTTTCAAGTAATCTGAAAACCAAACACGTAGAGGGTATAAGGGTCAAGTTCACATCTACCATCAAAATATACGCCGAAACTAGATGCGAACTAAACACCTCTTTGGAAGATTGTTAAGATTCCATTTGATTCCATGTGAATCTCAAAGAATAAATTCCTATGTCCATTTAAAATATCAGCCAGATTGGTCAAATATTAAGGAAATGTATATATATATCATATACGTATATGTTAACTTATATTTAGTATGAAATTTCTTAATTTTAACTTTTATTCACTGCATATATTAAAGATTTTGACGCGCTACATGCTCTGCTTATTTAATTCTTACACCTATAAAATTCAGCAGTGAGTCACCACAAAGTGTCAGAATATATTTACAATAATTGTATTTTGTAAAAATTCAGAGAAAATTCCTATGAGGGATCCTATAAGATGAGCGATACCTCCTCTCTGTATTCATCTTTATAAATTTACATCCTAAATCTCTAATAAGAGACCATCTCCAGGAGAGTCAAGAAGTATTCGTGTTAAAGGTTGTCGTTATATAATGAGAGACTCTATATATATTTCATGAAGTAGAGTTTTGATTAGAATGATTGATAGGTCGATATTGTTATTTATTGCAACAGCTAATATCGTGAAAAAATAGTACAAATGTAATATTGTACTGGAATAAGGTGCATAAATTAAGAAAAAAGTTTATTCCGATAGATGGCGCAAGCCATCAGCAACTTTCAGTTGCACGATATGCCTTTTTCTTAATTTATGCACCTTATCCCAGTACAATATTACATTTGTACTATTTTTTAACATTGTGTAGCGTTCTCACGCAATTCTGGCCTTAACTACCCGTTTCATGATTTTTCAGGATGCCTTAATGACCAATTTTTTGGTCGTTGAGGTACAGCTTGCACCACGCTGATGAGGGTCAACAGCCCGAAACGCGTCCGTGGTTAGCTTTTATTGATTAATCAAGAATAGGTATTTTGCCAATTCTGGAATAATTAAAAATCAACGATAATAGTTGATATTTATTCCGATAGATGGCGCAAGCCATCAGCAACTTTCAAGTTGCACGATAAGGAGATGCCTTTTTCTTAAGCTAATATCGTGTTCGGGATTTAAACGGAATTAAAATATTCTGAAATATTCACCTCACACTTCTCGTTATATTTTCACTAGCCGAATGACCCGGGCAACGCCCGTGTTTTACCCGATTGAATGTTTTTATTCAAATACTATTTGTTACAATTATAAATTGGCGCTTTAAATAAATGCATATATTAGTTAATAACTATAGCCTATGTGCTTTATCTGTCTATGTACTGTTGGCTTCCGTAGGCGTCTCTTACTGGGAAAAAGAAAGAGAGGATTCCATTTAGTTATTAACTAATATATGCATTTATTTAAGGAGCGACCCGCTCCAACACAATAGTTACAAAAACCAAAAAGCGAGTGGGGGGGGGGGGGCAAAGGTGGCGTGATCGTAGCCAACCAATAGGAGAGCGCCATTCCAAAAAAAAAGCAAACGGTGACAGAGATGAAGAATTATTAAGAACGCATGACGCTCGTAACTGTATATAGAATTTCATGTGTAATAATTCTAGCATATAATTGTCCATTTCTCTTTTTAGTGTAAACTATTATAAATACATCAAGAACATATATACAAAAATATACCCAGATTTAGCATAAGCTTAACAAAACAATACGAACCATTTTAAAATGATTATTAAACTAAAAAAAAATATTCACCACTATTCATAGAACCTTTTGCAATATTTCTAGTACATACTACACATGTTGCAATTGATGGATTTAACTTGTTGAATAAGGTTTATAAAGATTGGAGATGGGCAAACCACCTTGTCGAAATATATATTGGGTGTTTAGAATAAACAACATTGATCCACACACACAAGATTTTTTATTATTTATTGATAAAAATTCGAAAATATAGACGCGTATGAATCTTTTAAAAATTAAATAATTTCTACTGCCCTTACTTTTTAAAAGAATCATACGCGTCTATAATAGTTTGGAATTTTCATAACAGATGGCGCTCTAATACATCATAATATAATTGATAAAATATTTAAAATATAATTAAATACTCTATGCAGAATTATAGAAGATTATAAACAATATATTTTTAGAAAATCGTAGCAAAAGACGAATGATTGAGTTTAGAAATATAATCGAGAGAGAGTTTCTCAGTCCTATGTTTCATCCTAGCAGTCCCACACAATATGTCTATTGAAGAATCTTAATGAAACATCTCTTGAGAATAAACTTGATGTTGACAAAAAAATAATAAAAGAGAGAAAGATTGAGATTGAAACTTCTTTATTTATCATACATATAAGATTATATAAGGTTAATTGGAGGAAAAAAAAAAGTAAAATTAAATATTATTTTCATCAGAGGAATCCCACTGATGGTCATCTGGTATGATGTCACGCCCTGAAGTCGGACAGATCTCCCTGACTATTGCCATGTCTAGGAATAGCTTCAGACCTCTGTTCAGGCGACAGGTACTTGAGGACGTCCTCCCTGTTAAAAAGGATAAAAATATCCGTTGGAAATGACCAATGGTAGACGCGATGAGTTTCTTTGTTTTAGAATTAAACAGATTACCTTTGGTCTCTTCCAGCAATGGTATCCTGCGATTTTGTAATTAGTAACAATTAGCAACTGATTTGACAAGCGACAAACTCTTTGAGAAACCATTCTTGTAATATTTTAAAAAATGATTTGATCTGATCTTACTCAACCTCCAATAAAAGACCACTTCCAGGAGAGACCATAAGTATCTTTACCTTTTAGATGATCTTTAATAGGAGGTCTTCTGCATTTATATTCTTCTAAACGAATTCTTTCATCTCTTTAAAGGGATGCGACAAACTCTTTGAGAAACCATTCTTGTAAGATTTTTTAAATGATTTGATCTTATATTACCCAACCTCCAATAAAGGACCATCTCAAGGAGGGACCAGAAGTATCTTTCCCTTTGGGCGATTTTTAATAGGAGGTCTTCTGCATCTATATTCTTCCAAACGAACTCTTTCATATCTTTAAAGTTAAGTTTCAACATGTGGTTGTCAGGCCTTGAAGAAATAGATCCTCCACAACGGTGGAATCCAACCTGTACTCTACAAATCCTCAAGTTCCCACATGTAGACATGGTGACGTCGGTTCTTGAAGCTCTTACGTCGCCCACATGTCTGGCTTGAAATAGGTCAACACGCACATATAGACTCACACATTTAACATAGCTTTTATTAAGACTTATTTGCATATTTTTTGGACATTTTCTCTTCACCATATCGAAGTATTTCTCTTTGTAATAATGTGGACATATTTTATCAGAGTCTTTGTTATTGAGAAAAACTATATTTTATTTCTTTTGTTTTTCAAAGTAAACGTTGAATAAATTAAAGGGTCTGAATGAAAAAGATTGTTAAAATTCATTTAGCCATACAATTTATTTATTACCAGTTGCAAATAAGACACGCTGTAGGGTAGGCTGTAGAGTAGGTAACAGAATTGTCAAAAAGAAAATGAACAATTAAGAAAAATGAGTATTGAATAAACATATACATTAAACAAATAAGCAACAACATAAGCAGATAGAAGCAAGGTAGTTATTTACAATATGTTAAGCAATGATGGAAGTTGATTTAATGAAGTTATCTGTGAAAATTAGTATCGCGGAGCGAGAAAGTTGATCAAGTTGAGCTATAGTTTACTTATTTTTATGTATTTTTTCCTAAGAAAAAGTGTCCAAATCGGGATGCGATCCCAAGACGTGGGTGTTGGAAACCGACTGTTTAAACCATTCATCCACCAATCCCCATTAAATACTTTATTAAAATACACAAAAATGTATGAAGACATTTCAGACCGTCATATATAGGCTTCTTGTTCGTAATAGAGAACTAGAAATATATATTTCGATTTCTATATATATTGAAAAAGCCATGGTCCACCTGTGCTGTGTGATCAGAAGAGCTTAAATTGACTTGTTCCATTATATGTATGTTCCATATGTAAATACCTGTTTTCTTTCCTCTTTTCGCTCTCCACTTCTCCCATCCATATTTCCAATTTTTTTCTTATTTTCAATGGGATTATTCAAATAATAATCTGTATATATTTACCATATGTATATAATCTTTCTCCATTTTTACCCCCTTGTATATTTCCCACTTTCACAGGTTTCTCCCTCTTGTAACCCCAAGGAGAATCCTCTGTAAGACCTGTGTGTCTTAATAAGGGCTTTTGTGTGTGTGTGATTTCTATATATATAATATACCAGCAAAGTATGCAAATATCAATATTTAATGCTGATGCTTTGTCAAAATCCAAGAAAATGCAAAAAAAAAAAAAGACAAGGAAAGGTCAAATTTGGGACATAAACGCTGAGAGAAGAATTACAGAAAGCAAAAACGAGACTCAGAATGAAACACTACAAAGGAATGACTATACATCCAGATGGTACAAGAACCTACAGGACATGCAACAATTGTCCTGGTGTGGAACTAACACCTACCCACATTCTATATACAGTTACGAGCGTCATCAATTCTTCATCTCTTAATTCTTCATCTCTTAATCATTCACCTCTGTCACCGTTTGCTTTTTTTTTTTGGAATGGCGCTCTCCTATTGGTTGGCTACGAACACACCACCTTTGCCCCCCCCCCCCCCCCCCCCATCATGCCCCCCCCCCCCCCCCACTCGCTTTGTTGTTTTTGTAACTATTGTGTTGGAGCGGGTCGCTCCTTAAATAAATGCATATATTAGTTAATAACTAAATGGAATCCTCTCTTTCTTTTACCCAGTAAGAGACGCCTACGGAAGCCAACAGTACATAGACAGATAAAGCACTTAGGCTATAGTTATTAACTAATATATGCATTTATTTAAGGCGCCAATTTATAATTGTAACAAATAGTATTTGAATCAAAACATTCAATCGGGTAAAACACGGGCGTTGCCCGGGTCATTCGGCTAGTATTCTTATATCCAACAATGACTGCAGCCTTTCAAAAATTTGACATGGACCCAGAGCAGCAGCTTTACACACCTAAGATAGAGGACATCTAGACTTTCTCCTTAACAAAATAAGATGGAAGAAAACTAATAAAGGGAAGGGAAATAAAACATTCACAGAGGTTGTTTAGCCCAGTAGAGAGTTCATTCTTATCTTTAACAGATTTATAAAAGTCATATAAATTATATAAACCCATTAGACAAATTGAAACTATTATAAACGTGAATTTTTATTTTTCAAGTGTTGAACCCTCCCAGCAGTTTAATCTTATGCCGCTTTTTTTGTTCAAAGCTATATGACAATGGTTATATAAATTTTATATATAGAATAAAGTCCGCCCTAGGCTGAAAAGGGCCATTAGCTCGAAATCTTGGTCTCTATAGGACGCTTCTCAGTTTACCAAAGCTGGTGCTGGGGCTTTGTCAGCGACACGAGGCCGCTAGTTTGCGGCGTCGGTCAATAGATGGCGTCTAGCTTTGACATCTATTTTGACGGGAGAGGCGACCTTTGTCTTCATATAAATATAAACTGTTATGTGTCAGCAGTATTCAGTGTACATTTTGCATCGATATTTTCCGCTAGAAATTCCTAAAAAAAACAGTCAGTCATAAGTCATAAGCAAAAAGGCGATAACGCGCCATCTATATATACAAAATGAGTTTTATATAACCACGAATTTCTTTCTTATTCGAATAAAGCAAATTTGTTACTCTTATAATTGAGATTAGAAATGTCTATTAATTATTATATAACCTGGTTACCTTATTTAAATATAAAAATGTCATCGTAAAGATAGAGGCTGCCTGGCCGGAATTCATAGTTCTTCAAATTAAAGAAAATAAAGATTTTTGTCGAAACGTCGAGACAATAAAAAAGATTTACTGGCCGAATTATCTTTAATTTGAAGGAAAATGTTATATTTAAATACCAAATAAGCGTGGATATACTCACCATGTCTTCCAGCCCAACATAACCATTCCCAAGGGAAGAACAATCGCCCCAGTTCCATTGATCTCCAGACCAGACCCTCACGAATTCCATTTGGTCTTGAAGGACTTTGTTTGTTTTCTCTTTTGCCATTATTTGACTTTTGACGCCACGAAGGAAAAAAATAATAATGAGATGATGAAAAAAAGAAATTCGTGATTTTCATACACTGGTATAATTATCTCCTTTTTTTTTTCTGCAAATATAATTTGAGTTCCAGATCCATTATAGAGGAGAATTTTTAAAGGAAGATTAAAATCTTTTAAAAATAAGTTTGTTGAATAATTCAAAAACGAGCTTTAGGAACTTCGTTCTTCAACATGCGTGTTAGCATTTATATAGGATTATGTGTGGTTTATAAGGATAAATGCTGGGAGTCGTGCTCCTGTAATCCATCTACTTGGAGGCCGGAGTTGGTGGACGGCTTGAGGCGAGGAGCCCTCCCTTCTGGTTCCTTATGTTGACCGGATGTCGTCCGCACTAGGCCCAGCGTCAATATGGCGACCCCGGGGGAACCCGGGGCCTCCAGGTCAGCTAAGGAGGAGTGGACCGGCCCAGAGCGGTAACGCAGCAAGGCAAAAGCTCCCGCACAGGGCGGTAGTGGAATCGCGTCCGTGAATAGTATCCAGATGGGAGCCTCGCCGATATAGTTGGACCCAACTCTTTTTTTATGAACAAGACACCACCATAAGGATAAATACGAACCAAAAGAATACAACATATCTCAGACGTGATGTGTTTCATTATTTTGTACTGACAACTTTCCAACAATGGAGGCACCATTTTTCAATTCGCGGTGTATCTTAATTCATAATATTCCAATATGAATGTTCACTCCTAATGTTATATATTAAAATCAAAAAATGCATATCCTCACCACGTTCACATGAACATTTATATGGCAGAGCGCCATCTAATGGAGCAGAAATCAACTAATCGTTGATTTAGCATGTTCCCTGATATTTAGCTAACCCGTTCGTGATTTACTTTTCTTGATTTATCAAAGAATTGGTTTGGTCAAATATCAGGGAACAAGTTAAATCAACGTTTAGTTGATTTCTGTTCCACTGATTGGCGTTTTGCCATCTAAAAGTTAATGTGAACATAGTAAGGATTTGCATTTTTTAAAATACCAAACACCTGACCTTTTTTATTATATTATTTTTATTTTTTTTTCAAATGTTATATATATGGGTGTCTTTTTATCGATTAATATTCATTCTTAATTACTAATTGAAGAGCGAAGCCTCGAGAAATCTCACTGTTATTTTGATAAAGGATTGGATCTATATACTTATCATTTCCAGTTGGTTTTGAGGACCACGCCATCACCATCTACTCAGCGGCGAAGTACACGATCTACGTATTCATCGTAGATCGCGAAATACGTGGTGTCGCTGGAGACCCGCTGGCGATTCTCCACCAAACTCTGCAGCGGTGGCAGAGGCGCCATATTCATTGTACATAGTATGATGCATGTATATATTATAAATAGAAAAGAGATTTTCTGCTTGAATTTAGATCATGTTGAGGATTATTGTATGGTAATGCAGTCGTTGTTGAAAATCTTGAAATAAAAATAATAATGGTTTTGATCAGAAGTCGCTTTAATTGAACCCATGGAATACATATAAAAACAATTTTATAAAAGTAATGCCTGGCTTAAGGCGTAAGAATAAGGAAAACAAAAGATTATTTTCATAATGTACAAATGTTTTGAGCCAGCCTTTGGGATAAAACAACAACGAGTTTTTGTAGGGGAAGAGTGAACTCTGGCGGTCGATTTAACAGAATATTTGAATCTATGAAATTATAATTTCAAATAAAATAATATTTTAATATAACATATATAATTATCTTTTTTAAAATAGAACAGACTATGCACTTTTGCTTGTATTGACAAGATGTCAATAAAATTATTTCAATTATCAAATTGTCTATATACTTATAATTTATATATTGAAATATTCGTGTTGATATAGGAATAAATGAATTTGGAAATTATTCAATATGATCCACATCTTTAAAGTATTTTATGCTGATATCACACACACAAAGGTAGATATAAGTCCAAACATAATCAATGAATTAACAAAAATAGTGTGTTCATGTTTGCTATATACTTCAAAAATATAATTATATATTTAGGAAATATATATACTGTAAAATATAGAAAGATTATAAATCCAATTTAAAAGATAAAGTTAATATATATAAAGAGAAATTATGAATAAATTGAGACATACAAAGTTTTGAAATGATAATGGCGTTAACTCTAAACTAAATCATAGTAAAACAGAAGGTGTTACAGCCAGAAGAAGTTGAAGAAAAAAAACGTGGAGAAATTTGACTCAACTTAACTTCTTATGGCGCGTGAAGGAGGATTGGATTTGGGATACAAAAAAAGTAAAAAAAAAAGTGTTATATTTAAGAAAAAAGGCATCTCCTAATCGGGCAGCAAAGAGTTACTGATGGCTTGCGCTATCTATCGGAATAAATATTGATTTTCTTTGATTTTAATTATTCCAGTTATTTTCATTTTTAATAATTTTGTCTATATAATAGCCTGTACATTGATGCCAAATTTTATGATATTCCACCAAATCTTTCTACGTTTATAACTTTCTATTTATACTAGTATAGATAGCTGTTAAAATTTGTAACAAATAAATTTACTGGCAATGTGTTTCTTTTCAATAATATCATCAAAATAATGCTAAAAATAAATGATTTTGATGATATTATTGAAAAGAAACAAATTTCTAGTAAATTTATCTATATATATAAAAATGAATGTATGTGTGTGTGTGTCCTTTATATGCCTGACCAAACCACTCATTGGAACGCCATGAAACTTTGGGAAGTTATTCAGTATAGTACTGGGAAGGTTTCTAGCAAATAAAATTTTTGAAATAACTTTTCGCTTTAAAATAATCAAGATAAATATTCTAATTTATCTGTTATAATTCAACAATCTGCTCTAAATATTATCATGATGATACGATGATTTTGTAATGTAGAAAATTAGGAAAGACAAAATTCAGGATGACACGGCAATTTATTTGAGACAAGAATAATGATACAATTCCAAGGCAAGATACTATTCCTTTAACTTCCAATTACCGAGGGAACCAATTAATATTGATTTTATTCAACTTATCGAGTACTTTTCAAGGGACCGGGAAAAAATGTTCACTTTATCGAGAGATTCGTTAGACAAACCTTTACTCGGGTAAAACCCGGGCGAAGCCGGGTACGTCCGCTAGTTTGTTATAAATTTTAACGATAGATGGCAATTGAATTTATAAATAGATAGTTGTGTTACCAGGTACAATAAAAAAAAAAACAAAAAAAAACAGGACGAATGCATCGATACCATCACAACTATCGATTTCGGAAGATGACCGACTTCTGTACAACGGAATTATTTGAGATTCTTCTGTCATATCGCGCGACGCAGGGGAATGGAGTACACCATACTGATCGGAAAGACGTCTGAACGCCCGTTGACACGCTTCGTGGACCAATTAAAGTAACTCAATGGATTAATGGTCGCCGAGATGGTACATCGAGCTAAAGACAGAGATGACTGGCGTCACATCGTGTTTGGGATGTAATACGTACAGTGGTCCACAACGTTTGATTGCGAATAAAAGGATATATATGAATAAGAACCGTTAATATTTAAACATATGGTAATATATGATTAACAGGTTATAAGGTCACACACAGGAATTAGAGAGATCAACAAACAGTTTACCTATATTGAGCATTCTAAGATATGGTAATGGTGATTGGTCGGTAGGTGGCCAATGACCATTATTACTCCCAACCCGTTTAAGATGGATTATATACACGATCACAGTACCTCCTCTTACAAATAACCTTTTGTAAAAACCACATAGATCAATTCTGTCTATCGAATCAATGGGAAACTGGTATATAAAGGTGCCAGATTTGCATAATAAATTGTTACCTTACTTTCTTTTGAGAATATATATTTACTTATTTGCTTATTATTTAAAGCTTATGTCCCTGAATGTCGTGGTAAATTTAGATGAGGAAAGCGAAGATTAGAACGCGGTTGATTCCACTCTCGCCTTTTCAGTGATACGCTAACCTATGCACGGTAGATTCAATGAAAAGCCGAGTAACAGCTTGAATTATAAAGGTATAGAAGAAGGGGGAAAGAGATGTGTTTTAAACTAATAAAAATAGCCAAAGAACAATTTCACCACGTGAGATAGCAAAACGTATTTTTAAAAATCTAGATACGCGTATAGAAATACGTCCATATGTGGCATAATATTGAAAAATAAGTTTTGTACCATTATATTTTCCGGTATATTTGATTGTATATCCTGAATGAAATAGTAATCTGATGATTTTGTCTTGGCATTTACCTCAAATTTACCAAAATTCGTCTCATTGGATAATTCCTTTTTAGTAAGTCGCTTTATTTTTGTCTTTAGGTATACACAATCATACGTAATATCATAAGTTACTGATAGTATATAATATATAAATAATAATTTCTACTATATGCTATTAAATTTTTATATGCTTTTTAAAATATTGTACATTGAATCTGCTCCTTATTAGCGTTGAAAAGGCCAGTTGAAAAGTGCCGTTTTATTATCTCGACAGTTCGTTCTTCGCATCTCTAGTCCTAATTTCAGTATTGGGATGCTTTCGTATTTTTACTTCAATTCAAATCAATCAAGTAGATTAAGATTTAAAGTCAACGATTCTATACATGTTCAAAAGCCACTTAAATCTTTGCTATCGGTTCCAAACGTCTTCGAATAATTAATTTAATAGTTAATTAATAGTTAATTCAATGCCTTCATCTACTGAGAGCGGGCCACATGGTCTCTCCATACTACCCGGTCCTCCGCCATCCTCTTCATCTCCTCGTGTCGTCCAGTCCATTGTTTTAGATCATATGTGTATCCCTGTCGTCTCCTTCCCCTCGATCTCTTCCCCCGGAGCTTTCCTTCCAACACTGTCAGCAATGTCTCTCCTGCTGATCCACGCATCACATGTCCAGCAAACGTCAGTTTTCGTTGTTTTATGAACTTTATCAGCTGGTGTTATGTACCAATTCGATCGAGGACTTGCATTTTTGTTACCATATCTGTCCAATGAATTTTGAGAGCTCTTCTGTTTAGTGAAGGTAATTAATGGATAATCTGTGTTCCCTGGGGGAGGATGGAGTCGGCCGACTGACTCAGACATTCCGGCCTAAAATAAAGCGTGACTCGATGGGCAAACCGCCAGCCTTCTTCGGCAGCCCCAGATTTGTCTCGGTCGCCTCCACGTGGCTCGGCTTTCACTTCACGTTCATCTTCTTTCCATGAACTGACTACCACGTGGATTCCCAATCCACTGGGATACAACGATCATTTTGTTTCGATAACTTTTCCTCAATGGGTGAATCGCGAGAATTCCATTTCTTCAAATATAAAAAGGAATAAGAAATGAAAGCATTGAAGCACAAATGCTTCTTTAAAAGTTTATGTCTGTAGTTTGCTTGAATACCATTTCTGAGATTTCACCCTTCATTGCAACATATATAAGCAGAATGATCCAATACAGTATTAGAGATCTAAAAAAGCGGTTTGGTTGATTAAATTAGCGGAACCGTTAGAAGGGTTCACCACTGATGAGCCAAGCCCTCCCAATATTTTTTCAACGCAGTAAGGACAGTAGAAGTTTGTTTTATATTTAAAAGTAAACTTTCGTGTTTAAATTCTTCTATTCATTATTAGAGCTAATGTTGCGGCATATTCCCCGATATGAATCTGGAGAATATTGATATATGCAATGATGACAATATCCCCCTAACCTTAAAGAGAATCATTGCACAAGTAAGAACCCTTTTTGTAGTACAGAGAATTAATCATGTTTCACTATTGAAAACTAGGACCATAAAATGCACCTTATGTAACGGTGAATTTAGTCTCGATTTTCCACACTACATGTTCTACTGTACGGCAATGGAAGAAGAAAGAGAAATTATTCGTCAAGAGACCGGCTATAATAGCAATTCGCCTTATGTTTTAATGGCAAAAGTCGTAAAATCCAGACCCTTTGCATTCGCTTTTTATAAATACTGGAAATCAGCTCAATCAAAATGTTTAGCACAGACATCGGATACAACTCGATAATTGGTCGAGGTAAATACCCAATATTCTATATACAGTTAGGAGCGTCATTCTTCATCTCTTAATCAGTCATCTCTGTCACCGTTTGCTTTTTTTTTTTGGAATGGCGTCCTCCTATTGGTTGGCTACGATCACGCCACCTTTGCCCCCCCCCCCACTCACATTTTCGTTTTTGTAATCATTGTGTTGGAGCGGGTCGCTCCTTAAATAAATGCATATATTAGTTAATAACCAATCAAAACATTCAATCGGGTAAAACACGGGCGTTGCCCGGGTCTTCGGCTAGTTTGTATATATCTATGATGCTAATCTGTTATTTATTTATTTTGTCCTACCGGGAGAATCCTGTATGGTACGTGTGCCCAATAAAGGCTATTGTTGTTGTTGATATATGCAATGTGTTAATACAATACTAACAATAGAAACCATATTGCATTCCGGTTTAAAATTGGCCTAACCACTTTACTATCTGAAACACCATTTTGGCAAATTCAACCGATATCTCGTCTCGTAGGATGTTACAAAACTGTAACCTCTCCCCGTATCTTTTTTAAAAATAAATTTTGCATATCTTTTATAGATATTTACATAACTTTTAGATATCTTTGTATATCGTTTACAAAAATCTTTATATAATTTACTATACGAAAAAATAGTATAAAAGTAAAATTGTACTAAGATCAGGTGATTCGATTAAGCCAAAGTCATCTTCCGATCGTGTGACTGAAATTTGCTGATGACTTGCGCCATCTATCGGAATAAATATAAACTAATCGTTAATATTTAATTATTCGGAAATAATGGTCTAATACCCTTTCTTGATAAATCAAGAAAAGCCACTACATACGTGCTTCAGGCTGTTGGCTCTGTCAGCGTGATGCAGCTTCATCAACCTTTAGTTACAAGTCCAGTGATGTATTTTCTTTAAGTATTTTATTGCATATAACTTTGGAGAGAGAGAGATTGAGATTGAAACTACTTTATTACAATGGCCATATAATATTATATAAGGTTAAATACAGAATAAATATAAAAATGAATAAATAAGATTAAATAGTGATAAATATATGAATAAATAGATATAAATTCATAAATTAATTGATAAATATACATATATATATATATGAAACGTTACTATGATTATCTGTACACGCCAATATGCAGAGGATATTGTTTTGCGTAAAGAAAGAGAGAAGATTTATCGTCTGATCCAATTTATTTCAATCAAGCGCCTTTTATATAGTTACAAATATTTACATAATTCCTAACAGCGTAAAAATTTACATCTACTAATAATTTATAAGCAGAATGTGACATATATATAAATATATACAAGTCGTCATTGGTGGCGCCCACCACGGGAAAGGTTTCGCCACCGATGGACTGCAAGAGTTCTTTCCTACAGAGTGGGCAGGTCGATGTTATGGAGAGAGAGAATGATATTATTTATAATCACTACAAAAATACATTTTGCAATGTCTGTACTTTATGATAGAATTCAGTTTTGTCAGGAAGCTGCTGTATCACTATGTAGATGTAGATAAGCAGATTATACCTGCACCAGACATGTGTCTACCTCCAGTATCAACCGTAGACATGGGGTGAACACCCTGGTCAGACAACAAACGTGGCGTCACACGGCCAAGAATGTCATCTACGAGGACAATTGAAGTGGACCGTTGACATTGGAACTTCTCCAGACCGGACATCACACCCGCTCTTGGCTTTGGTCCATTGCTGTCTTTTTTTTTACATCTATTGACCTCATGTCTGGCATAGTCCTTCTTGTAGCTTGGATTTCCTGATTTTCTGTAATGTCGTGGATCATTGTCCTTTTGGAATGTTGACTATCCTGATTTTCTACTGCATATTGGATCTTTAATCTATTAAGCTGACGTCCGCCATAGATCTATAAGAACCTTCAACTTCCTGATTTTCTGTTTTTTTTCCGTATGGCTTAAATCCATTGATTTAATTTCTGTCATAATTCTTCTGGAAACTCAAATTTTTAAGCATTTGTTTTAATTGAATTTGATTTAATCTTCATTCTTTTGATCTAATTTCCACCATAGTTTTTTTGAAATCTTCAACTTTCCGATTTTCAGTTTTTCTAATCACATCAAATAATCCATTGACCTTACTTATATATACATATCATACATAGTTTTGTTGGAATATTCAATTTACCGAGTTTCTGTTTCTATCGTTGACCTTCAATTCATTGACCTCACTTTAATAATAGTTCTGTTAGAATCTACAGTCAGTATTTTTGAGCATAAAGAAATCTTCAATGGTGTATTCAAAAGACAAGACATATATAACTTTTAAAAATAAAAAAAGCATACCCTGACCAGAAATATATGTGCTTTTTAGATGGCAGAGCGTCATCTAATGAAACAGAAATCAACTAAACATTGATTTATCCTGTTTCCTGATATTTGGCCAACCCATTTTCTTGATAAATCAATAAAAGCCATCCACAAACGCGTTTCGCGCTGTTGGCGTTCGTCAGCGTGGAGCAGGTTGTATCACTGTGACCAAAAATAATTTTGGTCCCAGAGGCTTCTTGAGAAACCAAGAAATGGGTATTTAAGGCCTTGGACATATACATACATAGAGGTTTTACTAACTATGCAAAACAACTATATATATAGGGTGACCCAAAAGTCTTGTACAACTTTAAAAAAAAAATATATATATATATATCCATTAGATGGCGTTCTGCTATCTAAAAAGCACATGTGCTCGTGGTCAGGAGATGCCTTCTTTATTTTTAATATCAACACCTGACCCACTTATTTTTTTATTGTTTTTTCATGTGTTAAGCGTATTTACGCAAATTTTGCCTTAAATACCCATTTCTTGGTTTCTCAAGAAGCCTCTGGGACCAAAAATCTTTTTCGTCGCAGTGGTACAGCCTACTCCACGCTGGCGAGCGCCAACAGCGCGAAACGCGTTGTGGATGGCTTTTCTTGATTTATCAAGAAATTGGGTTGGCCAAATATCACGGAGCAAGTTGAATAAACGTTTAGTTTATTTTTGCTCCACTAGATTGCGCTCTGCTATCTAAAAAGCACATGTGCTTGTGGTCAGGATATGCTTTTCTTTATATATATATATATATATATATATACGTAAATTTTAAAATTTAAACAAAATAAGATTATGATAAATGTACATAAATGATTATTATTGATTCAAGTTATCACAATTATATTGTAACGTTTTATTTTATCGTTTTTCAAATTAAATATACTTCGGCCAGTAAATCTTTTTTTATTGCCTCGACGTTTCGACAAAAATCTTTTGTCCTCGTCAGGGTTAAAAATGTTTTCACAATGTTAATTTTAAGACGAATAATCCTTTTTGAATCTATTCGTTATTATAATGTTAATATTAGTTTGTTGTTGATGTTTTAGAATAAGGAAAATTATTTACATTGTTGTTGTTTATGTTTTTATTATTATCGTTTGTTTTTTAAAACCCATTGCATATAATGATTATAAAAATGACCTTTTAATTCACTATTTATAATTCAGTGAAAAAAAATAATTGATTATAAAATTCATAAACGTGACAATACATATAAATTCATTTCTTTTTAAATCGATACAATTTATAATTATTATTTTTGGTAATACACCTATCCCCCGATTTACACGGTACTTGTTTTACACGTTTTCGCTTTTACACGGTTTTCCAAATAAGTTTTTTTTTGTTTTTATCGCACTATACTAAATGCTACTGTGATTGAACACATGCGCTGTGTACACATCTCGCGAGGAATCCCGAGCTTATGTGCTGACTACATATTTTAACCTGTCAATGCATTTTATTTTTATTTCTGTGTACACCTATCCCCCGATTTAAACGTTTTTCTCAGGAACGTATCTACCGTGTAAATCGGGGGATAGGTGTATGTTCATTTTTATATGTTTTTATCACAAATATTGTCTCTGTATACCTTGTGCTGGAATGATAATTATTAGATGTTAAATTTATTTGTAGAGATAATTAATTAAGTAATTATTAGCAATATTATTATATGAAAGAGCTTCTTAGCTTATCAGTGATTAAGCCTCATAACGGTTTAGAGTAATAAATAATTACAAGTTTATATAAATTATTGTGAGATTGCAATTCGAAATTTATCCAACAAAAAAAAAAAGAGTCTAGTTATAATATATAAGGTCTCGTAAATGATTTTTAAAACTTGATATATAATTATAGTTATCTGATTTTTACAAATATTAAACATTTATGAAAATAAAGTTTTAAAAATGTTGCTACTATTTTATTGTTATCAAGATTTCTTAAAATTCCATAGAATTTTTAATGATGATTTTATTTCCTAGTGGAAATAGAAAGTATAAGAAAGAACTGGTGGAATATTATGCATTAAACTTGCAATGAATATACAGGCTATTACATAGGTGATATTAAAATTCAAAACTATTTTAAAGGCGTAAGATTCTTTTTGATATTAAACAATTTCTACTGCCCTTACTGCAATTGAAAAATTAATAAGAGGGCCTGGCTCATACTCAGCGCCGCATAGTGTTATAATATTCTAGTTTGTTTATACAAAATTGTAATGCCTTGAAAAAGGTTGGCGTTTACCCAACCGAAATATTGGAAAATAAATCGTTTATTCAATCCAATATATGCCTTTTTATTATCTAAACATTTATATTTTCAATTGCAGTAAGGGCAGTAGAAATTGTTTAATATCAAAAAGAATCTTACGCCTTTAAAATAGTTTTGAATTTTGATAACAGATGACGCGCAAGTGCATCATATTATAGGTGATATTATTATAAAGTAAAACTATATTAAACTATTTAATATACTTTTGCATTTAATATTTAATTGTTTATTACACGCCACACACAAAAAGTTAACAAATTCCATGTTTTTTATTCAACTTCTTCTGAGTGTTACTTTCTGTTTTCACTTAGTATATAAATATATCGATTTCTAAAAGCATAGAGTACCTCTCCCGTCAAAATAAATGTCAAAACTAGATGCCATCTATTGATCGTCGCCGCAAACTAGCGGCCTCAAGTCGTGGACAAAACCACAACAGCTTTGGCAAACCGAGGCCGCTAGTTTGCGGCGACGGTCAATCGATGGCGTCTAGTTTTGACATTTATTTTGACGGGAGAGGCGCTCTATGCTTTTATAGATCAATTTCCTTCAGGCAAGATTTCCATCTAGAAATGCCTTTATCGAGGCATTACATTTTTGTATAAACATACTCAGCGCCGCATAGTTTTATAATATTCTAGTTTGTTTATACAAAATTGTAATGCCTTGACAAAAGCTGGCGTTCAGCCAACCGAAATATTGGCAAATAAATTGTTTATTCAATCCAATATATGCCTTTTTATTATCTAAACATTCATATATAGATGAAAATTTTGCCGAGAGGAAATTGTAATGCCTTGACAAAGGTTGGCGTTCAGCCAACCAAATTATTGGCAAATGAATCTTTTATTTAATTCAATATATGTCTAAAAATATGTCTAAAAATATTCAATATATGTCGGAAAAATACGTCCAGGGTAGCCGAGTGGACAAGGCACCTGCCCGGTAAGCAGAAGGGTGTGGGTTCGATTCCCGCCCCTGGACACTTTTTATTTTTCCGTTCGCCATTACTCTTCATGTTTCACCTTTCCATACCTCATCCTCAAAGTTAGAAATGTCGCTATTTCTCTTTGAAAATAAATTTCGATTTTTATAAAAGAAACATTCGCGGTATAATTTCAATTTTCGTTTTACAATCATCAGCCGCGTTATATTGTATTTTAAATGTTACTTTAAGTTATAGTTACGAACGGAAAAATACGTCCAGGGTAGCCGAGTGGACAAGGCACCTGCCCGGTAAGCAGAAGGGTGTGGGTTCGATTCCCGCCCCTGGACACTTTTTATTTTTCCGTTCCCCATTACTCTTCATGTTTCACCTTTCCATACCTCATCCTCAAAGTTAGAAATGTCGCTATTTCTCTTTGAAAATAAATTTCGATTTTTATAAAAGAAACATTCGCGGTATAATTTCAATTTTCGTTTTTCAATATATGTCTTTTTATTATTTAAACATTCAAATATGGATTGATCTATATTTATAACGATACTAGACGGGAGACCCGGGCTTCGCCCCGGGATTGACCCGTGTGCATATCTACCCGAGTGATATATATTTAGATAAGATTTTTTTTATAATTGTTTGTTATTAGCATTATCTATTTGTTTGCATCAGCATAATTTAATCTAATCTTTGATAGAGGGCGCTGTTCGTGAGCTAAGTAGAATAATTTGAATATATAGTTTTAATAATTGATTTATATATTTTTAAAAATAGCCTATCGTCTTCCCCATATTTCTCTACCTATGTATGGAAATTTTGGTTTGAATTAGAGAACTACTGCGAATTTGTATACCGGACATACAAACAAACAAACAAACATACAAACATTGATTTTTATATATATAGATATTTAAATAGATTTTATATAAATGCAAGATAAAATCACCTAGCTATACATAGTTCTATATGTAAATATAACCATTGTGTTGTTACACACATCACCAGCACACATTTATTATCTTGTAGCTAATGTGTGATACGTGTCATTTGATCCAAAATGGCTTCAAGGCAAAATAAAAGCTCACTCGGCCTTGCTCCATGTAATTTGGTTTGTCTCATGACACCAGCCTTTGTTGGGAGTTATGCCTTCATTTATCACTGGTTGACTGATTGCGGTATGTATTCTGTCTGCCAATTATGTAACCTGTTTACCTTTGTTTACGTGTGTTACTCTCCCTTCAAGGAAACCACTACCTGGTTGTTAAGATGTATTCTTTGTTTTGAGATTGTGTTGTTCCATGTATACATAAAAACCTATTCAGTAGCAAGTCCTTCAAATTTTCGTTGATGTTTATTTTGTTTGCTAACGTTCCTGTTACGTATTACCAAAAACGTACATACGACTTTATAATAAAAGAATTAAAGCTTGATAGCCTGCCGAATATTTAATAAAGAAACATATTTGAAATCGTATTTTTATCTTTAATGCCTATTTGCAAGTATATCTATTTAGGCTTAAGAATATGGCTATTAAAAAGATCATTTTGAGTCTGTTTATATTGTAAGTGCATATATTACATATCTACACAAATGGTGATCGGTTCAAATTTTGAATTAATCTTAATGTTAATATTATAATCGGGAACTCTTCTATTTCAAAGTTTATAGCTTTAAGGATATCTCCTTTATCAAGATAAATAAGAAACACGCATATCACGTGAGGAGATACAATTTGAATGGTTTTGTATATATTTATATATTATACGTATGATATTTAAATTTTTATAGATTTGCTTGGTGGATATATATTGGCCTAAATATTTTGCTATAAGCTCCACCAGAGCCTCTCTGGGTACTTGTATTTACCTGTGGGATGGGGTCGGTGGAAGGGTGATCTAAACCGTTGGTTTTCAACCGCTACGACCCGGGTTCGAATCCCGCATTGGGCACTTTTTGCTGATTAAAAAATGCTCCAATGACCCCCGATTCTTGCAAAAGTTCAATCCCACCAGCGAGTGCAAGTAACTAAACGGGGCTCTGGCACATTTTTAGGTGCAAAAGTCGAACTGCTTCTCACATGTGTAGCCATGTGTTGCACTTACAGTAAAAGTAGTCGCCTACTTCTACCTACCATGATTATCATGGCCTGTATCACGTGTACTAGGGATAAGCAAAAAAAAAAAAACCAGTAGGATGGTTACTATTTGCAAGGTCACGACCATAATTTTGGTTTAAGTTGAGATTTTGTCTTTAGTTTCATTCTCAACTTATTATTTTAACTTTTAGTTAAGTCTAAATTGTTAGTTTAATTGAAGTCCACTTAAGATAGTTATCTCTCCGATAAATTGATCATGCACCGTAATTGTTATTTTCATCTCTAGATCTTCAATAATATATCAAAGAAATACTGAAATAAATCCCATTCTTTATATCACTGATAATTTCTTCTTACTTAGTTCATATCATATGAAATTTATGGATTAAAATCTTCCTTTTTCATATTATCATGTTGTCTGACATGTCTAAAAGGCTTGTTTCGTGATTTTGTGGAGGAGCATTGCTTGATTCATTTAAGCGTTAATTTAGGTAGATATTTCTACAGTCTTATAAGCATATGCCCATAGTTTTCTCATAAATACCACTATCCTGGATTCTTTATCAAATGTGTAAACTTTATGATAAAATTAGTCTTATACAATAGTAGGTCTGTAAATTAAACTGGTGAAGACATTGGTTGGCCCTCGCTAGTAATGTGCCTCAACGAACCAATAACATCAAGGAAAAGTGCACAATGAAACACAAAACTATAAGAAAAATAGAACAAAGATTCAAATATACGGGGGATCTGATTGTAAAATGATAAATTTAATTGCCTTTTTTCTTAATATATAACTTTATTTTCTTTCATTTCAAGTATAGTCATTAATATATTTGGATCAAAGTTAGATGTATAATTGGGATGTTTAAAGAAATATTTTGAAGCGTTTGACTTTGATGATTGTCCTGACCGATACCTGCAAGCTACGAAGTGTAGTTCACACACTGCGGGTCCAGGGGTGGAGTTCGTATCTGGAGACCCGCGGTGACCCCAGTCGGTGACCTGCCCTCCAGTCCCGTACCTGACCCAGTCCTGGTGACTAAGACCTCCTTGGCTCACACTCCTCAGGTAACTCTAGTTGCATAGCTTCTAAATTGCATATCTGTTGGCTTGTTGATTGTGCTTATTCCAAGTGTCCCACTTCTCAGGTAACTTTAGTTGCATAGCTTCTAAATTGCATATCTGTTGGCTTGTTGATTGTGCTTATTCCAAGTGTCACACTTCTCAGGTAACTCTAGTTGCATAGCTTCTAAATTGCATATCTGTTGGCTTGTTGATTGTGCTTATTCCAAGTATCACACTACTCAGGTAACTCTAGTTGCATAGCTTCTAAATTGCATATCTGTTGGCTTGTTGATTGTGCTTATTCCAAGTGTCACACTCCTCAGGTAACTCTAGTTGCATAGCTTCTAAATTGAATATCTGTTGGTCTGTTGATTGTGCTTATTTCAAGTGTCACACTCCTCAGGTAACTCTAGTTGCATAGCTTCTAAATTGCATATCTGTTGATTTGTTGATTGTGCTTATTCCAAGTGTCACACTCCTCAGGTAACTCTAGTTGGATAGTTTCTAAATTGCATATCTGTTGGTTTGTTGATTGTGCTTATTCCAAGTGTCACACTCCTCAGGTAACTCTAGTTGCATAGCTTCTAAATTGCATATCTGTTGGTTTGTTGATTGTGCTTATTCCAAGTGTCACACTCCTCAGGTAACTCTAGTTGCATAACTTCTAAATTGAATATCTGTTGACTTGTTGAATGTGCTTATTCCAAGTGTCACACTCCTCAGGTAACTCTAGTTGCATAGCTTCTAAATTGCATATCTGTTGATTTGTTGATTGTGCTTTTATTCCAAGTGTCACACTCCTCAGGTAACTCTAGTTGCATAGTTTCTAAATTGCATATCTGTTGGTTTGTTGATTGTGCTTATTCCAAGTGTCACACTCCTCAGGTAACTCTAGTTCAATAGCTTCTAAATTGCATATCTGTTGGTTTGTTGATTGTGCTTATTCCAAGTGTCACACTCCTCAGGTAACTCTAGTTGCATAACTTCTAAATTGAATATCTGTTGACTTGTTGAATGTGCTTATTCCAAGTGTCTCTTATGTATATATATGAATGGAACATTGCTAGCCACGCTATCAACGGAGGATCCCCAACAAAGCTAAGGGATGTTCCAGGAGGGCCCCCGTATCGGCAGCAAGCACAACGTCAACCCTAAGCCGTTCGGCACGGTGAAGGCGTTGGTGCACAACCCTTACAACTCCCCCGTCAACCTCTACTCTATGCAAAACATCGCCGAGACTCTGTCAGCACAGACCGAAGTCTTGGCAACCGGAGCTAAGGGGTGAGTGGACAGCACTTCCTTTCTCTGCCTTACATGGTCTGGCCCCATCCGGCCAGCTTTCGTCATCTTCTCAGGCTTCCTCCTAGTTGTCGCGACATATCATTGTCATATAGCAGTTCCTCTCTCTACATGGTCTGGTCAATCAAGCTAGCTTTCGTCATCTCATCTCCACCCAGTTGTCGCGATATACCATTGTCATATATAAATTTGTCACATAGCAGTTCCTCTCTCTCTACATAGTCTTGCCCCATCAGGCCAGTGTTCTTCATATCTTAGACTTCATCCCAGTTGTCTAGTGTCGCGACATAATATCATTGTCGTATGTGAATTTTTATATAACAATTCCTCTATCTACATGGTCTGACCGATCAAGCTAGCTTCCGTCATCTCCTCAGATTTCCATCCAGTTGTCTGTAACATAGATGTATATAATTTTCTTGTGTAGATTTACATATAACGGAACTTACTATCTGAGGCTACCATTAACATGGATACCCCTAATCTCTCTTTGAGGTAGTCTCTCAGCGGAGTTTCAAGTGGTACATTCAAGTGGTACATTCGAAGATCATTTTTTAAATTTTACTAAGTAGTCGCTCATTAGAGGTTTCAATCTATATTCAGTCACCACCACTCTCTCTTTAAATATCGGTTAATTTTCTGTTATATTTGAACCATATACATTTTATGAAAAAAGGCATCTCCTTATAGTGCAACTGAAAGTTGCTGATGGCTTGCGCCATCTATCGGAATAAATATAAACTATTCTCGTTGATTTTTAATTATTCCAGAATTGGCCAAATACCCATTCTTGATTAATCAAGAAAAGCTAACCACTCAACGAGAATAGTTGATATTTATTCCGATAGATGGCGCAAGCCATCAGCAACTTTCAGTTGCACGATAAGGAGATGCCTTTTTTCATAATTATGCAACTTATCCAAGTACAATATCACATTTGTACTATTTTTTTTCACATATACATTTGTTTTCCATATCTCTTCAATTCTTATATAATAATCGTCAAATATTATCGATATACAGAATTTACCCAATAAATTCGTAGAAGGGTCAGAAATAAAAAATATGGCATCTCAATTAGAATAATTTATCAGAATTTTTCTAAATCCCTCTCTACCTCATCTTTCCATTTCTTTTCTGGAGCCCTGGATGATCGCAAAATACAATATATTTGCTGTAATTTCTATGACTACAAGTAAGAGACGTTGCGAAATTTGAAAGAATAACTGTTAAGAAAACCCAGAAATCTGAGAGTTACAATCTAGCCTGATTGTTTTACAGATATGTGGTGTTGAATGATGTGAAATTTTTCAGAATAGTTGTTGAGAGGGCGCATAAGTTGGCATCCTGAAATATTTTTCAACTATAGTGTTCCACGACAAGGTTTAACATGGATGACAGCATGTATAAGTTTACAGGTTTGTATCCATATAACTTCTTCCAACTATAGAGAGTGTTCCACGACATAAAGTTCAACAGGGCAGTTGTTGGGAGAATGCTAAAACCCGCATCTATCTAGATTATTTCACTAATAGATAACGTTGCAGGATCAATTTTATGAAAGAGGACAAACCCATCAACAAGGAATCAGACGTCTACCGTATGGTCATGGCCGAGGACGAGCGCCCCTCCAGCGACGACGACACGGGAATGAACCACGTCGTGGCGGCCAGGAAGACAGCTCGGGAGAACGGCACCTTCCAGCCTCCCATTCTCAGACATGTCGAGGCCCCGACCGCCGTGCCGCAGACAAAGCCGGTGACTGGGGAGAAGAAAGATCCCAATGCCTGTGTGGAGTGTGGCAAGACCATCTTGTAAGTTCACAAGTGGCACAGGGAGATATACTGGTAGATATAACACTCATGTGGTATACGTTTTATCGACCAAGGTGTCGTTGACCCATTGTCACCATTATCTGACCTTGAAAATGGTGACAGCGTGTCACCAGAACGTTGGTCCATAAATATTTACCTCATAAGGTTGATGAGTGATGTACAGTAGAACCTCCCTGTAAAGGACACCTAATTGCAGAGCCAAAATGGTCCTTTAGGGAGAGGTGTTCTTTTACCGTAGAATTTCTAAATAGTAAAAATGGTCATTTTTCAAATGAAAACTGTCCTCTGCAGAGAAGTGTCTTCTAGCGGGAGTGTCCTCTCATGGAAGTATTAATGTATATACTGATATATCAAATCTGAAAAACTATGATACAATTATGTATTAACTAGCAATGTTCCGTTTAACGACCAGTTCACATATACGACGGACTCATGCACACGGCACACATTGTCACCATTCTCGAGGTGAAGAGTTTGATAAATTCGCCTGACCTTGAGAATGGTGACAACGTGTTGCTAGAACGTAGGTCCATAAAGATTTACCACATAAGATTGATCAGCTATATATCTACCCAAATATCAAACTTGCAAAATCATGATACAGTTAGGTGTTAACTAGCAACATTCCGTTTAACGACCAGCATATATTTACGACGGACTCATGCACACGGCCCATATTAGATTGGACACAGGTAGATGGTAAAAAAGGTCTATTTATGAATCAAGAAATTCATAAACTATTCATTTGATAGACTCCCCACATAACAAACTAATATTGTATTCATTGTTAAGAAACTACGTGCTCTGCATAGAGATCGATGATACGCATTCAATATTGTATAGTTTAAATGCATAAATTAATAGACGAAGTACCCTTTTCCACCTTTCCTTTAGTGTATATATATAATATTTCTATCCATTTTTTATATTCACGATATCATTAAAGGTTTATAATTATCCAACCCCATGGCTATTGTGATACTGATTCAATTTAGATAAGAGCCTATATTGAGAGAAACAATGGTTCTGAAGATACATTTCCCCCATTGTAAAACATAATAATAAACCATAAAGAAAATCCGTTCTATTCAAAAACAATTTCAATTTCTTTTAAAATGCATAGAAGCATGTCTTTGAAGGACAGTCATCATTCGATTTCGCTACAAAATCGTACAAACCGTCGATTTCCGACATTCACGGCTCGGGATCGAATCTCTCAATGGACACTTTTTACTGGAGAAAAAATTGTTCCAATGGCCCCTTATTATTGCAAAAGTTCAACCACCAGTTAATGCCAGTAACCAAAAGAGGCTGTCAGACACTTTTAAGTGCAAAATTCGAACTGCTTTCTATACATTTAGATATGTAGTACACTTACAGTAAAAGCAGTTTTTAGATACTCTACATGTTTATAATGGCATGTACAATGTGTTTTTTTTTAACTCATATCAATTACACGCAGTAGAGCCCATGATAATCATGGTGGGTAGTTAAGACTGCTTTTACTGCAAGTGCACCAAATGTCTCACACACGTAAAAGAAATTCTACTTTTGCACTTGCCAGTGTGCTACAGCCGCGTTTTGTTACTTGCAATTACTGGTGGTGGGGGGTTAGAATTTTGTAATAATTCTGAGCTATTGAAGCATTTTTTAAATGAAAAAGGACACAATTCGGGATTCAATCCCAGGGTCGTGGCGGTCGAAAATGGACGGTTAAAACCACACTTCCAATGTACAAGGTGTAATTGAAATAAGTAAAAACAGCAGTTAAAACATCACACGTGCTGTGACAGTGAATATAAGGATTTTTTAATGTTTATAATTAGTAAGGACTCGTATTTAAAATTTAGAAAAATCTTTAAATATATCTATGATTTTCTCTCATGGTTAAAAAAATTGTCATTGCACTGGTTGTTCCTAGGTAGAATATGGAATCAAGCATTATTTTAATGTCCTTTCTTTTCTTCTTTAAACTTCTACTCAAACCTTGTAATTCACCAATTGTTTATGTAAAATAGTTCTCTGAATTTAGTGTTGTTACTTGATGCAAGCATCCCTTGTAGGAATATCATGTCTGATTTTATGATAATGAATAATTGGCAGTGAGAGGAAGGATGGAAGGTAGTCAACATTGTTGTGTGCAGCGGGGTGTTTGTCCGCGTGAAGGACAGGCCTCTTCACCCGGAGTGTTTCAAGTGCAGCACCTGCGGCACCTCGCTCAGGAATGTTGGTACGTTCCTTCTTTAAAAAAAAAAAGGAATATCCTGACCAGGCTCACATGAACATTTCTAGATGCCAGAGCTCCATCTAGTGAAACAAAAATAAACTAAACGTTTTTTAACTTGTTCTGTGATATTTGGCAAATCAAATTTCTTGATATATCAAGAAAAGTCAACCACGAACACGTTTCGGGCTGTTGGCCCTTGAAGCGTGGTACCTTCTTTTATTGACAGTTTTATACCTTCTACACATATGTGATGGCGACCTACAATAGTAAAATGAATGTCGCCGTATCAGAATATCCATTAGCTAAAATAAAAAGTAAAGGTCTTGGTGGAAGGATAGTCTAAACCGTTGGTTTTCGACCGCTACGATCCGGGATTGAAATACGCATTGAGCACCTTGTTCTAAAAATAATTAAAAAATGCTACAATGACCCCAAATTTTTGCAAAAGTTCAACAAAACCAGCGAGTACAAGTAACCAAACGGTGCTGTATTACATTTGTAAGTGCAAAGTCGAACTGCTTTTCACGTGTGTAGACATGTGGTGCACTTACAGTAAAATCAGTCGCTAACTACCCACCATGATTATCATGATCTGCACCACGCGTATAGGGATATTAAAAAAGGTGCTACACCCAGGAGGGACGTCTACACTCCTTAGAAGCCTTCTTTCAACATCACTGCTCTGTTGGACCAACCAAGGCATGTATGAAAACACCTGGTGAACTGGTTCACTAAGGCAAGAAAGACTGATTCTTAAGCTGCAGGATAGCCCGGGTAGTTGGCAATCTATAGATACGCTTCAGGTGAGCCTGGGTTACTATTTATTTCTATTCATTTAATTGTTTCTCTAGAGCTCTTGGCCCTCTCTAGAGACTAACTTCTATTACCATCCGTCATTTAGAACCAGACAGCCTGGGATTATCGAACTCGACCGAATTTGCCTAAACCACACCGAGTATGTGCTGTCTATCCTGTGATGGTACAGTTCTAAACCTTCTATTACAATTCAGACAATCCCGACGACAATGGTTGACCATTGTTCCACATGAAATTTGTAAAAGAGACAGTTTCGACGATATGAGGTATCATTTCTAAGAAGGTATTTTAAAAAGCTAATGGGGCGACGAGATTCTTTATTGAAGCGAAGTAAGCTTGGTAAGCTTTTGGACAATAACGTCCACAAACTGTAATACGAATACAAGTTTTAGTTTCTATTTCAGCTTATTTACAGATTATCTGTTAGGTTCTGTGCTGCCTAGAGTGTAGGAGTTCCATCTATGCTTCCTTCTTGTGGTAAATCTGTATAAGGCCGGTGGTCTTAAAAAACTGCGTTCGTGCTAAGCTTATATTGCTTTAATAAAGAATCTCGTCGCTCCGTTAGCTTTTATTCCTTTTAGAAATGTTATTTTGCGATTCCTTCTATTGGACTATGAGATATAGTTTCTAGTTATTCATAGCTAGAGCTTGGATTATCTCTTAAGTCGTCCCGTAGGTGGTTGACAATCCAGGTGATGTCCAGGTTACTTCAATGTCAACGACAAGCTCTACTGTGACATCCATGCCAAGCAGGCGGCCAAGATGATGTCCTCTATGCCACCGGTGTACGAGCCTGCTGCATTTACCTCCACGTAAGTCCTGTACAGCACAGTACTTGGCAGCTTGGTTCGCTGAGATGGAGATTTAAAACTAATTTTATTGATATACAACAACAACAACAACAAAAGCCTTTATATTAGGGCATTCCGCCCCATATAGGAATCGCCGTATTTACACATCAATAAGAGGAGAGGGAAGAGGAAACATTTACAAAAAAATAAAGTTTGTCTCACATTCAGTTACCTATTTACAGATAGGTCATCCTCCAGTATCCTTTGCCCTGCATTCTTTCTCATGCGCCCAGCTTCTGTACAGAACCTAAAGTATCTAACAATCAGTAATTCATCATCCAGAGCTGAAGAGAGAAGTTGACATATATTTTATTGATATACTGATCAACAGATAGAAAGAAAAACATTAATCTAGGTTTAAATACGAGCTAGAAATTTGACAATATACTAAAGAGGAAAATAGTCAATAATTAAGTACAGCATTAAATTAGCACCCATTTGATGAGAGAACGCCTCTCTAAGCGCGAAAGCCTTCGGAAAAGCAAAATATGATGTAAACTAACCCAACAACCAATGAGAGACCAAAAGAAACAAGGTGCATTCAGGTTTTGGGCTTTTTATTATTGATATAATTATCTCATATGTTTGCATTCATTAATAGGGAGATTTGACCTTTTTCATGAGCATAATTATGTAAAACTGTTTATACAGTTTTGAATATTGGTATAAAACGATTCAAAACAACTTATCTATTTCATATCACTCTATAGGTTGGTAGGCGGCAGTATTCCTGTACTCTTCCTATGGATAGTCTTCTGGTGGTATCGGAATTGTTCATGAACTCTATTCACGGCCTTCCTATTCCCAGTATTATATCCATACATCTCTCCAGTAATACCTTCATCCACTTCGAGTATTGAACAAGATGTTCCAACATGCTGGTTCTCCTCCACTCAATCATCTACGGTTGGCCATATCCCTTCTCGATCATTTTAGAGCATATTAATAGCTTAGTCTTCCAGTCTATGGTATTAATATTATTCTCCCGAAGCCAGCACTACATCTTCAAACCCTGTAGCTTTACCATTTGTGACTTTCTTATTTTGAGATAAGATAAAATATTATTTGCTGTGTTTTGGTACAAGGACATCATACCATTGGTTTGCAGTCGTGGAAAGAATAATAAAAACCATTTTTTATCACAATTTACTTTAAATGATATGATAACATATTTGAGGATAAAACACTACCTGACTTGAGGCGTGAAGAATAAAGAAATGGTTCAATGGTTCAAATTCACATTAATAGGTACCGCTCAACAAGAGCAACCTAGATAATGATAATTGAAGGTTGTTCAAGGTATGTGAAGGTTATTCACATATTAGACAAATTTTAACGCGGGATCCAATCCCGGTTCATGACTGTCGGGAATCGAGCGTGTTACCCTCTCATCCACCGTATTAGAATAAATAAAACAAAATTCTTATATATATCTACAAAAGATTTGAACCGGCCAACGGGAAACGGAAATATATATATATTTTTACGGGGCTGCTAACCAAAATAGATGATTTTTTAGCTCCCCGGCGGGGAATCGAACCCCGGTCGCAGGCCAACGGGAAACAACATCAACAATGGGTTTATGTAGGGAAAGCCGCGACATCTGGCGGTCGCCTTTAAAGAGTAATTTGTATTGATCTAGGAAATATAATATTTTAAAATAAAATAATTTTTATATAACATATATATATATGATTTAAAAGTATGTGAATACATGTTATATGCAAAGTATGTTAGAAGATTCCCTCCACGGCGAAGAATCCTCATCCCACAAGGAGGAATTTTATAATCAACTATATCTATAGAATAAGGAAGCAACTCTAGAGTATTTCTTGTGCCAATGAATGTGATAGAGTCTCATCTCCTCTAACCCGAAGAACCAGGTCGAGTTGCCCACATGTAGTATGATGAAAGCCTCCCAGATGAGAAGCTTGAAGTAGCAGCACTGCGGTTGGAAACTACTCCTAGCGTCAAACTTTTATTTTGAAAAATATACTTGTATATTTATATTCAAACAATAAATATCGCTGAGATTCAATTGGTGTTTTCTATTATAGATTCAATAACTACAGATATGAAAGTGAATTTAAAACCTAGTCAGTATTTAACAAGAGATGTATCGCCGGATACGGTTAGACATATGCAAAATAGATGAATCAAAATTCAACTAAAATACTACAATTCAATACATTACTTGGGAAAATGCAATCATTCTGTACAATGTGCTCCCAAATCTACTGAGGTGTTAACTAAGGGTAGCATTCATATCAATGTATTATTATAAGATAGGGAGTAGGGAAAGAGGGAGAGGAAAAATACAGAAGATGTACTGAACAAATTAGACAAATCATTAAAAAATTCTATAAGAAACAAGAAAGCTGGCCGGAGTTATAATGAGACGGATTGGATTGTAAACAAATTTATTAACAGTCATCAATGGTAAAAAGAACACTAACATTAGATATATAATATATAAGATATATAAAAAGGTTTTATAATCTTTTTAAGGAAAGTTATATAAAATTTCGATGTTGAATTGAGAGTATAATGTCATTGTATAGCAAGCTATTACTGAACGAATAAGTAGAATTAAATATAATTTATATGAAAGATAGTTCTAAATTAATGATGATTAAAAATAAATTATAAAATATTATTTATTTTTATTTATATTATTTATTATAATTTGTTTTTAATCATCATTAATTTACAACTATCTTTCATATAAATTATATTTATTTCTACTTAATATATAAGATATATATATTATTTATAAGATATTTTTCACATTATGTCGCGGTCTCACGCAATTCTGGCCTTAATTACCCGTTTCATGATTTTTCAGGATGCCTGAATGACCAGTTTTTTTGGTCGTTGAGGTACAGCTTGCACAACGCTGATGAGGGCCAACAGCCCGAAACGCGTCCGTGGTTATCTTTTCTTGATTAATCAAGAATGGGTATTTTGCCAATTCTGGAATAATTAAAAATCAACGAGAATAGTTGATATTTATTCCGATAGATGGCGCAAGCCATCAGCAACTTTCAGTTGCACGATAAGGAGATGCCTTTTTCATAATAAGAGAAAGAATAAAAGTTAAAATAGACCAAGAGACTAGTGCAGAATTGTGTACAGTCAAAGAAGGTTCCCCTGACCACGAAGAAGGATCCTCCAGATAATCAGATGGCAAAAAATTCACTAGTGAGTTAACGAACTCCGGGGAATTGAAAAATGAATAAATTACTACTAAGAAACATATTTTCGACGAACATTTCTAATGTGTACTCAAAAATGTTTTAAAATTTGAAGTGTGTGGCTAGTGATAAAAGGTTGGTATACACTCACTGTCTTGTGGTGATGTCAAAGTTAAGGAGACGTCCTTGGCGACAGCTGTACAAGACATAACACAGAGTATTGCCTGACGAGGCAAGATGTAATTTGAATACATTAGCGTCTTGCCCCAGTTGTTTTACTGTCTGAACGTCTTCCGGGAAACTCCTTTCAACTTAGTTTCTTTCTACACAGTGTCCTCTTCTTGTACTGTTCACTACACTATACATCAGATATCTAGCTGACATTGAGAGCTGATCAAATTGATCCTGTCCTTGTCTGGAGGAGGACTCTCTCAAGATGGAGGAGCCTCCCTTCCTGAGAACAGCTTTTTTAATTTAATCACTAAATAGTGAATAATATCATTTTCTTTGTTTAATTTTTCATTAAATATGGTAACAATTGACTAAAAGTGTCAATAAAATATTTTGAATTGTCAAAAAAAGAAAAAGATTGTCTAACTGACATTGACCCTTTATTGAATGTCGCACAAATTTAAAACGATTCTATGATAAGATGAGTTTTGATTGTCTAAAGTTTCCAGCTTTAGCACATGAAGGTCTGTCGACAGAACTAACAATTCTATATACAGTTACGAGCGTCATTCTTCATCAGTCATCTCTGTCACCGTTTGCTTTCTTTTTGGAATGGCGCCCTCCTATTGGTCGGCTACGATCACGCCACCTTTGCCCCCCCCCCCCCACTCGCTTTATCGTTTTTGTAACCATTGTGTTGGAGCGGGTCGCTCCTTAAATAAATGCATATATTAGTTAATAACCAAATGGAATCCTCTCTTTCTTTTTCCCAGTAAGAGACGCCTACGGAAGCCAACAGTACATAGACAGATAAAGCACATAGGATATAGTTATTAACTAACATATCCATTTATATAAGGCGCCAATTTATAATTGCAACAAATAGTATTTGAATCAAAACATTCAATCGGGTAAAACACGGGCGTTGCCCGGGTCATTCGGCTAGTTAATGTAGAAGAAGGAAAACTCTGTTTTATTTTTTACTTCTCCCAAATACACGTGGTATAGGCCATAATAATCATTGTACGTATTAAACGACTGATTTTAGTCTAAAAGCACCACATGTCTACACACCTTTTGCTTTTACAAGTGATCCTGAGCCCCGTTTGATTACTTACATTAACTGGTTTATTTGAACTTCTGCAAGAATCGAGAGCCATTGTGGAGCAAAATTTTCTTTTAGAAAAGGTACCCAAGCAGGATTCAATTCCAGGTCGTGCCAATCGAAAACCGACGGTTTATGAAACTCTTCCACTAATCCTCATAGGAAAACTCATTTATAGAAAACCGCAAAATTTGAATCCAAGAGCAGTAGAAATTTACCTTGATCGATTAAATTAGATCGCCATCTGTTATGAAAATTCGAAACTATTATAGACGCGTATGATTATTTTACAAATTAAACAATTTCTACTGCCCTTACTGCAATGGAAAAATATATGGCTAAATCAACGTTTAGTTGATTTCTGTTCCACTAGATGGCGCTCTGCTATCTAAAAGTTCATGTGAACGTCGTCAGGATATGCCTTATATGATTTTAGCATGAATATATTTAGGGAATTTTAGTCAATTATAACAAATATAATTTTCTATATGGAACAATGGCATGTTTTACTGAGAATATGATGTCCACCAGCTAATGTCGATTGGACCGTCCAGGACGCAGGAGACCATGCCTGCTGCCCCGTCCTCCCCTCGTCCCTACTCCCCTGTGAAGCCTGGATCCCCCATCTTCAAGGTGATGTTCCTCAAATATAGAGAGAATACAAAACACTCTTCATAAATGTTAATAACCTGCAGACATAGATGGCATTTTAGACGTGAGGAAATTTATCTCAAAGAAAGAAAAGCTACCTTTATTTTATCATAGAATTGGCGGATCATAGAATTATGAAAGACTTTACTTTCATACAACGGCATGTTAAATAGAACTCATAGAATTGGCTCAGTAATTTCCCAGCTAAACAGAGCTTTACGAAATCCTGTGCATAACATGAGTCCCTTGTGGATAGTATTGAATCCTAAGCTATCTTTGACTGACGAGAGCCATAGACCGGATCCATGGTATCCAGGTGGGTGTTCTCAGTTTGCTAAAGTTTGTATTCTGTCCCAGAGTCTGCTAGATTGTAGAGACGGTCAATAAACGATTTTGCGTCTAGTATGGCAGCATTGGTAGCTTTTCTTTTTTTTTTTAGATGAGAAATAGAGTAGTTTTATTGCATCATGATGATATTCATGACGATTATATTTAAAATATTTTTCTACCATTAACCTGTCTTAAGTAACCACATAGGATAGTGACACAGGTTTAAATACATGTACTGGGTAACTATGGGTCTTGTAGCCTCAGCACAAGCAATACCACTTATGGTCAGAAACAATGAAGACAAGTTTTCTTGATAATAGACATATACATTTGAAAACTTATATTTCATATAATATTAATCGTCAAAAACTATTCATGCAGACTTTATTGCGATGATATAGAAATTAAAAGAGAGATAGTTTGGCTCATCAGTAATGAACCCTCTCAGCAGTTTTGCCAAATTAATCTCCATTCCGCTCTACTTTTGAATTTGGATTGGTTCTAATATTTAGTCTGCATTTCCCAAAGAAGGCATGTGTATTAGATATATATATAGCTAGGAAATCTATGGATAGAATTATCAAGAGATCAAATTACAAGAAGCTCATCGCCCCTCAAGATATTTTTAAAATAATATACTGCTCAAGAAGATTATCCAACTTATCTGTCTATGAATATAAACTTACGAAAACTGCGGAAGCTTATGCATATCAATAATTTGTATAAAAGAAACATTAATAATTGTATAAAATTTGTTCTCTAGATGTCATTCTCTAGATTGGCAGATTATGATAATTCCATTAGATTCCATGTGGATCTCATGGAATAAAGTCCGCCCTAGGCTGACGAGGACCATTAACCCGAAACCATGGTCTCTAGGTGGACGATTCTCAGTTTGCCAAAGCTGGTGTTGTGACTCTGTCACCGACCCGAGGCCGCTAGTTTCCGGTGATGGTTAATAGATGGCGTCTAGTTTTGACGTCTATTTTGACGGGAGAGGCGACCTTCATCTTTATAGATCAATATCCACCTGGAAAAATTCCCATCTATATATATATTTCATTTATTGATTATAACAGCTTGATATAGATTCCTTTTTTTTTGCAGAAGAACAATCCTCTCGATGCATTTACTTGCAATTATATATACATCTACATTCCTACAAGATTTTGTCCATAGATTCCTCAAATATCCCTACCATCCTTTTCTTAGAAAATGCAGGCGTTATAAGGAAACAGCGCCGGTAAATAGTAGAGCGTTCTGGACAACAATTTGACTAAACCTTTAAGAGGGGACGCAACTGATGAACCAAGATCTCTCATCCAATTTTTTTATTATCGCAGCAGCGTCTGCAGAAATAATTTTTGATGATTTATAAGAAAAAAAGAATCAATGTCAAAGTACTGATATTTTATTCGATAGCTGACATAATAACTTTTATTTTTTGGTTAAAATTTTATTCACATGAGATTAATAGAAATAATGGAGATAATCCCAACAGCGATCCATAATATATCGGGAGAGATTAAGAAATTGAACTAGATTCAAATCTAAATTCTTGGTTGCCTTTTATCTCTGGAGCCTCTCATAAACAGAATCACATATCGAGTAGCTGAGGATCCTATTATCTAAATGAATCACAACAATTTAGTCTATCAATATGTAAAAAGTTTGAATACAGCAACGATTCAATGCCATTTAAATGGATTGGTTTATTGAATATTGGTCAATAGTGACCTTCAACAGGCCGCATAACAACGAACGATTGAACGATTGTTATCCAGACACAAATCAATGAAGAAACCTATCGTTTTAAGTGGTATTGAATCGTGGATGTTCGACGGTCCTGTTAGGTGGGTGAGGTTTACTGTACGAGTCTAGATACTGTCTAGTACGTATAGTCCAATACGTATAATACAGTATGTACAGTCTAGTACGTATAGTCTAGTACGTAGAGTTTAGAACGTATAGTCTAGTACGTATAGTCTAGTACGTACAGTTTAGAACGTACAGTCTAGTACGTATAGTACAGTATGTACAATCTAGTACGTACATTTTAGTACGTATAGTCAAGTACGTACAGTCTAGTACGTATAATCTAGTCCGCACAGTCTAGCACGTACAGTCCAGATACTATACGAGTACGTACAGTCCAGATACTGTACGAGTCCAGATACTGTACGTACAGTCCAGTACGTAGACATGTAACAAACACCTGGTGGTATTTGTAGTCCACCACTGAGGTCCAACCTGCTCAGCCCGGGACTCCTCGCAGCGACATCAATCACGCCGAGGTATTTTGATTTTTGAAGATTTTTTTTATTTTTTATTCTATTTTTTAAAATCTTTCCTTTCTCTTCTATTTTTTTTTCTATTTTATCTCTTTTTTTTATAGCACCTTTTGTTTTTTGCTTTTTAAAAAATCTGTATTTGCTAGCCTATCCCCGCTGATATTATTTTGATTTTCTACGTATTTTTATTATGTTCTAGTTGTAAAATGAGAATTAGACCATTTAGGTATGAGTTTCTATCGAAATTTTGAAAAATATCTCTCCCATTTATGCATAAAGGTATTTTAACAGGATGACTGTTGCTGTAAATATCACATTAGAATCTCTAAAAACTTCAAATGAATTCCGCAAACCCAATCACACATATATGCCTCTTATTGTAGATTTTATTCTAATGAAATGGGAGTTCCACCAGTCTGTCTATACAAGATAGATTAGCCTTGAAATTTCTGAGGCTATGGAATTCTGGACGATATTTTTGTCTTATACTTTTGAATTCTTTATTGTCATAAAGATAGAGGCTGCCTGGCCGGCATTCATAGTTCTTCAAATTAAAGATACTTCGGCCAGTAAATATTTTTATTATCTATTCTTGATATAATATTTGAAATTATGTTTCTAATATTAATTTTATCATTTTCACATTTAAATTCCTAAAATATTTACTGGCCAAAGTATCTTTAATTTGAAGGATTTTTATTTTCGTTCTCTCTCTCTTGAAAAAGCCCAAAGCACATCAAATGATAGAAATATCAATGTCATTTTATTTTTATTATATATCTACTTAGAGCGCTATGTCCCACTATAAACACTTGCACTTTAAAGGTAAACTAAACATAGAAAGAAAAGAAAGAAAGATCATTTGAAATATGAACAAGAATTAGTGTGCAATTTAGTTAGATGAAAATATAGAAAATATCAACCTAATTGAAATATGTAAATAAAGTTGGTATGCAAATTTATTTGAATGAAATCAATTGTAGTGTATTCGAGGAAAACAATTTATACAGATTGAAGAAAGTTTTAGGGAATATTTTAGAATGAAAAAAATATCAATGTCATAATTAATACATCTTTAAAAAGAACATAGAAAGATCAGCTGTTTTTGAATTATTTCCTGATGTATGGGAGACTTACTGTAATCTTTAGAGTTTTAGAATTATAACTTCGAATTATATCTACAAGATATCTTTATATCATTACTTGCTAGAATCAAAATACTCATTCTTCTGAGGAAGTCGCTCAAACTTTAGAAATAGTAAATAAAGAACGGCTGATATTTCTATATATATATTTTAAAACAAATCCTCCCAACTAGAAAATGATTTTTTCAAACCATTCATAACGTCAAGCCAAAACATTCTCTCAATATAGTTAAACATAGAGTTTGACATCACAATCTATTTTCTTAATTTTGTCTATTTCTTTTTGACTAATTTGATTTGCATTTATGTCTTTGATTACTTTAGTTACCTTTTTTACATTGATGCCATCTTATATCAATTGGACCAAATATCCTGGATATAAATTAAATGATACAACAGGTTTCTGGAAATGAGTTTCTCCTGCAGAAGAGCAGAGATGTCCGAAAGCTTTAGATTGCATTGATAAAAATTGAAATAAACTCACCTTTCTGTTTTATTATTTAATTTGTAGATTTCATACTATTTTTTTCATTACAAATACCATCTTCATAATCCAAATAGTTTAGTTTTTTACTTTTTTACCTGAAAAATACACCTTTGTTGTGCCTCCATGTTTTCTCGCGGTCTTTCAGAACGGGACCACAACAATATTGTCACAATAGAGTATAAAAAATTATTCCAGAAGTTTAATTTAAAATAATGTATTAACAAAATCTATATAGAAAACAAAACGTGATGATAATTTTACAATAGATAATATACAAGAATGATAAGAATATTTAGAATAATTATTCAGTAAAAATATCTACAAAGATAGTTCAGGATTATAGAATGATTCTCAAATGCTGAATTATTTACAGCAGTATGATATAACCTTGTAGCTCCTAATGATTGACCATCTAGGAGAAATAAGAAGTTACTCCACATTTTCACTTCACAAGACAAAAGGAAATTGGTAGAGATATATGTTTATATTTAAAATAAACTGCTACGATATTTAAAATATATATTTGAAGACACATTTCTAATAAATATATATATTTTTTTGCTTATCCTTAATGCACGTGGTACAGGCCATGATAATCATGGTGGGTAAAAGAAGGCGACTGCTTTTACTGTAAGTGCATCACATGTCTACACATGTGAAAAGCAGTTAGACTTTTGCATTTACAAATGTTCTAGAGCCCCGTTTTGATTACTTGCACTCGCTTGTGGGGTTGGACTTTTGCAAGAATCGGGGACCATTTGAGAATTTTATTTTTTTAAATAAGAAAAAGTGCCCAATGCGGGAATCGAACCCGGGTCGTAGCGGTCGAATACCAACGGTTTAGACCATTCTTCCACTGACCCCCTATAACTATGTTAAGTTCTTTAATCAAAACGACCACATTAACATTGAACTATAATTCCCCACTGTGTGTGATAACTACTTAATCTTATGTTTCTATTGGAGGCTCCTGTCTATACATCTGTGTATCAATGTCGCCGAAGTTAGCTGGAATTGTAATATGTCTGGAGATCCCAGAAGTCGGCACATCCATACAACAATCCATCTAAAATATTTCATAAACTTTTTAAAAAAAGAAATAAAACATTTAAAAGTTAATCCAGAGGTCAAGACTGGACATGACAAATTCTTCCACTGCCTTGGATACCCATGGGGAATTTAAAGGTTTTAAAAATAAAAGTTATAAAACCGTTTTTAACCTCAATTACGGGAAATTAGATTAAAAAGTATTATATTTGAGTTTTTAATCTATTATACACTTTTATATATTATTATTAACGGACTTTTCCTTTGGTTAACTATGTAAAATAACAATTAGCTTTACAAACCCATTGTTGTTTGTTTGTTTTGTTGTGGTTGTTGTTTTCTTTTATTCTTGAATGTCCATTGATTAATTGGATATAGTTGTATGTATATCTTTGAATGTCCTTTCATTTATTGATTATGCCTGTATATATATCTATGTAAATAGACTTTGGCTTATAGAAATGTGAATACTATATAGTTTTTTTGTGTAAAAAACCATAAATCCCCTGTTTTATTTGAAACTACCAGCTTTCAAAACCGTTATCGGTATACATTATGAATATCGATTTTAATTGAAAAATATATCTATGAAGAAAAAATATACTTGCAATATGTAGATCTATTATGGATTTTATAAAAGGCGAACTTTCGAGTCAAAACCTTTCCTAGGTTCCTCTTGTCTAATTAAAAACGATTTGTGTACAAATACAGTATTGTGCCAGCCCGTGTGTAGTCAAGAAGCCCGAAAAAGAGTTTTGACTCGAAAGTTCGTCTTTTGAAAGTGCAGAATAAATCTACTTATTGGAAAAGTATTTAAACTTTTATGGCTAAATTTTTCAATAAAAATAATCGTTTTTATCAATTTTAGAATGAAAATATATAGCTTCCAGAGATATGTTTCTTTTTTATTTGTTTTCACTCTAATAACTCCATGTCTTTATTACAATAAAAGTAGGCTAGCTATCAAGCTAACAGATCAAGGCCCTGCGTGCGATTAAATCGTCCTATGAGATTATTGTTGCCGTGTCCAATGAAGAGTCTCAGATGTTTCCATGCATCTCTATCCCAGCATTTGCAATTTCCTCTATCTTGGGTGTGTAAAGCTGCTGCTCTGAGTCCATGCTAATTTTCTGTAAGGCTGTGGCCATTGCTAGGCATGGGAATATGTAGGTAGGTGTTAGTTCCACACCAGGACAGTTGTTACATGTCCTGTAGGTTCTTGTGCCATCTGGTTGTTTTGTCAATTCTTTATAGTGCTTCGTTATGAGTCTTGTTATGCAATGATTGGATGAATAACGGTTGTCTTGAAAGTTGTTCCAATTTTATTGTAATAAAGAATGGAATAACTATATCTCGTAGTTTAACATAGAAAGTTGATCAGGTATTCTTGTAAAGAATATCATTGCATTCCTTTATCTTCTATTTGATAAATAATTCTTCTTCCATGTAATCTCCACGGTGCCTAGAATTATAGTTGCTGATGTCGCAGAAACCGTTCTCCCCGACAACGACCACCCCGACCCTATACGCTCATCCCCAGACCGCCCCGGCTATGGACGCCCATCAGCAGAGCAAAGGTGCTGCCTGTACCTAAGTGAGGAATGTGAATGCTGGACTGACCATAACATCTCTTGGAGCATGGTTTTACTTAATCCCTAGATTCTAGGATCAAGGAACCTTTTATCTTTGGCAGGGAGATCGTCTTTTTGGAAGAAGAAGAAAAAACATTTATTACAATATAAATATATATGTGAAAAATAATAGAAAAATATAATAATAAAAAGGTCAGGTGTTGCTATCAAAAATAAAAAACGAATATCCTGACCAGAAGCACATGTACTTTTCAGATGGCAGAGCGCCCTGCCATCTGAAAAGTACATGTGCTCCTGGTCAGGATATTCGTTTTTTATTTTTAATAAATATATATGTGGAAAAATAGTACAAATGTGAAATTATACCTTTTCACACTATTTAGTGTCCTCACGCACTTCTGGCCTTAACTACTCGTTTTATGATTTTTCAGGATCCCTGAATGACCAGTTTTTTGGTCTTTGAGGTACAGCTTGCACCACGCTGATGAGGGCATCAACCCAAAACGCGTACGTGGTTAGCTTTTCTTGATTAATCAAGAATGGGTATTTGGGTAATTCTAGAATAATTAAAAATCAACGAATAGTTGATATTTATCTAGATAGATGGAGAAAGCCATCAGAAACTTTCAGTTGCACGATAATAAGATGCCTTTTTCTTAAATATATATGTATAAATATATCGGGCGATTTTTTCTTCTCTTTCAAATAAAGTATCCTACTGTTTTTACTGAGATAGAATTATATTGGGAGAGCCTAGATCTTCAAGGATGAATCCTCTTCCAGTGATTTCAAGAATTTAATCTGTCAAACCCTTTTCTCTACTATGTAATTAGGATATATTCTACTTATATATCCGCGAAATCTCAAAGGAATTCTGTGATATTTAATATTTTTTGTTGGTATTTATATAAAATACTAGCCGAATGACCCGGGCAACGCCCGGGTTTTACCCGATTAAATGCTTTTATTCAAATACTATTCGTTACAATTATAAATTGGCGCCGTGGATGTCATTCTTGTATAATATATAAATGAGAAATTTTGGCATTTATTCCATTCACAAAGCAAACGGTGACAGAATTGATTAAGAAAGAATTGATTATGACGCTGATAACTGTATATATTAATATAGAGTAGTTTTTGAGGACAATAGAACTATATACAAATAAATAATGATGAGTCAATCCTTACCAATATTTTTACATCGCAATGAGGGCAGTAGAAAATTGTTTTATTTTAAAAGAGAAAGATATCGCTAAATTGTCTTAGTTCTTATTTACATATGGCAAGTCTTGTGTTTATTTTATTCCCAAATGACTTTTCTGTGGGCTATAGGCGGAAGAGCAATCGCGATGACCATGGCTTGTACCATGTGCGCTTGGAATAAGTAAAATATCTTAAACAACACTTGAAGTGAACGGTGAATTATTTTAATCTTCCTTTTCTTTACTACAGAATCTCTGCGTTGAAAATATCTTGGGAGGTCCTTTACATAGCACACTAAGAACTATTGAAAATATTTTAAATATGAAAAGCACAAAATAATTTAACTTTCAATCAATAGATGGCGTGGTCAATATTTAAAATTAATTATTAAAAAATTGTTATACAGAGAAGCTTTCTAGTTATAGATGCTAAATGAATCCATTATTATTATTTTTTTTAAATTTCAGTTTCGAGAATATTGAGTGATACCTCTTGGTATTTAAGGATAGATTTCAACAGTTCAAATGACTGTAAATTTATGTCCAGAACTAGAATAAAATATTTTATTTTCTGAATATGAATAACGATGCATTTTCAATATATGAATGTATGTTTATTGTACCTTTAAAATGTGCGATATCTTTGGCGGTATACTAACATATTTCTGTAACTGCTTTGCGAATGCTTTTGCTTTTTTAACATTTCCCTCTCACATTCTCTCTGCTTCTTTATACCATTCACAACTAGATATTCCGGCAGACGATATAGAGGCAGCAGATAAACCTAGTTTGGAAGAATCAGACGAAAAACAACCAAAATCAGACATTGAAGAAACAGAAGACAAAGAAGAATGCGATTCAAATATTCAAGAGATAAAGGATAGTGAAGAATGTAATCAGAATCCTTCAGAAGAAACAATAAATGATGATGATAACAATGCTAATATCTCAGAAGATACTCCTGAAGTCCAAATGGAAACTACTCAAGAACCTGAAGAAGCTGGGTCTGAAAAAGAAGAAAAAATAAGTGAGGATGAGGAGTATGATGAGAATGATGATGATTTAGAAGAAGATGATGATGAGCAGGCCGAGTTGGAAAAAGAAATCGAAAGAATTTTAAATGAAAGAACAAATTAAATTTTTATTATTCGCTTTATTAAATGCATATCTCTGTATATATATTCTCAAATAAAACTTTTCACACATATTTTTTAAAGCACTCATATTTATAAGCCAAAATAGATTCTATAAAATCAATTAAATATTTTTTTGAGTGTGGACGTCTATTATCTTTTAAGATGAAATCAAGAAAGCAATAGATCAGTTTTATCTTTTGAATAGTATTCCAAGAAATTTATCTATATTTAGAGAGAGAGTGAAATCTAGAAGTATTTAATATAATTTTGCATTTTGAAGACCTGCTTGCATGATCCCAACCTATTGATCCCAAACTAATTTAGGCTGAAAAATTCTAATAGCATGCGAAGTAGATCATTCTTTTGAAGGTCGGCGAAGTGATTGGAGCAACAACAGAAATATTATAGTTATTTATTGAGACTTCCAAAGTATATAGTTATCAAAAATTGATAAGAGACTTAATACTTTGTAATTATCATTTGGGAATTTTTCACTCTATATCTCTTAGAGGATTTTCCAATGAAACGATGTAGGAATTCTATTTTTTTTTTCAAATTTAAGTCTTAATTATTAAAAAAAGAACAAAATCGTGAGGCAAAGAGTTTCTTGAGAGGTTTTTATTTGTTTGAGATTTTGATTATTTCTACCCTTCTACGTTCTCATTTTGACTCTTGTAGAAGGGCAGAAAATGTTCGAAAGATCGACTAAATAAAAAACTTTAAAGACATTCTTTGCCTAACGATTTTTTGTACTTTTAATATTGTAACGTAGAAAATTAGGAAAGACAAACTTAAGAATGACACGGCAATTTATTTAAGGTAATACCAAATTAAAATTAATTCTTCTTCTTCTTTCTTATCTCCACTCAATCACACTAAGGTATCAAGCTTGTAAAGCTTGAGATTTTTTATGGTGTCTGCCGGGGAAGAGTAGAGCTCATCAATGGATGAGTCAATACAGTCAATAATATGTCTTGGGGTTGCAGGCTGAGAATTGCACTTAGTACATAGTGGGAAACCCTGAAACCATTCTGGAAAGTCATTGTCCGTAGATGACCAGACTTAAGTCTGAAAATCAAAGACTGTTGTTCTCTTGAGAAGACAGAACCGGTGCTTGTCCCTCCTGCTCTGTACCAGTCATGTGCAGCATCAGATATTAAAATTAATAAAATAGCAGAGAGACAATGAGAAAATTTCACAGTGTATCAAAATACAAATATAGAAATTAAAAATATTTTCATCGAATAATAAATAATATGCTACAATATTTTACATCTCCAGGCAATTCTCCAACTAAAGTCTTAATAAAGATATCACCAATCAGAATTAAACGTCATTTAATAAACCTATAACTGGATCATTTTTTCAAGTTACTTATTAATACTTTCCTGTATAGAACGTCGTCAAGGCCCGATATTAAACAAAAGATATCTTTCCTTTGGAGATTTCTTTACAATTATAATATTGAATAGAATAATACTCTTTTTTACACAGTGATTATTATTACGGGTAGCATTCTTCAATGGTATAAGTGAGAATATCCGTAGATCTGTGTTTGGACATTTATTTTCTGACTTAAAGTTGGTTCAAATACTCATTAAATATATAGCATTTTGTTTTTTATTATAAAGAGGAGACTCAGATTATGTTAAACTTGAAGGAGTTTATTTCTTTTAATTTCGAAATACTTATATAAAATATACCTTCTCAATAAAATGTCCGAAAACTCAATGTGCATTCAAAAAGGTGGACTAAATGCCTTCATCCGCCATGTATAGAAAGATAATCTAATAGGTTTAAAGAAAATAATTTTAATTTTGATAGATCTGGGTTCAATTTTGTAAGAAACCCTCTTTTTAAAAAATAAAATGTTTAATTTTATGCTAAATTAAAAAATAATAAGTACACCTATCCCCCGATTTACACGGTAGATACGTTCCTGAGAAAAACGTGTAAATCGGGGGATAGGTGTACACAGAAATAAAAATAAAATGCATTGACAGGTTAAAATATGTAGACAGCACATAAGCTCGAGATTCCTCGTTAGATGTGTACACAGCGCATGTGTTCAATCACAGTAGCATTTAGTATAGTGCGATAAAAAAAAAACTTATTTGGAAAACCGTGTAAAAGCGAAAACGTGTAAAACAAGTACCGTGTAAATCGGGGGATAGGTGTATTCTCTATAAAATTTAAAATTAAATCAAAATTTGGTTACAAAAATTACGTATATTTCAGTTAACACCCCATCTTATTACTATTTGGAATTGTAAGGCAATCTTTTTTTAAGGTCACAAAGTAATTAAAGAATGATTACACATAATAATTTTTTTCAAGATTTGCAACGTAAAAGTTCTAACAAAATATGCATAAATGAAAAAAAAAAATCAAATATAAATATTTAAAATGTGTGGTCAAATATGAAAAAAAAACCATAAATTAAATTATCATTATTTTATAAAACCGTTAAAAAAAGAAATCATTTTATTTGCGATCGAACGTTGTGGACCACTGTACGTATTACATCCCAACAAGATGCGACGCCAGTCATCTCTGTCTTGAGCTCGATAAACCATTTCATAAATATTTGAAAATACAATAGTTTTTCAAATTAAAAAATATATATATTCTTAGAAGCTTAATATTTTAGTGCAAGATGATGCTTGAACCCAAATTTAGCGGTGAAATTTGAGATGGATTAAAAGTTAAAGTCATTTTTTTATACGTTTGGCAACAACGTGATTTAGAAAATAGAATAAAGAAAGGATTGTGTTGCATTAAAAAATCCGGTGAATACTTGTTAGGAATTACATTAGAGCTTTAATATCCAATCATCTTGGACCAGTCACGTGACTTGAAGAAGATAACTTAATAGAGGCACAAAAAATCTTACAAGTCTGTCTGGTATCTGGTCGTTTAACAGAAATTTGTTGTATATCACTTCGCCGTCCTTAGAAATGTATCTACATGTTATCAAATTCTTGTAGCCAAATAGCAAGCAGTCTATCCAATACGTTCAGAAAATCATAAAAGACAGAATTCGATTTCAAAAGTCATTTTAAATGTTTCATTATATTCAATGCAGAAGGTATTTTTTTTGGAATCAAAAGAATATTTTTTGGCACTTTTCACTTTTAACTAAGTTATAATAGATTTTATTATCGTTTTTTTTTAGTTTAAAGAAAGAGACTTTTAATAATTATAATGAAACATTGATAATAAAACCAAAGTGTTTTGCATATACAGAAGTCTTTCTTTAATTTCCTTATTTAGGGGATACGCTGGGGAAAAAAATCTACTGTAATTGTCGTATCGTCGGATGGATATCCTATAGATATTAGATTCCTGACGATACTAGAAGACTGGATTCAGAGCGGGATTTCAGAATCGTCTTGAAGATATAAAAGAAAGAAAGAAGATTGAAGACTCTGCTGTCTGGCTACAGGCCGTCTCAACTCGGTCTTGCTAAGTCTTTCTTTTTGTTCCTCTTCCTCTCTCATCCTGCAGGCAGCTCCAAATTTGTTTGGCCCCCTCCTAAGACTCCCCCCGGCACCGTGCACTCCCCCCCATTCGCTCCCCCTGCCCCTACTGTGACGACCACCTACCGCGCCTCCCCTCCGCCCACGCTGCCCAAGCCCTGCCAGCCTATACAACGATGGACCTCCGCAGCCGGCGCCCCTGGATCTCGCCCCGCACCCCGTCGAGGAAGGGGCCAGCTCAAGCCTCAAGTGGGGCCAGGCGTGAGGATCCCTATCTGCTCGGTGTGCGGCTCCCCTATCAGGTATGTCTCCCTCGAACCATCATTTCCAAGATGGCCATTTGTGAACAAGCTCCTAGATACCACGTTGACCTATTATGTGAACTCTTTAGAAAAAGTCATTACATATTAATACCCTAATGTATATTTATAAAAAAGAGATGCCATGTTATATTCTGTGGTAGCAATTCTCGGTATAATAGAGCATTAGCGTTAGCTAGATGAGCGGTTGCTGAATAATATGGCGCATGGCCTAAAGAGATCGCAGGGGAAATTTAAGAATGAAGGACCTATCTATATATGTTTGATTTCAGGACCTAAAGAAGTAGGATTGTAGAGCCTAAAGGAGTACGATTTCAGAACCTTAGGAGGTAGATTTCAGGGCCTGAAGAATTCCCTATGATGATGGAAGGCCTAATGATTTTAGGATCTAAAGAAATGTGAATGCGGGTCCTAAAGAAGTAGGATTAAAGGATATAAAGAGGTAAACTGGCAGGGGTTAGAGAATTAAAATGCCAGATCATAGAGAAGTAAGAATGCAAGACCTAAATCAGTACAAATTCAGTAAGTGAACAGGGCCTGAAGAAGTGAGATTGCAGGGGCCCCTTCGTCACCGCGCTGGGCAAGACGTGGTGCCCGGAACACTTCCAGTGCGCCAGCTCCCGCTGTAGACGGCCCCTGCAGGACCTCGGCTTCGTGGAGGAGCAAGGCCAGCTGTGCTGCGAGCACTGCTGGGAGGCCTTCTACGCTCCTCTCTGCTCCAAGTGTAACACCAGGATCAAGGGCGTAAGCTGAACCTTTTAGATTGTTCATTTCCAGCTAGAGAAATACCCAGAATTAGATCGTATGTATGATAAACTCAGTGCCTGCAAGAGCCTAACAAGGTTTTTCCCCCATTTCATACAATTAACTTTAGCTCACAACAAGAAATTATTGAATTGATGCATCGGAAGACTGATTCTTTCTATTTTTATATATATTTTCTTTCCCAATAATTTTGTGGGGGAAAGAATCATGGTCGATTTAATTGATTTCAACTCGTTTTTTCATAAACTTATCACCGTTTATAGGTTTTGATATCCTATTGCAAAACTAACATTCATATCCTATGTATATATTAAATGTCAACTTTGGAACATGGTATGTAAAAGCGGATTTTTAAGACAATGTTCTTCTTTTATTTATTATTTTTTAACGTATTTATTAACCAGCCCTTAGGATGATAGAATAAAACCTAAAAATAAATCTAATGATCACCTTAAAGCTATTTATGTGAATTCTATAACTAAAATGTATTAATAAATTATATCTAGACTCTTTTATTCTGCAAATATTACAACATTTTCATAATAAAACCAGCATAATACTCTCTCTATTTCAAATTCATACAACTGTGTTAAACAGCCTCACAGAATCACAATGCATTTTGTTACGAATTGACAACAGAAGATCTTTCCTGCATCGTCACCGAAGAATGGACTACTTGAGCTGGTTTAACGACCAAAGAAGATAGTCACCTCCTTCATATACACACCCGAGAGCATGGTAAAAGTGTCGATGGCCTATTTTTTATGTTATGGATTCTTAGATATCAGTAATTTACAACTTTTCTTCAAGGGCTTGATGCCTCAAAATTGAACAGGTTTTTGCAAGACATTGTGGTTCATTAGATCAGTAATTTGCATGTCTTCACAGTCTCAATACCTCGATGTTGAACAGAATTTTGAAAAATATTGTGGTTTCTCAGATCATTAATTTATAATTTGTTTTCCCGGGTCACATTCTTCCTATCTCTTGACACTTTTATTATTTGAAGAAGTATTCCTGCAGGATTTTTGATTATCAAAATCTACTAAGATATCTTCCTAAAATGACGTAATGCACAGTAAATGCGCTTCAAAATTGAGCCACAGCTTTGACCTAAAAATGATTTTCATTTATACAAATAATTCTCTCAACGAAGCCACACTTCAGCAAAGTTTTACCTGTGACCATAACAATGTTCTCACTTAAAACTGCCGGAATATGATATATTAAGATTACCATTAAATACTACTAATATAAATTTTAAAAATCAATGATATATCATAAGTATGTTTTTCAAAAAAAGGGGTTTTTTGCATAAAAATGTTATCAATAAAAATTAATTTAAATATTTTTTATAAATCTATTGTAACCCGCAAATCTCAATCACTAAAAAATAATGTTATATTCACGGAAATTTGCAAAATAAAATATTTATGAAAAATTAATGTTTTATCCTAGAGTAAAACCCCATGTGAAGAACCTTCATGAGCGACCATCTATGTAAGATAAAAATGAATTGACCTGATATCATGTAACCTCCAATGAGATATAACCTCCAGGAAAGACCAAGAGTGAACATGTATTTCAGAAATGTCTCTCAAAGGAAGTTATACTGTTTTATCTTTATAATCAAAATATTTGAAATCTGTTGTATTAAGAGATATCAGAAAGTTGTTCTTCAAAGAGACGGGAATTGACCAAATTGCTGATGCAGGACTGCCTGAATGCTCTGGAGAAGACTTGGCATCCTCAGTGCTTCGTGTGCGCCTACTGTCACCGGGCATTCGGCAACAGCTCCTTCTACATGGAGGATGGCCAGCCATACTGCGAGAAAGGTCAGCTGTCCCCTCATTGCCGTCTCAGGGGATGGCAAAGATTATCTAGATGTCGCTATGTACTTATTTACCATACACATGGTTAAATACACACCCGAGAGCATGGTAAAAGTGAGGAAGGTCTATTATATGTTATGGCTTCTTGGATATCAGTAATTCACAATTTGTTTTCAGTGGCTCTAAATCTCGAAGTTGAACAGGTTTTGCAATACATCGTGGTTCTATAGATCAGTAAGTTACTGCTTCTCTTCATTTGTTCAATATGTCAAAGTTGAACAGGTTTTGTAATACATTGTGGTTCTATAGATCAGTAAGTCACTGCTTCTCTTCATTTGTTCAATACGTCAAAGTTGAACAGGTTTTGCAAGACATTGTGGTTCTATAGTTCGGTAAGTTATTGCTTCTCTTATTTGTTCAATACGTCAAAGTTGAACAGGTTTTGCAATACATTGTGGTTCTATAGATCAGTAAGTTACTGCTTCTCTTCATTTGTTCAATACGTCAAAGTTGAGCAGGTTTTGCAAGACATTGTGGTTCTATAGATCAGTAAGTTACTGCTTCTCTTCATTTGTTCAATACGTCAAAGTTGAACAGGTTTTGCAATACATTGTGGTTCTATAGATCAGTAAGTTACTGCTTCTCTTCATTTGTCCAATACGTCAAAGTCGAACAGGTTTTGCAAGACATTGTGGTTCTATAGATCAGTAAGTTACTGCTTCTCTTCATTTGCTCAATACGTCAAAGTTGAACAGGTTTTGCAAGACATTGTGGTTCTATAGATCTGTAAGTTACTGCTTCTCTTCATTTGTTCAATACGTCAAAGTTGAACAGGTTTTGCAAGACATTGTGGTTCTATAGATCAGTAAGTTACGGCTTCTCTTCATATGTCCAATACGTCAAAGTTGAACAGGTTTTGCAAGACATTGTGGTTCTATAGATAAGTAAGTCACAATTTTTCTTCATTAGCTGAATACCTAAAAGTTGAACAGGATTTTGAAAAACATTGTGGTTCCTTAGATCAGTAAATTCACAACTTCTCTTCAAGGGCTCAATACCTCAAAGTTGAACAGATTTAAAAAAATATATTGTGGGTTCATATATTACTAAAACCTTTCTCCATTTGCTCAATACATCAAAGAGGTATAGGTGTTTGCAAAAATCGTGGTTTCTTAGAATAGTAATTCACAACTTTTTTCACTAGCTGAGAATACCTCAAAGTTGAACAGGATTTTGTAAAACAACGCGGTTTTTTAGATTAGCAATTCACAACTTCTCTTCAAGGGCTCAATAACTCAAAGTCGAACAGGTTTTTGAGAAACGAGGATGTTCCTTAGATCAATAAATCACAACTTGTCTTTACCGGCTCAACAAGGTTAAACAGATTTGTGATTCCTGAGAATTGTGCGTATTTAGTCTAGAAGGGAGACATGTAAATTTTATTTTGTTTAATTTTATCTTTTTGTATTATGTATATGTTTTTATTTGAACATACGAAAACGATGATAAAAGATGTCAATTAATGTCACGTTGCTCCTCACATTAGCTGAAACAATCAGTTTGAGTGCTCTGGCTTAGATCTAATATTGAATGTGATTCTTTAATGTTTTGCTCTGGAAACATTCAGTATTCAATAGAGAGATAGTTCACATATAGGAACTAACTAAAAGACAAATTCAGTCCTAACAAAAAGTTTAAAAAGACAAAGTCGCTAATTATCTAGTCTTTAGACGGAGTTTGAAATAAACGAGGTCTAGAACTCGCGATTCAATTCTTAAGTCATCTAAGAATTTAGAGAAGTCTTCCCCATGTTAATCTGAGACTAATACTCTCTCGTACAACGGAATAAAAATCTTTTTACAATTGTACATTGTACCATAAAACCATATGAAGTGTGTATTTATAAGAGCGTCTTTTTAGAACTGTTATAGCTTTACAAAGTTATCAGAATTATTTTTGATCTTCGTTTACGAAAACATATGGTATATAGCAATACAATTGAGGAAATGACACAACCATGAGAAATATTGTCTTAGATAGTGTTGGATAATTGTATTGGAACGATATTTTCAAATTTGGGAAAATATTTTAGGAGAGAGCGATTAAACTGGTATTCCGTGCCACCTTATCCTAAATATTGGTGAAATGCCATTGTGGTTGATCATGTCATTTGTCGAAGAGTTTTTATGTTGTTGTAAAGTCTATGGAATCTTTTATATCATCCAGCTAGAACTTCCTTCTGTATTGACCTTTGAAATACCACTCTGAACTGATCAGGGCCATAGCTCTTGGTCTCTAGGTGATGCGCTATGCATTTGTTTAGACCAGGGGTCGGAAAACTACAGCTCGTGAGCCACATGCGGCTCTTTGATTGTGAAGCTGCGGCTCTTTATATAGTTCCACACGCAAATATTATTTATGCGAGTACTATTTATTATTGGCAAGAAAACATTTTGTGGCTCTTCAAAATTTTGAAATTTTGTAAATTTCAATTTTTGACTCTTCTGACTCAAAATATTGCAAACCCCTGGTCTAGACCTATATTGTGGATATGTCACTGACTTGATTCCACCAGAATCCAGAAATTCTTAATAGATTGCTCATAGTTTTGCCTTTGGTTTAACGGGAGAGGTGTTTTTTTATAGATCAATTTCTCTTCAACAAAACTTTCATCGATAAAAATATCAATACTATTATTGGAAATAGATCTCCCAAAACATGTTATCACATTAAATAAATTATATTTAGGCTCTTAGTTTTTCCATATTTCAAAATGTTCAATTATCTTGAAAGTATCTAAATAGAATTTTTATTTTGTTGGATCTGAACTTAAATATTTGTAAGAAAAATGCTATTTATTTTTTAAACCAGATATAAAATTTAATCAATTCATATCACGATTTCTATAAATATTTTCTCGATTTGAATAGATAAAATTTAATTAGAAAAAGGTTTTAGAAGTTTTTTGGGGAAAAATAAACTATATTTGTGCTGCATAGTTGCGCTTGTTTTTCCAACAAGCGGTAAGACGGCTCTGTTCATAGCTTTAGAACATTTTGATTCAATCGCTCACTTTATTATTCCAAGGATTATGTTTGCCAAATTATCCGACAAAGGAATTCTCAGAAATATTTTAATAGAAAAGTAAAAATAAGGTTGTACTTCTGATCGAACAAAAAAATCAAATTGGCACAAATTGAAGGGAAGGGGACATGTTTAGCTAATCGTGATATGACCCAATGGAACCATCTCAATGACTTGGCCGCTACCTTTACTTGAAATGCCTTCTATGTTTAGACCACATAAATTTAGGGTGAATAAAATCACAAACCTATTTTCTATCATTCAAACATGGTTTTAAATCTCCTTGATGTAAAAGCCAAATGAACCTTCTGGATAGCGCGATGTTGTGGTTGACAGATTGGAACGAACTCTTCACCACTAAGTGCGTGGGCTGCAACTTCCCCATCGAGGCTGGGGACCGTTGGGTGGAAGCTCTGAACAACAACTACCACAGCCAGTGCTTCAAGTGCACTGTAAGTCGAAAATATCTACCTATCACTATTCTTGGTGGTACTTCTCTTAAATATATATTCCATGATAATAATAAAGATAAATTTACGGCTAATTTTGCTGTACACTTCTACTTCCAGTCTAATGAGGCTGTTGGATGAAAGATCTGAACCCAACACACACAACAACTACCACAGACAGTGCTTTAAGTGCGCTGTAAGTCATGACTATCTACCTAGCACAATTATTGGTAATACCTCTCCTAAATATACATTCCATGATAATAATGATAAAGATAAGAATTGTATGGCCAATTTTGCTGTATACCTCTACTTTCAGGCTAATGTGGCTGTTGGGTGGAAGCTCTGAACACAAAAACACACAACACACACAACAACTACTACAGCCAGTGTTTCAAGCGCACTGCAAGTCATGACTACCTACCTAGCACTATTCTTGGTGGTACTTCTCCTAATTATACATTCTATGATAATAATGATAAAGATTACAATAATTTTTGTTAGAATATCTACTTCCAGTCTATTAGGCGGTTGGGTGAAAGCTCGGAACAAAACTACCACAGACAATGTTTCTAGTGAACTATAAGTCATAACTATCTATCTAGGTGGTACGTTTCTCCTAAATATACATTCCATGATAATAATAAAGATTAGAAGTTTACGGCTAATTTTTCTGTAAGCTTCTATTTCCAGTCGAATAACGCTGTTGGGTGAGAGCTCTGAACACACAGCAACTACCACGGCTTCAAGTGCACCGTAATTCAAAACTAGCTAACTATCACTATCCTTAGTGGCACTCATCTCAAGTATAAATGGTACTAGCAACGAAAATCACATGTAGTCGTTAAACTTATAATTTACGTTAATTCTTTGCTTGTAGCACAAACGTTGTTCATTCTATGTTCCTGGATTTATATACTTTTATTTAAAATCTATATAAAGGCCAGAGAAAGTTTTATTGCTTCCAATCCTTCTTTTCAAAGTCACAGAACTTGAAATATGGCATTGCATACTTGATGAAAGGTATTCTGTATTTGCATTGGAATGAATGGGGTTAGTGAAGTAATGGTTTAAACCGTCGAATTCCAACAGCTACGACCCGGGATCGAATCCCGCCTTGAACTCTTTTTATGAGAAAAAAATTGCTTCAATGGCCCCCTATTCTTGGAAAATTTCAACGCAGCACTTACACACTTGTATTTTCCACAGTCGGCCTGCAATCTATATGTTTGAAGCAGTGAGAGCAGTCGCTATCCACCTTTCAGTGCCTTCCTTTACTGAGGGTGGGCCACATGGTCTCTCTATACTTCCTCCGCCATCCTCTTCATCTCCTTGTAGGTGTGTCGTCCAGTCCATTGTTTTAGATGGCTTGTGTACGTATACTAGCGATAATAATTTTTAAAAAATGATCTAAGCACCTATTTGTCATGCTGAAACAGGATTACATTGATCTTTGTGTCCAGATTTGCCACAAGAACCTCGAAGGCCAAAGTTTCTACGCCAAAGGAGGACGGCCATTCTGCAAGGCCCATGCCCGATAGAGACCAACCCATGGTCCACCGGCTTGCTAGCGAGTTCTCCGCTTAACTTATTAGATCAAATTTTTGTTTGTTTTGTTGTTGCTCTATGTCTAGATTCTATCATGGCGGCGGCCAAGTCATTGAGATGGTTCCATTGGGTCATATCGCGATTAGCTAGACATGTCCCCTTCCCTTCAATTTGTGCCAATTTGATTTTTTTTGTTCGATCAGAAGTACAATCTTATTTTTGCTTCTAGATTTTTCTCTCTCTCTTTCTCATTTGTGAGCTTAGTTTTTATGTCTCCTAGTCTTTTCTTTTATCGCTTCTATTTGCGCGATATATTACCTTTCTTTAGATCTTTTTTTTTTTTAATATAAAAGTTATCAATATATTTAAGTTATTTATCTATCTCTATTTGTAAATTAAATTTTTTTAAATTATATATTTTAGTTTTTTTCTGGATTGCTAGATTAAAATGCTTTTAATTATTTTTTTTGCGCGTTTTTGCCACGTTTTATATAATTATAAAATAAAGATTTTAAGAGAATTTGTCTGTGACTTCTTTTTTTTTTTATGAATACACTTTTCACGTTTTTCTGTGTAAATCACAAGTTGAAATGTGTAACACTCAGAAGAAGTTAAAGCGTGGCAATGTGAACCAATCAACTTCTTGAGATATGGAATAAATAGTGGACATTTTTGATTGAAAATAATTAAATTCAAAATCCTCCAATGTACAAATCATTTGGTCTATGTAACAAATGGTCTATGGCCTATGAATTCACGTTAAAGTTTTATGATATTCTACCAGTTCCTTCTCAGTGTAAAACTTTCTATTTCTTCTAAATAATATACTGGGTGGCTAAAAGGTATAGTCCTAAAATCCTTTTGCTATAACTCAGTGATATGAACACATGATTGTAAAATTCAAAAAGCATATATAATAACTAACATTAAAGAAAAATGATTAAAGAAACATATCGAAGTGTGGGCTCCTTTAGCCTTGATGCAGGCCTGGAGGTGTTTGGTGATAGACTCCACTGTAGCACTTGACGTTGATCTTGGCCCACTCTCGCTGCAGGACCTTCTTTAGGGACTCCAAACTTTTGTAGGGAGAGGAAGAGACATTTTGCTCCAAGTAACTCCATACGGAGTAGTCCATCGGGTTTAGATCTGGCGAGTTTGAAGTCCACAGGTCTTTGCCCAAGAACCCAGGAAATATTTAAGGCGAAAATTTACTTTTTTTTCGTTATTGCACCTGCCTCACCTACATCTAATTTTCAAAATATCAATCTGCATGCTTTGAACCTGCAGTTTCAAGAGACTAAATATAAAAATATATTTGAGTCAAAAGGCGATCCATCAATTAAGATTATATAAAAGAGCGTACCTGGATCTGTAAAGAAAAAAAAAAGTTTTTTTTTCTTTACAAATCCAGATACACCCTTTTATATAATAAAAATAGATGCTTTAAATATCGCTTGACTGTGATTTTTTCTCTAATTTTGTACAACTATGAAATTGCTAAGTAAATACTGTAATTAAATAATTTTGTTTACAAATGAAAAAAAAAAAATCAAAACTTAACTAGAGCATGGCTGTGACGCCTATTCAGAGATATCTAACTTGTAGTAGGTTTGTGGCTCGAATGTCAAGAGAATTTTCAACAAATTTCGAAAATTATTTTTATTCGAACTTGAGAATAGGGACAAGCATTGTCATTGGAAGACTCTTGAAACTTTGAATCGGGACTTGCATCGCAATGGCAGAGGCTCTTGGAACTGAGAAAAGGGACTTGTATCATCACGACAGGGTTCTCGGAGTTGAGAATAGGGACGTGCAAGGTCACAGTAGGGCTCTTGGTACTGAGAATCGGGACTTGTATCGTCATGGCAGGACTCTCTAAGTTGAGAATAGGGACTTATATCGTCATGGCACGGGCTCTTAGAATTGAAAATCGGGACTTGTATCAACATGACAGACCTCTCGGAGTTGGGAATAGGGACTTGTATCGTTATGGCAGTCCTCTCGGAGTTGGGAATAGGGACTTGTATCGTTATGGCAGTCCTCTCGGAGTTGGGATTAGGGACTTGTATCGTTATAGCACGCCTCTTGGAGTTGGGAATAGGGACTTGTATCATCATGCGAGGCCTCTCGGAGTTGAGAATAGAGATTTGTATCCTCACGTCAGGGTACTTGGAATTGAGAATAGAGACTTGTATCGTCAAAGAAGGACTCTTGGAATTGAGAACAGAATTTTGCATTGTCAAGTAGAATTCTCTTGAATATGGCAGGCTTCTTGGAGAGATGGGAAATGGAATGACATTCTTATGGGGCTGGTTCTAATATTTGAACATTGGCTTTTCAGTATCCGAGCTTGAGTCCTGTATTCCAGAAGAGGATCAGGGGCCATACTGTGGGTCTGCTTCTCCCTAGGCACACACCTCAAAAGCCAGCACATTGCTATTCTAACAAGAGATAATTAGATATGGAGTTTCAAAAACTTCTGAAAACTATGTTAAAGCTGCCGTTATTACATGATAAGTAGTGATAGCAAACTAGGAGCCTGGATGGGCAAGGTCTCAAATCACCCAACTACAATGTTCTAATAAACCTTGAATTCCCGAACGAACTAGCCGAAAGATCAGGCTAGAACGAACGACCAGCCTAGTACACACAAGGCCCAAGCACGCCGGGACGCTCCAGCTGAACGGACAACGCTAGAACGAACGCGCGAACTAGGCTAGAACAAACATCCAAGAGCATTGAACGCACTAGAACGCACAGTACGCACTAGACCGCACGACGCCTCCTGGACGAGCGATACGACCTAATACGCATGTACGCGATAGATACGAACAACACCCAAGAACGTCTGAACCAACACTAGGACAGGGCGAACGAACTAACGGGAACGCACAGACAAGAACGCCAAACGTCAAGAACGATAGAATGGACTAGGACTGATTGAACGAACTAGGCGACCAGACGGACCAGAACAAACGAGTCCCTGGAAACTTCAACCAAACTAGTTTGAAAAACCTTGAATTCTCGCACGAACTAGCCGAAAGGTCAGGCTAAAGCGAACAACCAGTCTAGTACACGGAAAGCCAAGCACGCCTGGACGCCCCAGCTGAACGGACAACGCTAGAACGAACGCGCGAACTAGGCTAGAACAAACATCCAAGAGCATTGAACGCACTAGAACGCACAGTACGCACTAGACCGCACGACGCCTCCTGGACGAGCGATACGACCTAATACGCATGTACGCGATAGATACGAACAACACCCAAGAACGTCTGAACCAACACTAGGACAGGGCGAACGAACTAACGGGAACGCACAGACAAGAACGCCAAACGTCAAGGACGATCAAATGGACTAGAACTGATTGAACGAACTAGGTGACCAGACGGACCAGAACGAACGAGGCCCTGGAAAACTCGAACAAACTAGTCTGACAAACCTTGAATTCTCGCACGAACTAGCCGTGAAATCATAATAGAACGAACACCCAGTCTAGTTCACGGAAGGCCAAGCACGCCTGGACGCCCTAGCTGAACGGACAACGCTAGAACGAACGCGCGAACTAGGCTAGAACAAACATTCAAGAGCATTGCACGCACTAGAACGCACAGTACGCACTAGACCGCACGACGCCTCCTGGACGAGCGATACGACCTAATACGCATGTACGCGATAGATACGAACAACACCCAAAAACGTCTGAACCAACACTAGGACAGGGCGAACGAACTAACGGGAACGCACAGACAAGAACGCCAAACGTCAAGGACGATCAAATGAACTAGAACTGATTGAACGAACTAGTAGACTGCAGGGACCAGAACGAACGAGGCCCTGGAATATTCAACCAAACTGTTCTAAAGACCTTGAAATCCCGCACGAACTAGCCGAACGGTCAGGCTAGAACGAACAACCAGTCTAGTACACGGAAAGCCAAGCACGCCTGGACGCCCCAGCTGAACGGACAACGCTAGAACGAACGCGCGAACTAGGCTAGAACAATCATCCAAGAGCATTGAACGCACTAGAACGCACAGTACGCACTAGACCGCACGACGCCTCCTGGACGAGCGATACGACCTAATACGCATGTACGCGATAGATACGAACAACACCCAAGAACGTTTGAACCAACTCTAGGACAGGGCGAACGAACTAACGGGAACGCACAGACAAGAACGCCAAACGTCAAGGACGATCAAATGGACTAGGAGTGATTGAACGAACTAGGCGACTGGACGGACAAGAACGAACGAGTCTCCAGAAAAGCTGTAACACTAGTTGATTATACCAACTAGTGCGATGGACATACCAGAAATCCCGCGTGAAATAGGGAAATAGACTAGGAAGGAACAGAACAAATGCCCCACAACACAAAAAACTAGTTTAACAAATTGCTATGAAGTAAGGAACTATATTTGCATCCTAGACTGAAAATATCGACTGCCAAGAACCAAGTTAAAATATACCAAAAATTAAAACCAAACTATGAAAACCTGAAATAGAAAAATTCGACTGACATGATCCAAATTAAAATCTTTCATGAAGACAAACTTATATATCATGGAGCTAGAAATTTGAATCTAGTATGAAGACAGAAACTGAATTATACTACATGAACACCTATCACAATATAACTTCATCCACAATTAATATATACATACATATATAAAGAATAATTAATCTGGAGCATACATAATATATCGCTAGCTACCCGGTTGTCCGTTAAGATGACGGTAGAGGCCAGGTTTGTAGATGGCTCCAAGTGGATTCATATCTTGGGAGAATTTTTAAATATGTGAAGATGAGGTTGAGAATTCCAAATACAATGATGGTCTGCAATCTTAGGTGTTGGATAGCTGGTTAGATGAAGTGGTAGTTCACGGTTTGGTCCTCATCTTGGCATTGGAAACAAATCTATCCCGTTTCAAAGTTTTTGTGTAGTATTTGTAAACGTAGCCATGATCGGTTAGGATAGTTGGTGAAGTCCATCCATGTTTTGTTCTTGGAAGTATTGAGAGTAAAAGTATTGACATAGTTGAAAAATTTCTAGGAATCCTGTTTTAGCAATCCCTGTCAGTCTACGCATTCTGTACGAGATGTTTTTTCTTATTGCGGGCGAAATTTTGGAAGGTTGTGAGAGACAATAGTAAGCTAAATTAGCTTTTAGGGTTGTTAGCTTTTTATCAAAATAATCTTGTGGCGTTCAAGAGTTGTACATTTGGTATGTACGATGTGAGCTACAGATAATTTTACAATAAGGTTTGATCCAAGGTATTTCATGTGGCAAGAAGAACAGCTTGTAACAGTTTGAGGCAATTTGGAAGCTTCTATCCGAGATCTGGATATTTTGGTTACGCTTGAAGTATGGCGAAAGATTCTATTTGAAAGACTGAGCAGAATTGGTGCAGTTTGAGGTGTCTTAAAGAAAGGCGGAAGGATAACTCCAACTCCTTCTGAAGTCTGGGATCCACCAATATAATACTTTCATTCTCTAAAATTCTATCTACCATGAAGAAAAGGGTAGTGATTAAAGGAAGGGCTTGGGGATGATTCATTAGGGAATGTTGAAGGTTTTCAAGTATCATGAGAGTATCATGTCGAGAGGAGGACAGGCTATAAAGAAACAGCTGGTAGCTATGTCGATGGACCACATCTGTTTGTTTTAGCAATCTGTAGTTAATGTAAGAGCAAAAGTATTGGCGTATTTGAAAATATTCTGGGAATACTATTTTAACAATCCCTAATTTATCGGACTGTCCATGTATTCTGTTCGAGCTGATTTTTCTTATCGCCGGCGACTTTTTAGGAAAGATCGTGAGAGACAATGGTAATCTATAACTTAGTTGCTAGGTCTGTTAGCTCGTTTCCCAAAATACTGTTGTGACCTTTGACCGAGCAGAGTTGCACATTTGGTGAGTACGATGTAGGATACAGTTGATTTCTTTGAGTTGAGATCCAGAAAATACATAAGGAAGTAAGAACAACTTGTTACAGTTTGGGGCGATTTGGAAGTTTCCATATAAGTAGATCTGGATAGTTTTGGTTGCGCTTAATGTAGGACGAAGAATTATTCTTGGAAATATTGGTGAAGATTGAGGTGCATAGGTCTTAGGGGAAGAGGTGGTAAGATAACTCCAATTTCTTCTGTGGACGGGAATCTTAAAATATTTATGGTGGTAACATTTTCATTTTACAAACTTTTATCCACTCTGTTAAAAGGGAGGATTAGGAATGAAAGGTCTTGGGTATGATTCATATAGGCCAATGTTCGGAGTTTTTAAATACTAGTGGTCTCCCTTTATGAGAGGAGGACAGCTTGTGAAGAAACAGCTGACAGATATGTAGATGGACTACATCTGATGTCTGTGTTCTGGCAAACTTTAGTTAGTCTAAACTACGTGGTTAGCAGCAGAATTTGGGCGCGTTAATTCAAATTTCTTTGACTTTTAATGCGTTGATAAGCCTTCGATGGATCGACTGGCATTTTACCGCTCCTATAAATATAAGACACTTCGGTCAAAATGATGTTTTAAAATCTATGAATACCGGCGTGGCAGCCTCTATATTAAACATTTTTAACACTGTTTTCGAGGCTTTTGTTGGATATCCACTTGGTATCGAAAATGATGCCTTGAATTCAAATGAATTTATTGATGGGTGTGTGATGTTTTTATCTGCTATTTCAACTATTAAATACGTTTGTGTTTTCTGTGTAAATCACCTCGTCCTTCTCCCTGCCTGCTATACCATTGAGAAAATTTGCCGAGGGAGTTAATTTGAACAATGGGAAGTAGACGTGGTACTTGTATGATAATAGTAAAGTTATCTACACAGCAGATTCAATATTGACCTATGTGATTTGATCGAATTGGCAATTTTTCTCTTGCAAATAGATAAGAAGGGCTTAAAGCTGCTCCATATGCGATTCCAAATAGAAAGAGCGTAGCCATAAGCAAAGAGAGAGTTTTCTATGTGTGTCGGTAAAATAATGGGCTGGATCAGCTCTTTAGGTAAGTTGACGCCTTTGAAGGCTTTAATAATGAATTGTCTATGAACTGGGTCCATTGGACGGCTGATATTAAAACTAGTGACAGGGGTTTTATTGTCATTATTCAAGTCTTCGTTAATTAAGTTATTGATGGTTTTTAGAGCGTCTTTAGCTAAATAGCAGGCAACAAATCCAAATTGAAATAGGGAGAACCATTATATCGGTCTGCCAACCATTGTAATCGATCCACAGATTGAAGCGCTCCCACAAATACTTTGGCTATAGGGTTGAGCTGGGTAATAGGGAGGAAACTGTCTAAAGGATGAGATGCAGTACTCTTTTGTTTGGGTGTAAGGACCAAGAGGCTAACTTTCCTGTTTGAGGCACAATACATAGCTGAGAGTCTTTGGTGAAATTTTTGCCTTCAGTGTGCAAGGTGCCTCCTTATGAAAAATCTGAGTCGGTCAGGGCCAGGGAATTTCCTGAGTCCACAACATTGCTTGGAGCACTTGAGCGCCAATGGAATTTAATTCTGAGGAGATAATAGGATACATTGTGGATTGAAGCAGCAGAATTGATGCTTCAAGTGGACATACAGAATTTGGTAACATGTTTTTCAGCTGTGTATAGGTTCCACCATTGTACTTGAGTAATGGCCGTCTTCTCTGAGTAGTTTGTTCTTTGGACATATTTATTTGTATAAAACTCCAAGCTACCGAGAATATATTATTTATTCAGGTTCTATAAAATAAACCATTGCAATATATATAATAATTTTACATTACGAAAAGCTAGGTTTAGAGCTTAAAGCCCTTCAAGGGCCTTATTCCTTGTAATAAGACCTACAAGCTTGCAAAATTATTCATTTATAATAATAAATTATAGGTTTATTCAGAGATATCGTTATTGACGCATGGTTTTCACGGGTGTGAATCCAATTTTCAGCTTGTTAGGACACGAACTGTTGAGAATTCGAACATTTTTCTTATGTAATATGAAGTTCTCTGGGATAAATATGTAAGGTCAGAACTTCACTTTGTAATTTAGCCAAGGCTTGGCTGGTCTATTAAACTTCTTTTCTTGTAGATGCACTTCGTGAATATGGGAGGATCGTAGTAGAAACATTGATTCATTTGGTTGATAAACTTGGGAAGGGTATTTCGGCATTGAGACTTGAGACTGCATGTGTCAGTGAAAACCGGCGAAATATCATTGAAAACACTCGCAAAGCACGTTGATTCTTCCAAAGGTGCATATTGATAAAGATAATAATTCTTGGATGATGGTTAGGAAGGATCTGAAAAGGTCATTTCCAGGCAGACATGTTCTAGGGGCTACGGTGGCTAGAAACGAAGGTTACATCGATGAAGGATGACTTACATCCAATCTTCTAATGCACGGGAGCTCCCAGGAATTGTAGATTGGTGGGCGTGGAAGAATCCTCCAGCCCGCGGAAGGTCTCGAAGCTCCAGGTTAACCGCTGGCCTCCATTCCAAGAATACGTGGTAGCGCATATCCGGTGAAGATGGATTCTAGGCTGGAGAGAAATACACAATCTGCGATGCCACGGTACTAATAAGTTGGAGAAGCTAGGAGGGATTGAATGCCAAGCCAAACCATAACAGCCAAGCCAAACCATGAAAACAGTGATATTTGGATCAAAGTAATTACTCTGTATGTGATAATCCTGTAAACCCTGTATACTAATCCTGAGGAGTCGTAGTTCCCACCTGGAGCTACGAAAGAGTTGGAACTGGTGGTTTGTTGTAACAGAATATATTTAGATACTCAGCCTATCCTCATACTCTTAGTTAGAAACCATGATGTTTATTCAACTTCTATCTCTTAATTACTGTTTGTATATAATCAATAAATAATAAAATGGTATTAAAGAGTAACTACTCATTATTTCTTTTAACTCACAACGAAAGGTATCTAAAATTTTAAGATTGAACATTTTTGTGTAGTGTTGCTGCTATTTGGGAAAGAGTGAGAATTGGAACTTTGAAAATTCTACATCTGAGAATTTCCTGCGGAAATCTGTTTTAATTTTCCAATGCCATCCAAGATCTATATAAAGTTTTATGAAATTGAATTCAATACACTCTGGTATTGCAATGTGCAGAGATATTTTGCGTTTGTATTCTGCATGGCTTCGAGTAAAACATTAATGCTTACATTTCCGTGTACAGGGAAATGTTATGTTTGGATTCTGCATGGCTTCAAGTAAAACATCATGTGCTAACAATGCCGTGTACAGGGAAATGTTATGTTTGGAATCTGCATGTCTTCAAGTGAAACATTATGTGCTAACAATGCCATGTACAGGGAAATGTTATGTTTGGATTATGTATGGCTTCAAGTAAAACATTATGTGCTAACAATGCCATGTACAGGGAAATGTTATGTTTGGATTATGTATGGCTTCAAGTAAAACATTATGTGCTAACAATGCCATGTACAGGGAAATGTTGTGTTTGGATTCTGCATGGCTTCAAGTTAAACATTATGTGCTAACAATGCCATGTACAGGGAAATGTTGTGTTTGGATTCTGCATGGCTTCAAGTAAAACATTATGTGCTAAAAATGCCATGTACAGGTAAATGTGTTTGGATTCTGTATGGCTTCAAGTAAGGCATTATGTGCTATCAATGCCATGTACAAAGATATATTGTGTTCATAAGCGATGAGAGAATAGACATCACCAACCAAATCTGGATAATGAAGGAAAGAGGCCAGGGATCTCCAGCGTCTTGGAACCTAGAACAAAAGCATAGCTCAAGGCAAGTTTATTATAAGATTTGTATGTTAAAAAATATCATAGACTAATATTTATATTAAATATATAAAGTATATATAATGTCAAATAAATTTATTATTGTTATAAGAAATAATCTAAGCAAGGATGAAATTAAGTCTCGAAAAGTTCAAAAAAAGAGAATAACATTTAAACTATGATCTTCCTTGAATTGAGTGAAGCAAAGAGTATATTCAAACCATGGATATATTTTTAAACTAGCGCTTTCTTCAGTTCATAAAGATTTTTTAAAATGAAAATCATGCTGAGAAAGAAGAATAAAATATTTTTTTTTTCTAATTATTAATCTCTTAAAATATATGATCTAAGAACAATGGATAAATGTTTCATTTTCTTATCACGTTCAATATTTCATTAGGGTTCATTTTTCTAATAATAATTCCTTCAGAAATAAAGTAAAAGTCAAAGAACAGCGGACATTTGGTAAAATTAATTACAATTAAAAAAGAGAGAGAGAAAACCAGGAAAAAAACTAATATATTTTCACTATCAAACATTAATCTCTGAAATATTAAAATTCAAATGAATTAAAATACAACGTCCTCAACCATAAAAAGGAATGCCCAGGATTCCCTTTTTATTGATAAAATAATTTGATGATGGTTAGAGAGAGATTTGTGAGGACCATCGCTAGTAGACATGTTCTAGTGACTGTGGAATTTAGAGTGGTTGAAACTAAAGTTACAATGATTGAGGATTACTTACGTTCAATGTTCCATGTCTACTGTACGGAGACTCCCAGGAATTGTAATGTTGATAAACTTGGAGGAAGCCTCCAGTCTGGCGCCGCAGAATGCTCCGAGATTCAAGGCTTGGCGTCCATTCCAAGAATACATGGTAGCGTATATCTGGTGATGGTGGGTGGAGAGAAAGTCACAATCTGCGATGCCACAGTTCATTATATAAAGTCTAAGAGGGCTTGGATACCAAATCAAGTAAGTATCATATATATATTTAAAATAAAAAAGGCATATACTGAATATGAGCACATGTGCTTTTCAGATGGAAAAGCGCCATCTGGTGGAACAGAAATCAACTAAACATTGATAAAGCCTATTCCCTGATATTTGGCCAACCCAATTTTTGATAAATTAAGAAAAGCCATCCACGAATTTGGGTTGACCAAATATCAGGGTACTGCTAAATCAATGTTTAGTTGATTTCTGTTCCACCAGATGGCCCACTGTCATCTGAAAAGCCCATGGGCTTCTGGTCAGGATATGCCTTTTTTTAATATCAACACCAGACCATTTAATTTTTTTTCTATTGTTTTTTCATATATATATATTTAAATAACATTACAATCAATGATGTAAACGCTATTATTGATAAATTGAATCCAAAGTACTCTCCAGAAATAGATAATATTTCTAATATAATATGATAATACACGCGCAAAACAATTTATATAATTAACTACTATCTAAAATATATTAGAAGTGTTGTTTGGATATAAGTTACTATCCTGATGAATGGAAAAGAGAAGATGAATTGATCATTCCGAAGCCGGATACATCAGATCACAAGGTTTGTGGCAGCTATCAATCTTTATGTCTAAATTCAAATATTTCGAAATTTTTAAAAGAATGATAAATAACAAAATCATCAAATACTACGAGGAATTGAATCTATTCAGTAATCGTCAACATGGATTTACAAAATCTCGATCAACCATAACTGCATTAAGTGATATAATTCCCACTGCTTTTAAACACAAAGCCGAAGAGTATACAGCTATTGAAATATATTGCAAATAATATAATATAACTATTGCAAATTTAATTGCAATCGATGTTAGTGGAGTTTTTGACAATACCTGGTGGCCAATGGTGGTAAAAAGACTCGATGAGGACATATAGCAGCACCAATAAAAAAACTTATCAAACCCTACTTGAATAACCGAAATATATGATTTAGTTACTCTTCGGATGAATTCACCAAAAAACTAAGAATGTCCGCAAGGAGGACCCTTGTCTCCGCCAATTTGGAACATCATAATGAATGATCTATTAACAAACTTTCAGGTATCCAATAGAAAAATTATTGGTTATGCAGATGATCTAACGGTAATATGTTGGAATACAGATGTAACAAATCTTAGGATTACAATTAAAATTTAATAGGAAAAATAAATATGTGGTGTGGAAACAACCAACTCAAAATATCAAGACAGAAAACCAAGCTTTTATATTTATTCAACTGTGAAAAATTAACTTCCACGATAATCTTAATGAATCAAGTAAAACCTTTAAAATACTAAGATTGACTTTCAAGAATACTGAAACAATAAAAATTAGATGTTTTGCCTCATTCAGACAATATTTTTGAAAAAACAACTAGAGGTAGTGGACATCTTCTTGATTTAACAAAGAAATCGTTGTGATTGGATAGTAGGCGATCATTAACATTATATAAGACCTTATTCAGAAGCACGATAACTTATGGTTGAACAATCTGGTACTCATATATAAACATGAGATCTAAAACCAAATTAGATTCACTAGAGTATAAAATTCTCAAACACTGTATAACAAGCTTATAATACAACTTCTTTGTATTGTACACATATTCTGGCAAGAATACCTAAAATTACGGATTTCACTTTGTCGAACATACTTAAAGTTGAAATAGATTATATAATAGAAATGGTCTAACAAAAATAATGATAATATCTAACTTTATAAATTAATAATTATAAAAATAGTATGAAGATTCAAACGATAATTTTAAGAGAATGTTTTGAAAACTAAATATTTTACCTAAATTTAACCAGCCAATATTTTATATAATATATAATACTAGCCGAATGACCCGGGAAACGCCCAGGTTTTACCCGATTAAATGTTTTTATTCAAATACTATTCGTTACAATTATAAATTGGCGCCGTGGATGTCACTCTTGTGAAACGTCCCGCTCCAAACTTTGTGTCAGAGAAGCGATATTTTTATAAAGAGATGATCTGGCTTTGTGTCTTCTGCTCGAATGAATGTTTTTCTGTTAGAATTTTGTCCCTGCATACTAAAAATAAACTGGCTTCACCCGTGGTCTCTGCTTTTCGGAATTTTGCCCAATATGATTTTGTATCTGATAATCAAATATGATACAGAAATATTGTCATCATTTTTTAACTAAAAACAACGATTTATGCCCAGAAGCTGTCAATTTCAAATTTTCTTGGCTACAAATCCGATAAATATCTCTTCCAGATTTTTCTCTACGTCCTGTTAAAACACGTTTTACATGTACATTAGGTCAACTGATATTATCTCCCATCTTCACCGCTAGAGGCGCTGCTTGCGAGCGAAAGGGCAAATTTGCAACGCAATTTGCAAATAACTCGAAGAATATTCGGGATAGAGACCTGAAATCTTCACTATAGGTTTTTCCAGATTCTACTCTATATACTGTTAAAATTTCAGTCAGATTAGTTACGTATTGTGGACGTGTATAGCCGACATAGATACCCACATACATACATACATACATACACTGACTTTTATATATATAGGGATTTTCACGGGGCAAGGCGTCATTAACATATACTTATATAGAATTGATTCTTCAATCTGCTTATGCGACCAAGAAGATCATAACCCTGAGCATATTTTAATCCGTTCCCACTTGTTGCAGATTTGAGAGTACAATGTCAAATGAACAGTTTCAGTTTAAGCCAAATGGTTTCCAGTAAAGAAGAATGTAGAAAATTTAACAAATTCTGCAGACTATCTCAGCTACCGTAGACTTAAATCACACTAATGAATTGAAAATTCTAGTTTTAACTAGTATAGGTTTTCTCATTTTGAAATAATCTATAATTATATCATTAATTCAGTGGTAAATTATAATAATATATTAAAAAATCCTTGATTGATCAAGACTATAAAATAAGATCAATATGCCAATAAACTTTTTCCTTGTATAAATATTGCTCAAAATTGTAAATTTGAATATTTCTTCACTCTTTTGTGAATAAAATTGCCTCTGTCTCCTTAAAAAAGGGATGTTCCACTTTGTGGTGTTTTGCATAACAATAGTTATGTTTAGATAAATTGTCGAGATATGCAAATAAGGTTTTGGAAAGTGTTTGTTTGTTTGTATGTTAATTATTTTTATGTATATATATGTATCATTAAATTGTAAATATTCAGTCATATTAGTGTTATGAAGCAATAAAGGTTTTATCTCTGACTTAGTGGATCTCGGTGACCTGGAGTAGTTGTAGAGACACAACACACTTCCTTAGGTTTTGTTCATGAGTGTAAAAAATGCAATTCTTTTTTAGGAGATCAAACTCCAAGATTTACAGCAAATTGTGAATAGATTTTTTATCTTTGAGCTCAGCTAACTATTTCCTCTATAGATTTCCTATATATTTGATTTTCATCTATTATTATCAATAGTTACTCCTAAAATATTTATTTATGTATTGACAAGTTATTTCGTTTTTAATATATTATTCGTATAGAAGTGTAATATTGGGAGAATTAATAGAGAAGAATATTTAATATAAAATTACAATAATACAATATGGACTAGGGTATTTATTTACATTAATTTTGTCGAATAATTTTTCTATTACTATCTTATAAATATAGCACGAGTTGGAATTAGTAAAATTCGGTTTATATATCAGTATATATAATAATCGGTTTAAAATCAATATTGATCAGGTTGCAAGAACACATAAAGTTTCTGTGGGTTCAAATCTTGAACAAATAAGAGACTTGTTATGATGTACTAGAGCGCCATCTGTTATCAAATTATAAAACTATTTTAGTGGCGTATTATTCTTTTTTAAAATAAGACAATTTCTACTGTCCTTACTGCGATGAAAAATTTCATCGCAGTAAGGACAGTAGAAATTGTCTTATTTTAAAAAAGAATAATACGCCACTAAAATAGTTTTATAAATTAAATAAGAGACTTATAAAATTTTAATTTTAAGTTAAATTTTCTTTCTCTTAGACTAATTAATTCTAGCGATAAATAATGTTTTGTGTTTAGAATTATGCATGTCTTCAATTAGAGCATTGTGTGATAACAATGCCATGTATAGGGAAATTTTGTCTGTATGTGCGATGAGAGAAATTAACCACACTAACCAAATCTGGATATATCTGGATAAAGGAGGAAAGAGGACGGGAATATACGAGGTCTTGGATCCTAGAACAAAAATTCCACCTCAAGACAAGTTTATTTTAAGATTTGAGGGGTAAAACATAATTTCATATACGACTAAATATGCCCTATAAAACACTTATCTGAAATATTGCATATTAAAATGGTTGAAGTACAACTTCATTAACTGTGAAAATATGGAAAACCAACTAAATTACTTTCCTATTTCAAACTATGGTACGAGAAAATTCTGAGCGATTTTACTATGAATAATACTATTCAATGTTATAGATACTTCAATATTATATATACTTCAATGGTGTAAATTCTTCAACATTATAAGAATATTTCAGACCCCGTGCTTAGAGGAGGAAGATCTCGGACTGCTTTCTGAAAATCAGTAATGGATTTTTAACATCCTGTTTGGGTTATTCATCCAATCACACACTATCTGTCGGTCTTAATTAAATGTCTCAATAGGATTATTATAAATTTGAATATAGAGTGTTTTTACACACAATTCATTATAAATTCTCTAGGATAAATGTTCTGGCAAAATGTTAATAAATTTATGAAATTAATATTTTGCTTGTTTATGGCTTAAGCAGGTTGAGAATTAGCGCGAGTTTGCACGTTGTGTTATATGGGGTTGGCGTGGAGGTCTGAATTACGTGATAATCGGATTATTTTGCTAAGAGCTAAATTTCCTGTTGACCATCAAGTTTTATTTGATTCTTTCTCTGTCTTTTCTATCTTATTTTCAGATTGCCCTATCTGAGCAGGATCCTCTACTATGATCATAGGCATATTTACTCTCTGTTAATTTTACTTTCTCTTTAGAATTTAATTTATCGCCTTCTCTCTTTTCTTCTATAAAGAGTTTTGATTATTATTTATAATTCAATAGGCTTCTTGTGGCATCTATCAAATGAGGAAGCAATAGGTTAATGGATTCTTACACAAATTATTGGTCTTGACGAATAAAATGATCTCTTATTTAGAATTTGTAGCTTTAGCTCTTATGGCATAATAATTTACCTAAATAATTTCTTCCATTTATGAGAAATGTCTCTTGAGTTCCGTTTGATAGAATGTTCTGAACTCCTGGAAGAAGACGAGCGAGCAGCCATTACAAAGTATAGAAATATTTTATGAATAATCTTATTTTGATATAGATAAGTCATTCAAATGATTTTATGATTATTTTATATGAAAGAGTTTAACAAACCATTGTTATATATGGGGCGCCATTTTGAAAATAATAAATTTGTTTCATAAAGTGTATTATGTACTTTGCTTTATTGTAAATCTAGGAACATATAGCTATATACTGTAGAATTACTTACCATTAGTGAGAAATGACTTGGAATGAAGAGAGATAGGTAATGTAGACTGAAATAATTTATTTTTTAAAATTTAATTTATTTATTATTTTAAAATAATCATACGCGTCTATAATAGTTTCGTATTTTGATAACAGATGGCGCGCTAGTGCATCATAATAGACTTGAAGAGTATAAATAATAGTTATTTATATCTCTTCATAATTACTTCCGAGATCTCCACACGTTGGCCAATGATATTCAATCAGTCCGGTTCTATAGATCCTCAGTAGAGAGGGTCAAAAGTTTTCACAGCAGAGATGACCCCAAAAACGATGACCCCAAACCTTTTTTTAAAAGTTGAATAACTTTATCTTTATTAACATCATTAAACGCGATATCCCAAACTCAGGGATATTTGCGTCAATACCCTTCACTACATCACAACAAATCGGCTATATACAATCCTGTTCAATTCATTATTTTACATAATTAACTAAAGAAAATTGTCCAAAGAGTAAAACAAACAACAAAGTAAAACACACAGAGCAAGCATCGCATTTCTTTTCTTTCTAAGTTTCCTTCTCTTTTTTCCAATTCAAAAGAAAGTTGTTTATGTATTTACAAAATTGATCAAAATTTTTATACTTTTCTTTTTCGTCTACAAATTCATCAAGCTGTCCAATACGACCAAATTTATTTTCTCTAAAATCCCGGAAAATTGGGCATTCCAGAAGTAGATGTTTCGAGTCTTGAATTTCACCTCCGCAGAAGCATCCTGGTTCCTTCAAAAACGATGACCCCAAATCCTTTTTAAAAGTTGACTAAGAATTGTTAGTTTGTAGCTGCTGGGGTTGGTGAGTAGGTTGGATGTGTTGTGAATAAATTGTGGAGTGTAGTCATTGCGACCTTGGACTGGTATACATTATCTCGATGGAGGAGTACCTTTTTATTTAGGCAACTGTGGCCTATCTAGACCAATACTACCATCTAGTTGGTAGTTATATGTATTTTCCATGATAAAAGTAAATATCAGAAGTTTAAGGCTAATTTTGCTGTAAACATCTACTTCCGGCTTAATGAGACTGTTGGATAAAAGTTCTGAACACAACATTCACACACAAAAAAAAAACACACACACACAACACAACACAACAACTACCACAGCTCCAAGTGCACTGTAAGTCATAACTACCTATCTAGGTGGAACTTCTCCTAAATATACATTCCATGCTAAAAATAAAGATTGGACATTTATGGATAATCTTTCTGTAAACTTTACTTCTAGACTAATGAGGTTGTTGGGTGAAAGCTCTGAACCAACACACAACAAAGCACACACAGCACAATAACAACACAGACAACACACACAACAATACACAAACAACAACACCGGCATTTCGTCCAGGTTGGGCTGGGTGAGGCCATCGAGGACCCCGTCATCGCCTGGAGACGGACACTATCGCAGTGACTACCTGGCTGACTGTAAATAATTATTTTATCGATTTAATTTTTATTCTGTAAATAATGACTAAGAGGTCAATAAAGATGCTTTAATTGTCGCACATACAACAAGACACAAAGAACAACACAGCACACAGAACAAAAACACAACAACTACCACAGATTCAAGTGTACTGTAAATCAAAGCTACCTATCACTATCCTTTGTGGCACTTATCCCAAGTATAAATGGTACTAGCAACGAAAATCATATGTACTCGTTAAACCTCTAATTTACGGTAACTCTAGCTTGTAGCAAAGACGTTGCTCATGCTGTGTTCCTGGATTTATTGATTTTTATTATGTAGTCCAGATAAATTTTATTCCTCACAATTTTTCATTTCAACGTCACAAAACTTAAAGATGGTATTCCTTATCTACTGAGAGGTTCTCTGTATTTACATTGTAATGTAAAGGGTTAGTGGAGGAGTGGTTTAAATAATCGATTTTCAACAGCCAGGACAACAAAGTACTGAGGCTGGTGTCGTGGCTTTGACTAGAGTCTGCTTGAGTACTAAGAATGGTGTCCTGGCCTTGATTTGAGTCTGCAAGAGTACACTGAGACTGGTGTTATAATTTTGACTCAGTCTGTTAGAATATTGAGGCTGAGGTGATGGCTTTGACTGGAGTCTGCTAGAGTACTGAGACTGGTTTCTTTGTTTTGACCTGAGTATTCTAGAGTACTGAGACTGGTGTTGTGGCTTTGACTTGAGTCTGCTAGAGTACTGGGACCGGTATTATAGTTTTAACTTGAGTCTACTAAAGAACTGAGATTTGTATTGCGGCTTTGAATAGAGTCTGCTAGAGTACTAAGATTTGTATTGTGGCTTTAACTTGAGTCTGGTAGAAAACTAAGACTGATGCCGTGGCTTTGACTTGTGACTGCTTGAGTACCGAGATTGGTGTTGCGGCTTTGACTAGAGTCTGCTAGAGTACCGAGACTGGTGTCGTGGCTTTGACTTGAGTCTACTAGAGTACTGAGACTGGTGTCGTGGCTTTGACTTGAGTCTACTAGAGTACTGAGACTGGCGTCCAGCTTTGACTTGAGTCTACTAGAGTACTGAGACTGGCGTCGTGGCTTTGACTTGAGTCTACTAGAGTACTGAGACTGGTGTCGTGGCTTTGACTTGAGTCTACTAGAGTACTGAGACTGGCGTCGTGGCTTTGACTTGAGTCTACTAGAGTACTGAGACTGGCGTCGTGGCTTTGACTTGAGTCTACTAGAGTACTAAGACTGGTGTCGTGGCTTTGACTTGAGTCTGCTAGAGTACCGAGACTGGTATTGGGGCTTTGACTTGAGTCTACTAGAGAACTGAGACTGGTGTCGTGGCTTTGACTTGAGTCTGCTAGAGTACCGAGACTGGTATTGTGGCTTTGACTTGAGTCTACTAGAGTACTGAGACTGGTGTCGTGGCTTTAACTTGAGTCTACTAGAGTACTGAGACTGGCGTCGTGGCTTTGACTTGAGTCTACTAGAGTACTGAGACTGGTGTCGTGGCTTTGACTAGAGTCTGCTAGAGTACCGAGACTGGTATTGTGGCTTTGACTTGAGTCTACTAGAGTACTGAGACTGGTGTCGTGGCTTTAACTTGAGTCTACTAGAGTACTGAGACTGGCGTCGTGGCTTTGACTTGAGTCTACTAGAGTACTGAGACTGGTGTCGTGGCTTTGACTTGAGTCTACTAGAGTACTGAGACTGGTGTCGTGGCTTTGACTAGAGTCTGCTAGAGTACCGAGACTGGTATTGTGGCTTTGATTTGAGTCTACTAGAGAACTGAGACTGGTGTCGTGGCTTTAACTTGAGTCTACTAGAGTACTGAGACTGGCGTCGTGGCTTTGACTTGAGTCTACTAGAGTACTGAGACTGGCGTCGTGGCTTTGACTTGAGTCTACTAGAGTACTGAGACTGGCGTCGTGGCTTTGACTTGAGTCTACTAGAGTACTGAGACTGGTGTCGTGGCTTTGACTTGAGTCTACTAGAGTACTGAGACTGGCGTCGTGGCTTTGACTTGAGTCTACTAGAGTACTGAGACTGGCGTCGTGGCTTTGACTTGAGTCTACTAGAGTACTGAGACTGGCGTCGTGGCTTTGACTTGAGTCTACTAGAGTACTGAGACTGGCGTCGTGGCTTTGACTTGAGTCTACTAGAGTACTGAGACTGGCGTCGTGGCTTTGACTTGAGTCTACTAGAGTACTGAGACTGGTGTCGTGGCTTTGACTTGAGTCTACTAGAGTACTGAGACTGGCGTCGTGGCTTTGACTTGAGTCTACTAGAGTACTGAGACTGGCGTCGTGGCTTTGATTTGAGTCTGCTAGAGAACTGAGACTGCAATTGTGGCCTTGACTTGTGACTGCTCGAGTACCGAGATTGGTGTTGCGGCTTTGAAAAGAGTCTGCTAGAGTACCGAGACTGGTTTTGTGGCTTTGACTTGAGTCTACTAGAGTACTGAGACTGGTGTCATAGCTTTAATTTGAGTCAGCTAGAGTACCGAGACAGGTGTTGTGGCTTTAACCAGAGTCTGCTAGAGTACTGAGACTGGTGTTGCGGCTTTAACTTGAGTCTGCTAGAAATTTGAGACTGTCAAGGGAAGATGCAGAGAGTTTTCATTCTGCCTTTCTTCAAATGGTCTCCTATATTCAATGTAATTATAAGACCGCCACTCTGCCATGTATCTCATAATATTTTCTATATCCTCTTTAGGCAACACTGCTTCGAGCATATAAGGCTTTAATTTACTTTTTTTTTTGTAATTGACACCTGCCTCACCTACATCTAATTTTCAAAATATCAATCAGCATGCTTTGAACCTGCAGTTTCAAGAGATTAAATCTAAAAATATATGCTAAAAATATCGTTTGACTGTAATTTTTCTTTATTTTTGTACAACCATGAAATTTTTTTCTAAGTGAATACCGTAATTAAATATTATTGTTTACAAATGAAACAAAAAATCAAAATTTAACGAGAAGATGGGTGCCACGCCTATTTTGAAATATCTAACTTGTAGGAAGTGTTTGTGATTCGAATGTCAAAAGATATTTCAACAAATTTTGAACATTATTTTTATTCGAACTTGATAATAGAAACAAGCATTGTCATTGGAAGACTCTTGAAACTTTGAATCGGAACTTGCATCGCAATGGAAGAGGCTCTTGGAACTGAAAAAGGGGACTTGTATCATCACGATAGGGCTCTCGGAGTTGAGAAAAGGGACGTGCAAGGTCACAGTAGGGCTCTTGGTACTGAGATCGGGACTTGTATTAACATGACAGGCTTCTCTGGAGTTAATAATAGGGACGTGGAACGTCAGAGTAGGGCTCTTGGAACAGATAATCGGGACTTTTATCATCATGGCAGGATTCTCAGAGTTGAGAATAGAGACTTGTATCGTCATTGTAGAGGCTCTTAGAAGGGGGGGGGACTTGTATCAATATGACAGCCTTCTCGGAGTTAGAAATATGGACTTGTATCATCATGGCATGCCTTTTGGAGTTAGGAATAGGGACTTGTATCGTTATGGCAGGCCTCTCGGATTTGGGAATAAGGACTTGTATCATCATGGCATGCCTTTCAGAGTTAGGAATAGGGACTTGTTTAGTTATGACAGGCCTCTAGGAGTTGAGAATAGGGACTTGTATTGTTATGGCAGGCCTCTCGGAGTTGGGAATAGGGATTTGTATCGTCATGGCAGGGGCTCTTAGAACTGAAAGTCGGGACTTGTATCAATATTACAGACTTCTCGGAGTTGGGAATAGGAACCTGTATCGTCATGTCAGGCCTCTCGGAGTTGGTAATAGGGATTTGTATCGTCATGGCTGGGTACTTGGAATTGTGAATAGAGTTTTGTAACGTCACGGCAGGGGCTCTTGAATATGGCAGGCTTCTTGGAGAGATGGGAATTGGAATGACATTCTCAAGGGGCTGGTTCTAATATTTGAATATTGGCTTTTCAGTATCCGAGCTTGAGTCCTGGATTCCAGAAGAGGATCAGGGGCCCCGCTGTGGGTCTGCTTCTCCCTAGGCACACACCTCAAAAGCCAGCACATTGCTATTCTTACAAGAGATAATTAGCTATAGAGTTTCAAATACTACTGAAAACTATAATAACCCTGCCGTCATTACATGGTAAGTAGTGATAGAAAACTAGGAGCCTGGATGGACAAGGTCTCAAATAACCTAACTACAATGTTCTAATGAACCTTGAATCCTCGCTGGAACTAGCCGAAAGATCAGGCTTAAACGAACGACCAGCCTAGTACTTACAAGGCCCAAGCACGCATGGACGCTCCAGCTAAACGGACAACGCTAGGACGAACGCGCGAACTAGGTTAGAACAAACATCCAAGAGCATTGAACGCACTAGAACGCACAGTACGCACTAGACCGCACGACGCCTCCTGGACGAGCGATACGACCTAATACGCATGTACGCGATAGATACGAACAACACCCATGAACGCCTGAACCAACACTAGGACAGGGCGAACGAACTAACGGGAACGCACAGACAAGAACGCCAAACGTCAAGGACGATAGAAAGGACTAGGACTGATTGAACGAACTAGGTGACCAGACGGACCAGAACGAACGAGTCCCTGGAATTCTCAACCAAACTAGTCTGACAAACCTTGAATTCTAGCACGAACTAGCCGAAAGGTCAGGCTAAAGCGAACAACCAGTCTAGTACACGGAAAGCCAAGCACGCCTGGACGCCCCAGCTGAACGGACAACGCTAGAACGAACGCGCGAACTAGGCTAGAACAAACATCCAAGAGCATTGAACGCACTAGAACGCACAGTACGCACTAGACCGCACGACGCCTCCAGGACGAACGATACGACCTAATACGCATGTACGCGATAGATACGAACAACACCCAAGAACGCCTGAACCAACACTAGGACAGGGCGAACGAACTAACGGGAACGCACAGACAAGAACGCCAAACGTCAAGGACGATCAAATGGACTAGGAGTGATTGAGCGAACTAGGTGACCACTCTGACCAGAACGAACAAGGCCCTGGAAAATGCGACCAAACTAGTCTGACAAACCTTGAATTCTCGCACGAACTAGCCGTGCAATCATACTAGAACGAACACCCAGTCTAATTCATGGAAGGCCAAGCACGCTTGGACACCCCAGCTGAACGGACAACGCTAGAACGAACGCGCGAACTAGGCTAGAACAAACATCCAAGAGCATTGAACGCACTAGAACGCACAGTACGCACTAGACCGCACGACGCCTCCTGGACGAGCGATACGACCTAATACGCATGTACGCGATAGATACGAACAACACCCAAGAACGCCTGAACCAACACTAGGACAGGGCGAACGAACTAACGGGAACGCACAGACAAGAACGCCAAACGTCAAGAACGACCGAATGAACTAGAACTGATTGAACGAACTAGTAGACTGCAGGGACCAGAACGAACGAGGCCCTGGAATTATCAACCAAACTGTTTTAAAAACCTTGAAATCCCGCACGAACTAGCCGAACAGTCAGGCTAGAACGAACAACCAGTCTAGTACACGGAAAGCCAAGCACGCCTGAACGCCCCAGCTGAACGGACAACGCTAGAACGAACGCGCGAACTAGGCTAGAACAAACATCCAAGAGCATTGAACGCACTAGAACGCACAGTACGCACTAGACCGCACGACGCCTCCTGGACGAGCGATACGACCTAATACGCATGTACGCGATAGATACGAACAACACCCAAGAACGCCTGAACCAACACTAGGACAGGGCGAACGAACTAACGGGAACGCACAGACAAGAACGCCAAACGTCAAGGACGATCAAATGGACTAGGAGTGATTGAACGAACTAGGCGACTGGACGGACAAGAGCGAACGAGTCCCTAGAAAACTGTCACACTAGTTGATTATATGAACTAGTGCGATATGGACATACCAGAAATTCCGCGTGATATACCTAGATAGACTAGGAAGGAACAGAACAAATGCCCCGAGCACCACAAAACTAGTAAACAAATTGCTATGAAGAAAGGACTATATTTGCATCCTAGACTAAAAATATCGAATGCCAAGAACCAAGTTGAAATATACCAAAAATAAAAACCAAACTATGAAAAATAGAAAAATTGACTGACATGATCCAAACTAATATCTATCAAAAAGACAGAAACTGAACATGGAGCTAGAAATTGAATCTAGTAAGAAAACAAAAACTGAATTATACTACACGAAACACCTATTACAATATAACTTCGTCCACTATAAATATATACATACATATATATAAAGAATAAATTAATATGGAGCATATACTGTGGATGCCGCCAGCTACACTAGTTATCTTTTAAAATGATGGTAGAGGGCAATTCATTAGGTGGCTCCAAGTAGATTCATTTCTTGGAGGAATTTCTAGCGATGTGAAGTTGTGGTTGGGATTTCCTATTACAATGATGGTCTGAAATCTTTGGTGTTGGAAGGCTCGGTAGATTAAGTGGTAGTTCACGGTTTGTTTTCCTCTTGGCATTGAAAACAAATCTATTCCGTTTCAAAGTTTTTGCCTAGTATTTATAAACGTAGCCATGATCAGTTGGGATAGTTGTTGAAGCAATCCCTGTCAGTTCACGTATTCTGAGCGAGCTGATTTTTCTTATTGCGGACGACATTTTTTGGAAGAGTCGTGAGAGGCAATAGTAAGCTAGAACTTGCTTCTAGGGTTGTTAGCTTGTTTCTCACAATACTGTTGTGGCCTTGAAAGAGTTATACATTTGGTATGTACGATGTAAGCTACAGATTATTTCTACAGCAAGGTTTGATCCAAGGTATTTTATTTGGCAGGAAGAAACGCTCTAACAGTTTGGAAGTTTCCATCCGAGTAGCTCTGGATAATTTTGGTTGCGCGTAATGTATGACGAAGAATTCTGTTTGGAAATATTGGTGAAGATTGAGGATCATAGGTCTTTAGGGAAGAGGTGATAACTCCAATTTTTTTCTGTGGACAGGAATCTAACTATATATATGGTGGTAAGATTTTCATTTTGTAAACTTTTATCTACTCTGTGAAAAAAAAAAGAGGACATGGAATTAAAGGAGTTGGGTATGATTCATATAGGCCAATGTTCGAAGTTTTTAAGTACTAATGGTCACCCTTAATTAGAGGAGGACAGCTTGTGAAGAAATAGCTGACAGATAAGTAGATACTGTAGGTAGTTTAAACTCTGAGGTTCACGAGCAGAATTAGGGCGCGTTTCTCCTAACACTAGAGCCATGCAATGCAATAGTTATGGGAGAAAATTCATTTATAAGTTGTTTTGATCAGAACAGAATGATATTTGAATTTTAATGCGTTAATAAGCTCTTGACGGATTCACTGGCATTTTAGACACTTTTAGAAGAGACACTCCGGCTAAAAAGATGTTTTAAGAAATATAAATGCCGGCGAGGCAACCTCTATATTAAACATTTTTAACACTGTTTTAGTTGGATTTCCACTTGGTGTCGAAAGTGATGCCTGTAATTCGAAAGGTTTAATGAAGGAGGTGATGTTTCTCTGATTTCAATGGAAGAATATTTTACGTCGTACCCAGACGCTATTCGTGTACTTTATCTACTCAGGACGCCACAAATATATACACGTTAGTTCGAAGGGATTGCAGCTAAAGTTAGCGCTTTATTATGTCTCCTTTAACAGAAGGAATACAATGAGTTGGACTTGTCTTCAACTTCCCGTCAGAAGAATCCATGGCGCTGCGGATGTCTTCTTGTGAAGCTTCTCGCTTCGCACTACACGTCCAGCCCGGACTACACCGTCTTGTAGGCCGCTCCGATGTTAGTCTCTCCTGGCACTGCCTTACAGGATCATCCACACGCCCGGAGGCAAGTCGCCACGTATTCTCCTTGCCGCAGATGTAACCAGACTCTGTCCTTCTCCACACAGGTATGCTGTTTTTAGCGCCTGCCACATGGCAGTGGGGGCCGCTAGATTCCACCCCTCTTTCGCCAAACTTTACTCTAGTATCTTGGCCTTGTCATCCATGTAACAATACGTTTGTCTTTTCTGTGTGGAAATTACCACGTCCTTCTCCTTGCCTGCTATATCATTGAGACCATCAAGAATATTTGTCGTGGGAGTTTATTTGAACAAAGGGAAGTTGACGTGGTATTTGTATGATAAAAGTTAAGTTATCTCCAATTTCCTCTTGCAAATAGATCGGAATAAGAAGGGCTTAAAGCTGCTTCATATGCGATTCCGAATAAAAAGAGCCTAGCCATTAGCACTGGGGAGAGTTTTCTGTCGGTAAAATAATGGGCTGGATCAACTCTTCAGGTCAGTTGACGCCATTAAAGGCTTTAATAATGAATTGTCTATGGAATTGGTCCATTGGTCAGCTGATATCAAAACTAGTGACAGGGGTTTTTATCGTTATTATTCAAGTCTTCGTCAATTAAGTTATTGATGGTTAGAGCGGTTTCAGCTGAGTAGCATTGTACAAATACAAATTGAAATGGGGAATGCAGTTGTATCGGTCTGCTAACCATTGTGATCGATCCAGAATACAGCGCTCCCACAAATACTTTGGCTAGTGGGTTGAGCAAGGTAATAGGGAGGAAACTGTCTGAAGGGTGAGATGAAATACTGTTTGGTTAGGAATGAAGACCAAGAGGCTAATATTACCTTGTGGTTGAGGGACAATATATAGCTGAGAGTCTTTGCTGAATTTCTTGTCATTAGTTGGTGCAAGGGGCCTCCTTAAAACAAAGTTAAGTCGGTCAGGGCCAAGGGAGTTTCCTGAGTACACAACATTGCACGGAACACTTGAGCGCCAGTGAAATCTGGTTCTGAGGAGATAGTAGAATACATTGTGGATTGAAGCAGCAGAATCGATGCTCCAGGTGGGAAAAAAATATTGCAGAATTTGATAACAGGTTTCTTCAGTTGTGCATGTATTCTCTGGGTGGTTTGTTCTTTGGACCTAGTTATTTGTATAACACTCCAAGCTACCGAAATGAATTCTTTATTAAGAGTCTATAAAATAAAACAATTCAATCAATATAATTAATTTTACATTACGAAAAGCTAGGTTTAGAGCTTAAAGCCCTTCAAGGGCATTATTCTTTGTAATAAGACCAACAAGCTTGCAAAATTATTTATTTATAATTTTAAATTATAGGTTTATTCAGAGTAATCGTTATTGACGCATGGTTTTCGCGGGTGTAAATCCAATTTTCAGCTTGTTAGGACACGCACTGTTGAGAATTCGAAAATATTTCTTTTGTAATATGAGTTTTTCTGGGATAAATATGCAAGGTCAGAACTTCACTTTGGAATTTAGCCAAGGCTTGGCTGATCTGTTAAACTTCTTTTCTTGTAGATGCACTTCGTGATTATGGGAGGATCGTAGTAGAAACATTGATTCATTTGGTTGATAAACTTGGGAAGGGTATTTCGGCATTGAGACTTGAGACTGCATGTGTCAGTGAAGAGCGGCGAAATTTCATTGAAAACACTCGCAAAGCACGTTGATTCTTCCAAAGGTGCATATTGATAAAGATAATAATTCTTGGATGATGGTTAGGAAGGATCTGAAAAGGTCATTTCCAGGCAGACATGTTCTAGGGGCTACGGTGGCTAGAAACGAAGGTTACATCGATGAAGGATGACTTACATACACTCATCTAATGCACGGGAGCTCCCAGGAATTGTAGATTGGTGGGCGTGGAAGAATACTCCAGACCGCGGAAGGTCTCGAAGCTCCAGGTTGACCGCTGGCCTCCATTCCAAGAATACGTGGTAGCGCATATCTGGTGGAGATGGATTCAAGGCTGGAGAAAATACACAATCTGCGATGCCACGGTACTAATAAGTTGGAGAAGCTAGGAGGGATTGAATGCCAAGCCAAACCACATAACAGCCAAGCCATGAAAACAGTGACATTTGGATCAAAGTAATCACTCCGTATATGATAATCCTGTAAACCCTGTATAACTAATCCTGAGGAGTCGTAGTTCCTAACTGGAGCTACGAAAGAGATGACTGGAGGTTTGTTGTAACAGAATATATTTGGATACTCAGCCTATCCTCATACTCTTAGTTAGAAACCATGATGTTTATTCAACTTCTATCTCTTAATTACTGTTTGTATATAATCAATAAATAATTATTATGTATCAAAAAGGGCAATTACTCATTTCTATAAACTCAAAACAAATCTTATCTAAAATTTTAAGATTGAATATTTTCGGTAGTGTTGCTGCTATTTGGTAAAATATCAAAACTGCATCTGGGAACCTTCTGAGAATTTCCTGCAGAAATCTGAGGGCTTAGTAATTTTCGAATGCCATCCATGATCTATATCATGTTTTCTGAGAATAAATCCCATATACTCTGGTATTTTAAGGAAATGGGAAATGTTGTGTTTGGATACTGCATGGCGTCAAGTAAAAATCATGTGCTTAACAATGCCATGTACAGGGAAATGCTGTGTTCGAATTCTGCATGGCTTCAAGTGAAACATTAAGTGCTAACAATGCCATTCACAGGGAAATTTTGTGTTTGGATTCTGCATGGCTTCAAGTAAAACATTATGTGCAAAAAATGCCATTTACAGATAAATGATGAGCTTAGATACTGCATAGCCTCAAGTAGATCATTTTGTGTTAACAATCCCATGTTCAGGGAAATGTGTTTGGATTCTGCATGGCTTCAAGTAAAACATTATGTGCTACGAATGCCATGTAGAGATAAATGTTATTTTGGATTCTGCATAGCTTCAAGTAAACCATTATGTGCTAACAATGTCATTGTACATATAAATGATGAGTTTAGATACTGCATAGCCTCAAGTAGATCATTTTGTGTTAACAATGACATGTACAGGAATATGTGTTTGGATTCTGCATGGCTTCAAGTAAAACATTATGTGCTAACAATGCCATGTACAGGGAATGCTATTCTGGATACTGCATAGCTTCAAGTAAAACATTATGTGCTAACAATGCCATGTACAGGGAAATGTTGTGTTTGGATTGTGAATGACCTTAAGTAAAACATTATGTGCTAACAATGCCATGTACAGGGAATGTTATTCTGGATACTGCATAGCTTCAAGTAAAACATTATGTGCTAACAATGCCATGTACAGGGAAATGTGTTTGGATTCTGCATGGCTTCAAGTAAAACATTACGTGCTAACAATGCCATGTAGAGATAAATTTTATTTTTGGATTCTGTATGGCTTCAGGTAAAGCATTATGTGCTATCAATGCCATGTACAAAGATATATTGTGTTCATATGCGATGAGAGAATAAACATCACTAACCAAATCTGGATAATGAAGGAAAGAGGCCAGGGATCTCCAGCGTCTTGGAACCTAGAACAAAAGCATAGCTCAAGACAAGTTTCTTATAAGATTTGTATTTTAAAAAATATCATAGACTAATATTTATATTAAATATATAAAGTATATATAAAATGTCAAAGAAATTTATTATTGTTATAAGAAAGAATCTAAGCAAGGATGAAATTAAGTCTCGAAAAGTTCAAAAAAAGAGAATAATATTTAAACCATGATCTTCCTTGAATTGTGTGAAGTAAAGCAAAGGCCTTATTCAAACCATGGATATTCTTTTTAACTAGCGCTCTCTTCAGTTCATGAATATTATTTTTAATGAAAACCATGCTGGGAGAGAAGAATAAAATATTTAATTTTTTCTATTTTTAATCTTCTAAAATATATGATCTAAGAACAATGGATAAATATTTCACATTTTCTTATCACGTTCAATATTTCATCAGGGTTCATTTTTCTAATAATAATTCCTTCAGAAATAAAGTCAAAGTCAAAGAACAGCGGACACTTTGCCAATTACAATTAAAAAAGAGAGAGAGGAAGAAAACCATGGAAAAAAGCTAATATATTTTCACTATCAAACATTAATCTCTGAAATATTAAAATTCAAATGGATGAAAATACAACGTCCTCAACCATAAAAAAGAATGCCCAGAATGCCTTTTATATTACTAAAAGATTTTGATGATGGTTGGGATAGAGATCTGTGAGGACCATCGCTGGTAGACATGTTCTAGTGACTGTGGAATTTAGAGTGGTTGAAACTAAAGTTACAATGATCGAGGATTGCTTACGTTAAATGTTCCGTGTCTACTGTACGGGGACACCCAGGAATTATAGGTTGGTGAGCTTGGAGGAAGTCTCCAGACTGGCGCCGCGGAATGCTCCGAGATTAGAGTTGAGCGTTGGCGTTCATTCCAAGAATACATAAGAGCTCACATCTAGTGATGGTGGTTGGAGAGAAAGTCTCAATCTGCAATGCCACTGTTCATTAGATAAAGTCTAGGAGGGGTTGTTTATTTAATTGTATATAAAATGAATTTTATATAAGCTGCTAAAATGTATTTAGGTGCAAGTATCCCACAAGCTGGGATATCGCGTCCGATGTATCAAATAAAAAAATATATAAGTAAGTAATATTACAATAAATGAAGTAAACACTATTAATGAATCCGAAGAAATTTCCAGAAATAGATTATATTTCTAATATAATATAATACTACACGCAAAAACAATTTATATAGTTAACTACTACCTAAAATATATTAGAAGTGTTGTCTGGATATAAGTTACTATCCTGATGAATGGAAAAGAGAAAATGCATTTTGATCATTCCGAAGCCGGATAAATCAGATCACAAGGTTTGTGGCAGCTATCAATCTTTATGTCTAAATTCAAATATTTCGAAATTTTTGAAAGAATGATAAACAACAGAATCATCAAATACTACGAGGAATTGAATCTATTCAGTAATCGTCAACATGGATTTACAAAATCTCGATCAACCATAACTGCATTAAGTGATATAATTCACACTGCTTTAAAACACAAAGCCGAGGAGTATACGGCTATTGAAATCTATTGCAAATATTATAATATAACAATTGCAAATATAATTGCAATCGATATTAGTGGAGTTTTTGACAATATTTGGCTGTCAATGGTGATAAAAAGACTCAATGAGGACAATTAACCAGCACCAATAATAAAACTTATCAAACCCTACTAGAATAACCGAAATATAAGATTTAGTAACTCTTCGAATGAATTCACTAAAAACCTAAGTAAAGGATGTCCGCAAGGAGGACCCTTATCTCCGCCAATTTGGAACATCATTTTGAATGATCTATTAACCAACTTTCAGGAGTCTAATAGCGAAATTATTGGTTATGCAGATGATCTAACGGTAATATGTTGGAATACAGTTGTAACAAATCTTAGGATTACAATTAAAATTTAATAGGGAAAATAAATATGTGGTGTGAAAACAACCAACTTAAAATATCAAAACAAAAAACAAAGCTTTTATATTTATTCAACTCTGAAAAATTAACTTGAACGATAATCTTATTGAACCTTTTATAAAGTTAAAATACTAGGAGAAAATTTAAAGAACCATCGAAACAAGAAAAGATGCTTATGCCTCACATCGACAGTGTTATTGCAAAAACAACTAGAGCTAGTGGATATCTTCTTGGTTTAACAAAGAAATCGTGGGGATTGGATTGTAGGCAATCATTAACATTATATAATACCTTATTTAGAAGCACAATAACTTATGGTTCAACAATCTGGTACCTATATATAAACACGAGATCTAAAAACAAATTGGATTCACTAAAGTATAAAATTCTCAAACACTGTATACATGCCTTTAATTCAACATCTCGAACTGCACACATGTTCTCGCAAGAATACATAAAATTACGGATTTCATTTTGTCAAACCTACTTAAAATTGAACTAGATTATAATATAAATGATCCAGCAAAAGAATGATGATATCTAACTTTATAAATGTGAAAGACTACAAAAATATACTATGAAGATTCTAATAATAATTTCAGAGAATATTTTGAAATTTCGAGTTCACCAGAATTTATTCAGCCAATCTTTTTTATAACATACAATTTTTTACACGGGGCATGTAGACGGGGCACTTCAACAGATACGTATACAGAATTGGTAGAATTCATTCTTCAATCTGCTTATGCGACCAAGATCATAACCCAGAGCATATTTTAATCCGGTGACCACTTGTTTCAGATCTTAGAGTACAATGTCAAATGAACAGTTCCAACATAATCCAAATGGGTTGTTCTAGTAAAGAAGAAAATATAAATTTTTTAACAAGTTTCCTGCAGACTCTATCTCAACTACCGTAGGCCTAAATTGCACGGATGAATTGGAAAAATTCTAGCTTTAATTTGTATTGTTTATTATTTTAAATATTCTATATTTCTATAATATCTCTCAATTTAAGAGGGGTTAATTATTATAATATATTGAATTTTATGATGCATTAGCGCGCTTTCTGTTATGAAAATTTGAATCTATTATAGACGCGTATGATTCTTTTAAAATTAAACAATTTCTATTATATATTTATAATTGTATGTATTTCTACTGTTCTCAAAGCTTATGTCCATAGTTAATTTAAAAAATACCCATTCCAAGAGTCTAGAATCAATATCACTATAAAAGGAAAGCGGATATATATATTCAATTGTATGTATAAAAAATTGAGATTATTTAAAAAGTCAGATAAGTATATCAAAATCTATTGAATATAATGCAAGAGACTTTGCTAGATATATTAGTCCTCTTGGATCAGTACAGAGAATACCGTTACTAAATGTCTGTAGTCTTGGAAGTCTGGGAACTTCAGTAATATAATAGAAGAATCCTGAATGCAACATCAACACAAACAGCTTGAATCGTCCACCGGGCGAATTATTTTAAGAAAACTCTCTACATTACCATTATTGGTTATGAATTGAATGTTCTAGAGTTGAATCGAATTAATTTTGAATATACCATGTTTAAATAAACTTTTGAATATTGCATTTGTATTATTTAATAAGAACGATATTCATGAATCTATATAGGATTCTATTTTGAAAGGTATTTTGAAGAGGGTAGAAGTTAGATCGATTTTTCTTGTTATTTGTCTGTTTCTCTAATTATATTCTTTTAATAATCGCTGGCCACCCCCCTATGCATGGCTAAAAGCCCCCGAAAAATCTATTTTAACTAGTGCAGTCATTTTCTTTTGTCTATGCTACATTATATTACCTCTAATTTTGAATTCAAGGCAGTGATATTTGACTTCGACTTGATAAATCTATGTTGTCTAAGGCTTAACAGATTGTTTTGATTATAAATTCAGATATTTTAAAGAATTTTTATCCAGATAAATTTTTCAATAATCTTAGAATTTTTTATAAAAAATATATAGTTTTATAGGACGATAGTTTTATCAAATTCATAATTGGTTTTGTTAGGCTTGACTATTATTTTAATATTGATATCTTCCATTTTTTGGGAAGTATGCATTTTTTGAATGTATTTATTAAATAAAGAATGTAATATCGAGAGAATTAATGGAAAAGCATTTTTAATCATATTATTACTAATTTAATCTGGACCAGGAGATTTTTCAGATTAATTTTTTCGATTAACTCTTCTTTTACTTTCTTAGAAATAAAGCATGAGTTGTGTAATTAGTAAATATCGGTTTATATATCAGTATATATTGTTACATCATGATTAATGGCGTATTTCTTATATTAGTTTTAATATATTTGAAATTTAAATTATATATTTATTTATTTTTATATAAAATATTCTATGATATTTATTTAAAACAGATTATTAATTTACCCTCATTTGTATTTAGGTACACTGTGACTTCACTGCTCTCTTTGATGTGAGAAAATAAAAGAAAGGATTCTGGTGGCTACTTAAAGAAGACTTATCTCGTTATTCCCTTTTATAAATTTGTAGGATGGTTGAAACACGCTCTGGTAAGATGCAAGACCCAGCACAGAGAGAATCCAGGCTGAAGAGTCTGCCAAGCCGCAACCTGGTGTAACAATTGGTAGAGATGCTAGTTCCGACCCAGTTGTCCTGAATCCCAACATCGACATCCCCAAGTATGATGGAACGGAAGACCCTCGCCCATGGATTGAATCTCTTGAAGAAATTGGCTTCTTGTACCATTGGGCAGACTACATTATCTCTCGTTATGCCGCCATGAACATGACGGGAAGCGCTAAAACCTGGTTGAATTTACACAAAGCTAGTTTCACGAGCTGGGAAAATATTAAAATCCGCCTCATTCAGGATTTTTCTTTGGACGCGAATAAAGAAGAACTTAGAATGAAGCTCAACAGAATGCAACACTGGAATGAACCAGCAATCAGGTTCGCGGAAGACATTCTAGTGTTGTGCAACAAGGTTGACCCCGCAATGGAAGAAGAAACAAAAATTGAACATGTTATTGGAGGACTGAAAAAAGAGTACTCATTCGCGCTCTACCTGAACCCTCCTAAAACGACCGATGACCTTCTTGTCGTGTGCAAGAAAATGGATTCTTTTGAAAAGAAGTATCGGGAACGTGTGGAGAAATCCAGAAACCTATATAACGGTCCACGCTATTCTAGACCCCAACAACAATCGAGGTACGTGCCGCCGACTGCCGCACGAAACTACCAGACCACTTCCAGGCCCCAAGCCCCTGTTTCCAATAATTACAAGAACGACTCCCCTCCTACCCCCAGACAGTATCGAAACAACTTTCCCCAGCCCTCTACCCCTAGACGTCCTTATAATCCTAACTTTGTGCCGAAACCAAACCTTCAGAGAAACACTTACAATAAAAGCCAAGAAGTGAGCAAAAATAGGACGGAAGATGGAAGACCAATCTGCTTTAAATGTAACAAGCCAGGGCACGTGGCCCGTTATTGTAGGGTCAAGTTTATAAGAATCCTAGAAGAGGATCCAGCAGATACCCAAGAGAAGGTCGAAGAAAAATGCCAAATGAATGAAATATCAGAGAAATCAGGACCTCGGCTTTATGCTGATGTATGTCATAGCACACAGACAAATATTCCTACCCGGAATAGATATTCCGTGTTGGAAGATTTAAACTAAGCGTCGCGCCTGAATCTGTCAATCAAAGCAAGTCGACCATAAACGGAATCAAGAAGTTGGACCCTAAATACAAATTAAAAATTAATGTGGACAAGATAGGGACTTTTGAAGCTTTGGTTGATACAGGTGCTGACCTCTCAGTGGTCGACCTCAGAACGGCCCTCGATACAGGCCATGGTATAAGTAAACTCGCAAAAATTTGTGCAGGACCCGATGGAAAAAAATTGGACATGGTAGGAAGTATATTTTTAAATATAAAAATTGATGACGAAACATTATCACACAACTTTGTGATATTGAAAACGCATTTACGGACATTAATTCTTGGGAGAGATTTCCTTAAGAAAATGAACGCAAAAATAGATTGTAAGCAAGAAACTATAAAATATGATTTGACGAATAATCATGACGAAATCAATTTTGAAATGTTGAAAATAAAGAGTGCCAAGGATTCCATTGTACCGGAATGTTCCATGAAATTGATCAAGGCATTGGTAGAAACAGAGGATGGAGAATATATTATCGAGGAGAGCAGCAAAATGTTTCAAACAAATGGACTTCGTCTAGCAAGAAGCTTGATCAATGTTATAAATAGGGAAACACACATCTGGATAACTAATCCGTATCCTCGACCGTTAAAAATAATGAAAAACCAAACATTGGCTTTTGGAAGTAGTCCAGCGAAAATAAATGTGAGTCGAGAAAGAGAGGTAGAAAAGAACGAAGAACCTAGATTCCAAATAAACGAAAATCTTTCACCAAAGGAACAGAAGGAGTTAAAACAAGTTTTAGAAAGGTATGGAGATCTTTTTTCATCGAGATTAGGGAGAACCAATTTGGCAAAACATCGGATAGACACAGAAGACGCGAAGCCAATTAAACACAAGCCTTACCGGGTAAGTGCTAAAGAACGAGATATTATAAAAGAGCAAATTGACGAGATGCTTACAGAAGGCATAATTAGGCCATCTTCTAGCCCCTGGTCTTTTCCAGTAATATTGGTCAAGAAGCGAGATGGTAAATACAGATTTTGTGTGGACTACAGAAAACTGAATAATGTGACAGTAAAAGATGTCTATCCGATCCCTAGAATAGACGAAGTTATGGATACTCTCCAAGGATCTACACACTTCTCAGCAATAGACCTCAGATCTGGATATTGGCAAGTTGAAGTCGAAGAAAGAGACAAAGAGAAAACAGCTTTCACTACAGCGCATGGATTATATGAATTCAACGTGATGCCTTTTGGACTTTGTAACGCGCCTGCTACCTTTGAGAGAAATATGGAGAATATGCTTGGAAATCTGAGATGGCAAATTTGTTTGTGTTATCTGGATGATGTTATCATATATAGCCCGGATTTTCCAACGCACCTCAAAAGACTTGAAGCTGTTTTTAGATGTTTTCGTGAATCTAATTTAAGGTTAAACGACAAAAAATGCCGATTTGCTTTTGAAGAATTGGAGATTCTCGGCTATATAACGAGCAAACATGGTATAAAACCCGCGGAACATAACATCAAAGCTGTCAGAAATTTTCCTCGACCCAAAAAGGTCAAAGAAGTACAATCCTTTTTGGGAATGTGTTCATATTATAGAAAATTTATCAAAGACTTTTCAAAAATTGCTGACCCTTTGACCAACCTTATAAAAAAAAGTGTATCATTTACCTGGACAGAAAGACAAGAGGAAGCGTTTCAAACCCTAAAAACAGCACTATTAAGTCCACCAATTTTAGGTCACTTCAATCCAAATGCACCTACTTATGTTCATACTGATGCGTCCAACATCGGCATAGGTGCAACACTTGTCCAAGACATCGGTGGTGAAGAGAAGGTGATCTCATATTTGAGTCGTACCCTAAGTAAAGCGGAGCAAAATTATTCAACCACTGAAAAAGAATGTCTGGCCGTTGTCTGGTCAATGTCAAAATTACGACCCTACCTTTATGGAAGACACTTTAAAATAGTAACAGACCATCACGCCTTATGCTGGCTCAAAAACTTGAAGGATCCAACAGGTCGATTGGCAAGATGGGCATTGAAAATTCAAGAATATGACTTCGATATAATACATAAATCGGGAAAGAAGCATCTGGACGCCGATGGCTTATCTAGGGGGCCCTTACCAGAAACTGATTGGGATGAGGATTTTGAAAGGCTATTTTTAAATCAAATAACAGACGAAGAGGATAAATTTATCGAAAGTGTTAAGAAAAACCTTAATGGAAGCAGGCGATCAATTGCGCAAAACTTTAAAGAAGAAGATGGATGCCTCTTTAAGAAAAACCCGAACCCTGAAGGCAGGGCGTGGTTGCTTGTGGTTCCAGAGAATATAAAGAGAGAAATTATGAAAGAATATCACAATCATATGTCGAATGGCCATCTGGGCGTCGCCTGAACCATGTACCGAATAAAGAGTAAATACTTTTGGCCATCCATGCTAAAGGATGTCTCAGAATTCGTTAGGACGTGTCACCTTTGCCAAAGTAGGAAAGGCTCAAACCAATTACCTTCTGGACTACTACAGCCCATCCCCCCAGCCAACTTTCCTTTCGAAAGAATTGGAATTGACTTTGTTGGTCCACTACCATCTACGAAAAACAGGAAAAAATGGATAATCGTGCTGTCGGACTACTACACTAGATATGCAGAAACAAGAGCAGTCTCGGAAGCAACAGTGAAAGAAGTTTCTAAATTTCTAGTAGAGGATATTTTTCTTCGGCACGGAGCCCCACAATATCTTATTAGTGACAGAGGCTCTCAATTTACCAGTAATTTAATGAAAGAGGTGATGAAAACGTGCAAGATTAAACATTGCTTCACAACGAGCTATCATCCCCAGACTAATGGATTGACAGAGCGGTTAAATAGAACATTGATCAATATGCTCAGTATGTATGTGAACACTGATCAGAAAAATTGGGACGAAATACTCCCATTCATCACTCACGCTTACAATACTACAATTCAGGAAACCACAGGATATTCTCCCTTTTTCCTGATGTTTGGAAGAGAACCCACGTCTCTTTTGGACGACAGGAATATCTCGGTGGACATTGACAAAGATGATTATGATGAATACATAAAACATCACTTAGACAAAATAAACAGAACAAGAAAATTAGTTATTAACAACACAATAAAGACTCAAGAAAGAATGAAAAAGAACTATGACAAGAAACACATGGAAAGAAGCTACGAACCAGGAGAATTAGTAGCAGTTTGGACACCAATTAGGAAAATAGGAAAGTGTGAGAAACTACTGAGAAAATATTTTGGCCCATATAGAATATTAAAGAAGCTGTCCAACGTAAATTACTTAATTGAACCAAAAGATAATCCTGGCCAAGACCCATTGATTGTCCATGTCTCAAGAATCAAACCCTATTTTGAAAGAATTGATGAGGTCAATCACGAGGACGTGACGACCTCTGGAGAGGGGGAAGTGTTACATCATGATTAATGGCGTATTTCTTATATTAGTTTTAATATATTTGAAATTTAAATTATATATTTATTTATTTTTATATAAAATATTCTATTATATTTATTTAAAACAGATTATTAATTTATCATCATTTGTATTTAGGTACACTGTGACTTCACTGCTCTCTTTGATGTGAGAAAATAAAAGAAAGGATTCGGGTGGCTACTTAAAGAAGACTTATCTCGTTATTCCCTTTTATAAATTTGTAGGATGGTTGAAACACGCTCTGGTAAGATGCAAGACCCAGCACCGGAGAGAATCCAGGCTGAAGAGTCTGCCAAGCCGCAACCTGGTGTAACAATATATAAATATCAGCTTCAAAATAAATATTGATCAGGTTGTAAGGACTTCCATATAATTTTCTTTTTAATCCTGGTTCAAATGATACCTATGGAAGTTCAATTGTAAGTTAAATTTCCATTTGTTTAGAGGAATTAATTCTAGTGATAAATAATGTGTTTGGTGTTTGCATGGCTTCAAGCAAAACATTATGTGCTAACAATGCCATGTACAGGGAAATGTTGTTTGGATTCTGTATGGCTTCAAGTAAAACATTATGTGCTAACAATGCCATGTACAGGGAAATGTTGTTTGGATTCTGTATGGCTTCAAGTAAAACACTGTGTTAACAATGCCATGTACAGGGAAATGTTGTGTTTGGATTCTGCATGGCTTCAAGTAAAACATTATGTGCTAACAATGCCATGTACAGGGAAATGTTGTGTTTGGTTTCTGCAAGGATTCAAGGTAAACATTATATATTAACAACGCCAAGTACAGGGAAATGTTGATTGCAAGAGAATAGAGAATAGTGATAAGAGAAATAAACTTCACTAAACAAATCGGGATAATGGAAGAAATAAGACGGGAGTCTCCAGAGACTTGGATTCTAGAATAAAAAACCTTCCTCAAGACAAGTTTTGATTAGAAAGTAAAAAATAATATCATATTACACGACTAAATATTATATATTTTAAAGAGTAAATCATCAAAGAAATTGAAAATTGCTATAATAAAAATTCTAGACCTTGAGCTCTGTTTATGAAAAAAAAAAAGGATTTTAAAATCTCGAAAGGAGTAGAGAATGATATTTTACACAAATAAATTTACTGGCAATGCGTTTCTTTTTTTTTTTTTTATTTTTTTTTATTTTTTATTATTTTTTTAAATCTCTACAGACCTTACTGCAATGCATTGCAGTAAGGTCTGTAGAGATTTAAAAAAAAAAAAAAAAAAAAAGAAACGCATTGCCAGTAAATTTATTTGTGTAAAATATTAACGATAGAGGGCAATAAAATTTAATTTAGAGAATGATATTAACTTTTAAAAATAATTTGGTTCCGAGAAATAAAGTAGATATTATAAATTTTAACATAGACTGAAAATATACTCATATATTATAGAGTAAAAAAAAATGAATTTGCTATATTAAAACAATAGATGTATTTTCAAATCTTGCGCTGTTTTCATTTCATAAAGTGTCCTTTTAAAATATCATACCCAGAGAGAGATAAGAATATAATATGATGTATAAAAATAAATTTAAAAAAGCAAGAATATATTTACCTTCTAAAACATCTTTCTGAAATGATGTAAAGTAAAATGGCTGAAATACAAGTTGTACAACTGTGAAAATATGAAATCCAACTAAATTGCTCTTCTTTTTCAAACTATGGCACTCGACAATTCTAAGAGACTTTTACTTGAAATAATACTATTTAATATATTATAAATATACTTGAATATATCATAAATACTTCGCTACTGTTAATACATTTCAGTCCCCCTCTTTAGGCGAGGTAAATCTCGGACTGCTTTATGAGATTCCTGTTGGATTTGTAACCTCCTGTTTGGTTTATTTATTCAATTATACAATTTCCGTCGGTCTTAATAAAATGCCTGATTAAGAATTTTATATAATATTTTATATAAATATATATATAATTTAAGGAGTAAATGTTGTCGCTAAGTGTTAATAAATTTTATAAAGTTGTTTTTTCTTCTGTATGAAATCAACATTTTGCTTGTTTTGTGGCTGGCGCAGGTTTCGAATTAGCGCGAGTTTGCACGTTATGTTATATGGGGATGACGTGGAGGTGTGAATTCCGTGATCATCGTTTTATTTTTATAAGAGCTAAATTTCCTGTTGTGCCCATCAAGTTATAATTGCCAAGTTCTAAACAATTTTATTCTTCCGATTGCCCTTTCTGAGCGGGATCCTCTACTATGATCATGGGCATATTTACTATTTGTTGATTTCTCTTAAGAATTTGATCTATCGCCTTCTTCTTCTATCAAGTTTTGATTATTGTTTATAATTTTAAATTCAATAGGGTTCTTGTGGCATCTTTCAAGTCAGGAAGCAATAGCTTAATGAAACCAATACTCATGGTCCCAACCATACAAAATTCTTGACATTTACAAATAACACGAATCCATATATAGAGTTTTAAGGCCTTAGTTCTTATGGCATAAGAGAAGTTACCTAAAGAATTTTCAATATATAAGACTTTTTCTGATTCTCTTGAATTCCGGTGGTTAGAATGTTCTGAGTCTCCTGTAAGATGACAAGCGAGCAGCCACTTCGAAATATTTGAATTTTTAAAATGAATAATATTATTTTGAAATAGATAAAAGAAATTTTACTTGAACGAGTTTAATTACCCATTGTTATATATAGGCGCCATTTTGAATCAACGTAATTAATAATTTTGAAAAATATATTTTTACATAAAGTGTGTTATGGACCTTTCCTTTAACGTTGATCTAGGACTACTGTAGAACCACCTACCTCCAGTGAGAGATGACTTGGTATTAAGAGAGAGACTTCTGGGTTCTTCTGTTGAATGATACATAAGGTAGAGAAACTGGGAAAATAAATTTATTTTTATAATTACTTTAAAGATTTCACACTAGGGATTAATACATCTAGTTTATCGGTTTCTATTCTGTATAATGTTTTGGAAATTTAATTCATTTAACTGATTATATAAGGACTCCTTATCATAAAGTGGCTGAACTGTACCTGGATAATACCTAGGCGAAGCCAAGTCATTCAACTAGTTTGGAATAAAATGCATCCATAGCAAGAGTTGGAAGCTACTTTTTCAGCTATTGGTGCTCCAGTTTTACATAGGACCATTATACACCGAATGACCGCTGTGTAGCCTGAACACGGTGCCATTTAGAAAAATGGTTCCAAAAGTACCAACGACCCTATTTACATATTCAGTGTTTGCGGAGATTTCAATAAGTATTAAAATAGAAGAGTTTACTTTGAAACTGAAAAACAAAGAAATAGTTTGATCTGTTGCCTGCAATGTAACATCTGTTTTAGGTATTTTTCAGTGTACTGATTCCAAATCTGCTAACTTTTTCTTTCTATCAGCTACCTCTTTCAAGGGGGGGGTGCAATGTGGACAACTTATATTTTGAAGACATTCCCTTTGGTCATTTTTCTAATCCTTCGACACAAGTCAATATTTTAGTAATATTGAAACAAATTTTATTTGTTTTATTAAACAGAATTTTAAAATCACGATCACAAGGGTGTGTTTTTCCACATTAAATATCCCCAGCTTCTAAGGCTTTTTTATTGAAATTTTGACGTAATTATTGTTTTGCTTCTATATTTTTATTTAATAGATTCTTTCGTTTTCTTTGTTTCTTTTATTTATTTTTATTTAATAAGTTTTTGGTTTCCTTTTTATTTAATAAGTTTTTGGTTTCCTTTTTATGTAAATCACTTATGTTCCCTTTAACAACGTTTAACAACTTTGCGGATCCTGCTGATATGGTAGCATAGTCTTTACTCAGTTTTTTTAAATATCCCTATAAATCTCAAAACATAAGACATTATTACAAGAGAAGCAATTGCCAGATATTATTTCAAAGAAGGAATCGAAACTAACGATGACAGGTTTCTTAATTTATGCGGTATAATCATTGCAAGCTTTCGTACTATGACGTCCTTCAACAGGCTGTTACTCGAATACAAGAAATTCACGGATTCGCGTAAGAGCCTGTTAAAGGACGTCATAGTCCGAAAGCTTGCAATGATTATACCGCATAAATTAAGAAACCTGTCATAGTTAGTTTCGATTCCTTCTTCGATAAGACATTAATCTGATGTTGAGCGGATAGTCAGATCTTGTTTTTAACAACCAATCATTATAATCTACATTCAAATTAATACAAAGCAATAACGCGCCATATATATATATATATATATATATATATATATATATATATATATATATGAAAAAACAATAGAAAAAAATAAAAGATAAGTGGGTCAGGTGTTGATATTAAAAATAAAGAAGGCATCTCCTGACCACGAGCACATGTGCTTTTTAGATGGCAGAGCGCCATCTAGTGGAGCAAAAATAAACTAAACGTTTATTTAGCTTGCTTCGTGATATTTGGCCAACCCAATTTCTTGATAAATCAAGAAAAGCCATCCACGAACGCGTTTCGCGCTGTTGGCGCTCGTCAGCGTGGACACGGAGCAAGCTAAATAAACGTTTAGTTTATTTTTGCTCCACTAGATGGCGCTCTGCCATCTAAAAAGCACATGTGCTCGTGGTCAGGAGATGCCTTCTTTATTTTTAATATATATATATTTAAAATACAATATAACGCGGCTGATGATTGTAAAACGAAAATTAAAATTATACCGCGAATGTTTTTTTTTTTTTTTTTTTTTTTTTTTTTTTTCTCCATTACTCTTCATGTTTCACCTTTCCATACCTCATCCTCAAAGTTAGAAATGTCGCTATTTCTCTTTGAAAATAAATTTCGATTTAAAAAAAAAAAAAAAAAAAAAAAAAAAAAAAAAAAAAAAAAAGAACATTCGCGGTATAATTTTAATTTTCGTTTTACAATATATATATATGTTATATTAAAATAATTTATTTATAATGTTCAATTAAAATATTTTATTTAGAATTATGTTAAAGTGTTATTTTATTTAAAATTATAATGTCATAAATATAAATACTCTGTTTAAATCGACCGCCAGAGGTCATGCTTCCATATAAAATCTAATTGTTGTTCTTCCCCGTTAGTCGGCTCAAACCATATGTAATTATGTAAATAATATTTTTGCTTTGTTTATTCTTACGCCTTAAGCCAGGCAGTACTTGTACAAAATTATGTTTTTAATATGAATCAAATATCAAGCAGAAACTCACACTCAACTTTTTTTTTATTAAAATATAATATATATATATATATATATATATATATAATATGAAGACATTAAGACGCTAATGTTTCTTTTCACAAATAAATCAAACTTCTCTCTCCTTCCTGCAATGAAAAAATATTTGGAGGGCTTGGCTCATCGGTGGTGAACCCTTCAAGCGGTTTCGCCTATTTTTTTTTTAATCTACCAGACCGCTTCTTTAAAGCTCTAATACTGTATTGGATCATTCTCCTTTTTCTTCTACATTGAGGGTGGAATCTTAGAAATGGTATTTTAGCAAACTATAGACATGAGCTTTAAGGACAGCATTTTATATTTTTTCATCGCAGTATGAACAGTAGAAGTTTGATTTATTTGTAAAAATAAACATTCGCGTCTTAATGTATTCATTCGTTTTAAATAGATGGCGCGTTATTGCTTTGTATTAATTTATGCCTAACTTGTCCTTGTTGTTTTCGAAAGAGCATTGCTCGATGAAAATATTTAAATTTCATTTCATTTCTAAGATTTCACCCTTCAGTGTAGCATATAAAAGCAGAATGATCCACTAGAGAACCTTTTATCGTTTGAAGATGGTAATCAATTACGGCATTAAGAAAAAAATGGACTAAAATTTGAGACGAAAACAAGTCTTTTATGCCTAAAAGCCATCAGTTATTTATTTTCCTCCCTATTCCACCAAAGAAATCTTAGGTAGTCTCGATCTTTCTCCTTAATGGCTACAATTTGGGAAGCGTTCCTTATGTCTGCTAAGATTCCAAACTTATTTTAACGAAATTTAATTATTTTAGGGATTCTTTCCAGTAGAAAGGTCCCTTTTCAAAATTCTGAATTTGTTTAATAACCTTTTATTTTAATTCTTGATATCTGGACTCTTTGGAGCAAGTTTCATTAGGATTTCTAATGCCTAATATTTCTAGATCCTATAAATCTTTCAAATTATTCCGCATGTCAGTATCTTATCTTCCAATTCTTTTGGAAGTGAGTTTCACTTTTGCAGTACATTTCACCTTTCCATCCTCTGGGTTTCGTATTTTAGATGTTGGTCTATCATTTATTTGGTGGCTGAGCAGTTTTGAAAACCTCTGGAATATCATTCTAGACTCTGTCTTTTCTCTTCTTCGTGCATTTCCTGCAAAGTGAGGCAGATTTCTTTTTTATTTTTGTTGCTGGGCATTTTAAAATGTTCATGTTTGGCAACAGAATTTGGCGTGCTTCCTTTCTTCATATTGGCATATGTGCCTGGCGCATCCTTCAACTATCCGACTTGATCGTGTGAGTGAGCAGCATCATTTGCGTTCTCTTCAATTTCTTCCCATTCTCTCCCAAAGCCGGGAAAGCCTCATACAATCGGTCGTGAATATGGAAGCGAGAACTAGAATATATCGTAATCCTGCCGTGAAAGCAGCCAGAATGGACCTAAAGACAGAAGATCGAACTTTGAGTTAAATGTGGGAGGAAGACTGTCCCCGAGAAACAGTTCGTATATGCCGGCGTCTGAACGATTAGAAAAAATGAACAGGCAGCCATATTTTTTTTTCTCATCTGTTTAGATTACATCTGTTTTCTAATACGAACACCTGACGTCAGAAGTCTGGAATTTCACTCTGTTTTTGACAACAGATATCAATAAGCCATTAGTCTATTGTGATCTCACACAACGTCAACAGCCTATGAGTTTGTCTCTATCTGTTTTTATTTTGTAATTTAAACATTTGCTTAATAAATTCATTTTTATTTGAAAGAGATTGTTCTCGGAATCCTTTTAGATTGAACGTCAGTTTTTTTCGTTGAAAGTTCACGTAATTCTAGGACGGCCAGTCTCTGCCATGTTTTCAGATAACATCTCTGTTTATTACCTCACATCATTTCTCATATTTTGAGACAAAACTTTATCGAGCATTTAGGGTTGAAGTTAATTCTGTTCGTAATTTAAACTTGCCTCTCTAACTGAACACTCTTTCTTTTCAAAATATCAATCTGCATTTTTTGAACCAGAAGTTTCAAGAATTATATTTTAATAGAACTACAAGCCAAAGAAATGAATTGGGCATACATTAATTCCTACAAGGTAAATGCACAGTCATACTCTAGAGAAAAAAATATATAAATAATTTATTATCATAAAATACATGTTTTCTGGTAAATAACACACTATGCCTTTCATATCTGAAATAAGAATTGATTTATCTTTTGTATTTTTCAGATATGGAGCCTAATGTGAACAACGGTCGGTGACCTAGTTCCTCTTTAAGTCTGGTGTCATTTCAGCCACAACAATTCACTCAAAACTTCAGCCAGTATATGGAAACGAAACATTGGATAGAAGCCCTGTACAGAGATGGTTTCAGCGCTTCCATAAAGGTGATTTTGATATTCATAATAAAGAGAGGCCAGTTAAAGCTTCAACTGTCACAACAGACCAAAATTTGGCTCTTGTTGAGGAAATTGTCAAGAACAACGGGGCAATAACGACATATCAATTCATGAAAAATTTACATTCTCCGAAGAAAGTGTTCTTAAATTATTTTCAGATTTTGTCTGTCGAAAATTGTGCTCAAAATGGGTGCCAAAGCTTCTAAAACGAGAAATGATGCAAACTCAGAAATAAATTTGTTCAGACCTCATTGAATCTTACTCAGGACCAGCTTCTGAGGCCTTTAAAGGAGTCATAACGTGTGATGAGACTTGGTTTATCATTATTACCCTTTTTCAAAGCATCAATCAATGCAATGGAACCAAAAAATGTCATCAGTCAAGAAAAAAAACCAAGGCCATCCCTTTCCAAAGTCAAAATCATGATCACAGTCTTTTGAGTTCAAGATGGGCTCATATTCATAGACATGTTTGAAATAAATACTTCCTTCAACAAGTAAAGATATTGTAAATCATTATAAAACCTAAAAAGAGCTATTTCAACAAAAGGTCCGGGCCTAAAAGACTTCCAAATCAAATTTTAACAGGACAATGCAAGACCTCACACCGCGCAGCAAATATTGGCTCAAAATTCCAGATATGGTTGGACTTTGATGCCTCACCTAGCTTTACAGACCTGACCTGGCTCCTTCCGACTTCTACCCGTTTAGCAAATTAGAAATTTCTCTACGCGGTAGTACATTTGAAAATGATGAAATGTTACTCCATGAGGTTAGAGGGTGGTTCAGAAAGCAAGATGTAGCATTTTACCTAAATTCTTTTGTGAGATGGAAAGAACGCTGGACCAAATGTGTACAGAGGGAAGGTGGATATATTGACTAATATATAGCTAATAGTTAGGTATTCATATATACAAAGTTCTATCATTATGGTTTTCAAATAAAAATATTATTGATGATTGTGCATTACTTATTGACCCAACCTTGTATATAAGCTGTGCTGACTTGCATGTTGGATGAAAATCGTTCAAATTTTATTATTGCGTTCATATATTGATATAATATTTTTTCAAAAAATGGAATATTCACTCTTTATATCTGAAAATATTTTCTCAAATATCTTTCGACCGATATCTTTTCTTCTACTTTTGTACAACCATGAAGTTGCGGCGTAAATATATTTTAAAATTGAAGTTTACAAAAAAAAAAAAAAAATCAAAACTCAACTAGAGCAAAGCAGCGACATCTCTCTAGATATCTCGAACTTGAAAAAGGTTTGTGTCTTAATTGTCAATAAATAATACAAAAATTTCGAACATTGTTTTCATTAGGACTTGAGAACAGTGTCAAGCATAGTCATGGCTAGACTCTTGGAATTGAGAATATAGACTCATATCATCATAGCAGGGACTCTTGGAACTGAGATTTGGAACTTGTAACGTCATGGCAGGGACTTTTGGAACTGAGAATTGGGACTTTTATCATCATGACAGAGGCTCTTGGAACTGAGAATTGGAACTTGTATCATCATGGCAGGGGCTTTTGGAACTGATAATAGAGATTTTTATCATCATGGCAGGGGTTCTTGGAACTGAGAATAAAAACTTGTGTATGGTCATGACAGGGGCTCTTGGAACTGCGAATTGGAATTTGTATCGTCATGATAGGGGCTCTTGGAACTGAGAATTGGAACTTGTATCATCATGGCAGGGGCTCTTGGAACTGAGAATAGGCACTTTTATCATCATGGCAGGGGCTCTTGGAACTGAGAATTGGAACTTGTATCATCATGGCAGGGGCTTTCGGAACTGAGAATAGGGATTTTTATCATCATTGCAGGAGCTCTTGGAACTGAGAATAGGAACTTGTGTATGGTCATGACAGGGGCTCTTGGAACTGCGAATTGTAATTTGTATCGTCATGACAGGGGCTCTTGGAACTGAGATTTGGAACTTGTATCGTCATGACAGGGGCTCTTGGAACTGCGAATTGGAATTTGTATCGTCATGACGGGGCTCTTGGAACTGAGAATTGGAACTTGTATCATCGTGGCAGGGGCTTTTGGAACTGAAAATAGGGATTTTTATCATCATGGCAGGGGTTCTTGGAACTGAGAATAGGAACTTGTGTATGGTCATGACAGGGGCTCTTGGAACTGCGAATTGGAATTTGTATCGTCATGACAGGGGCTCTTGGAACTGAAATTCGGAACTTGTATCGTCATCACAGAAATCTCGGTGTTGGGAATAGAGTCTTGTAACGTCACGGCAAGAGCTTTCGGAACTGAAAATAGGGAATCATAGTCATGACAGGGGCACTTAGAACTGTGAATAGGAATTTTTATTATCATTACAAGGCGAGAATAGAGTCTTGCATCGTCACGAAAGGGTTCTTTGAATTGAGAATAGGGACTTCTATCGTCATGGAAGGACTCTCGGAGTTGGAGATGGAGTTTTGTAACGTCACGGCAATTGGGAAATTGGGATTAGAGATTCATATCGTCATGACAGGGACTTTGAGGAGTTGGGTATCATAATGAAATTCTCAGAGGGCTGGATTATGATGTTTTAGAAGTGTCTTTTCAGCATCCGAGCTTGGGTCCTGATTCCAGAAGAGGATCTCAGGCGAGGCTGTAGGTCTGCTTCTCCCTAGGCACACACTTCAGAGGCCAGCACATCGCCATTCTTATTAGAGATAATTAGATGTAGAGTTTCAAATACTTCTGTAAACTATATTGAACCTGCCGTATTTACATGGTGAGTAATGATAGCGAACTAGGGGCCTAAACGGACTAGGTCTCAAACCACTCAACCAAACTCCTCTAACAAATCTTGAATTCCCGCACGAACTAGCCGAAAGATCAGGCTAGAACGAACGACCAGCCTAGTACACACAAGGCCCAGGCAGGCCTGGACGCCCCAGCTGAACGGACAACGCTAGAACGAACGCGCGAACTAGGCTAGAACAAACATCCAAGATCATTAAACGCACTAGAACGCACAGTACGCACTAGACCGCACGACGCCTCCTGGACGAGCGATACGACCTAATACGCATGTACGCGATAGATACGAACAACACCCAAGAACGCCTGAACCAACACTAGGACAGGACGAACGAACTAACGGGAACGCACAGACAAGAACGCCAAACGTCAAGGACGATCAAATGGACTAGGAGTGATTGAACGAACAAGGCGACTGGACGGACAAGAACGAACGAGTCCCAAGAAAAGCTGTAACACTAGTTGATTATATCAACTAGTGCGATGGACATATGAGAAATCCCGCCTGAAATAAGGAGATAGACTAGGAAGGAACAGAACAAATGCCCCGGAACACAACAAAATTAGTTTAACAAATTGCTATGAAGGAAAGAACTATATTTGCATCATAGACTGAAAATATCGAATGCCAAGAACCAAGTTAAAATATACCAAAAATAAAAACTAAACTATGAAAACCTGAAATAGAAAAATCCGACTGACATAATCCAAACTTAGATCTATCAGGAAGACAGAAACTTATCATGGAGCTAGAAATTTTAATCTATGTTAAAGACAGAAACTGAATTATACTACACAAAGCACCTATTACAATATAACTTCATACACAATAAATATATACATACATATATAAAGAATAAATTAATCTGGAGCATACAAAATATATCGCTAGCTACCCGGTTGTCGGTTAAGATGACGGTAGAGACCAGGTTTGTAGATGGCTCCAAGTGGATTCATATCTTGGGAGAATTTCTAAATATGTGAAGATGAGGATGGGAGTTCCTAATACAATGATGGTCTGCAATCTTAGGTGTTGGATGGTTAGATGAAGTGGTAGTTCACGGTTTGGTCCTCATCTTGGCATTGGAAACAAATCTATCCCGTTTCAAAGTTTTTGTGTAGCATTTGTAAAGGTAGCCATGACCAGTCAGGAAAGTTGTTGAAGTCCATCCATGTTTTATTCTTGGAAGTATTGAGAGAAAAAGTATTGACATAGTTGAAAATTTTCTGGGAATCCTGTTTTAGCAATCCTTGTCAGTCCACGCATTCTGTACGATATGAATTTTCTTATTGCGGGCGAAATTTTGGAAGGTTCGTGAGAGACAATAGTAAGCTAATCTAGCTTTTAGGGTTGTTAGCTTTTTATCAAACTACACTGGTGGCGTTCAAGAGTTGTACATTTGGTATGTTTGATCTGAGCTATAGATGATTTTACAATAAGGTTTGATCCAAGGTATTTCATGTGGCAAGAAGAACTGCTTGTAACAGTTTGAGGCAATTTGGAAGCTTCTATCAGAAATCTGGATAATTTTGGTTAGGCTTGAAGTTTGGCGAAAGGTTCTGCTTGGAAGACTGAGCAAAATTGGTGGGTTTGAGGTGTCTTAAATAAAGGCGAAAAATAACTCCATCTCCTTCTGAAGACTGGGATCCACCAATATAATTATTTTATTCTGTAAAATTCTATCTACCATGAAGAAAAGGGTAGTGATTTAAGGAAGGGCTTGGGAAGGATTCATTAGGGAATGTTCAAGGTTTTAAAGTATCATGTGAGTATCATGTCGAGAGAAGGGCAGGTTATAAAGAAGCAGCTGGTAGCTATGTCGATGGACCACATCTGTTTGTTTTAGCAAACTGTAGTTAATGTAAGAGCCGAAGTATTGGCGTAGTTGCAAATATTCTGGGAATACTATTTTATCAATCCCTAATTTATCGGCCTATCCATGTATTCTGTGCGAGCTGATTTTTATTATCGCGGGCGACATTTTAGGAAAGGTCGTGAGAGACAATGGTAATCTATAACTTGGTTGCTAGGTCTGTTAGCTCGTTTCCCAAAATACTGTTGTGACCTTCGCGACCGAGCAGAGTTGCACATTTGGTGAGTACGATGTAGGATACACATGATTTCTACGAGGTGAGATCAAGAAAATACATAAGGAAATAAGAACAACTTGTGACAGTTTGAGGCGATTTGGAAGTTTCCATATAAGAGAGTAGATCTGGATAGGTTTGGTTGCGTGTAATGTAGGACGAAGAATTATTCTTGGAAATATTGGTGAAGATTGAGGTGCATAGGTCTTAAGGGAAGAGGTGGTTAGATAACTCCAATTTCTTCTGTGGATAGAATCTTAAAATATTTATGGTGGTAACATTTTCATTTTACAAACTTTTATCTACTCTGTTAAAAAGAGGATTAGGAATGAAAGGACTTGGGTATGATTCATATAGGCCAATGTTCGAAGTTTTTAATTACTAGTGGTCTCCCTTTATGAGAGGAGGACAGCTTGTGAAGAAAGGGCTGGCAGATATTTAGATGGACTACATCTGATGTCTGTGTTCTGGCAAACTTCAGTTAGTTTAATCTACGTGGTTCGCAGCAGAATTTGGGCGCGTTAATTCAAAATACTTTGACTTTTAATGCGTTGATAAGCCTTCGACGGATCGAAAGGCATTTTACCGCTCCTATAAATATAAGACACGTCGGCCAAAAAGATGTTTTAAAAACTATGAATACCGGCGTGGCAGCCTCTATATTCAACATTTTAACACTGTTTTCGAGGCTTTTGTTGGATATCCACTCGGTATCGAAAATGATGCCTTGAATTTGAATGAATTTATTGATAGATTGATGTTTTGCTCTGCTACTTCAACTAATAAATTGTGTTTTCTGTGGAAATCACCTCGTCCTTCTCCCTGCCTGCTATTTAATTGAGAAAATTTGCCGAGGGAGCTTATTTGAACAATAGGAAGTAGACGTGATACTTGTATGATAATAGTAAAGTTATATCTACACAGCAGATTCAATATTGACCTATGTGATTTGATTGAATTGGAAGTTTTCTCTTGCATATAGATAAGAATAAGAAGGGCTTAAAGCTGCTCCATATGCGATTCCAAATAGAAATAGCGTAGCTATAAGCACTGGAGAGAGTTTTCTGTCGGTAAAAAATTGGACTGGATCAGCTCTTCAGGTAAGTTAACGCCTTTTAAGGCTTAAATAATGAATTGTCTATGGACTGGGTCCATTGGACGGCTGATATTAAAACTAGTGACAGGGGTTTTATCGTCATTATTCAAGTCTTCGTTAATTAGGTTTTTGATGGTTTTTAGAGCGTTTTTAGCTAAATAGCAGGCGACAAATCCAAATTGAAATAGGGAGAACCAATATATCGGTCTACCAACCATTGTAATCGATCCACAGATTGAAGCGCTCCCACAAATACTTTGGCTAGCGGGTTGAGCTGGGTAATAGGGAGGAAACTGTCTAAAGGATGAGATGAAGTACTCTTTTGTTTGAGGGTAAAGACCAAGAGGCTAAGAGCTGAGAATCTTTGGTGAAAATTTTGCCTTTAGTGTGCGCAAGGTGCCTCCTTATGAAAAATCTTAGTCGGTCAAGGCCAGGGAATTTCCCGAGTCCACAGCATTGCATGGAGCACTTGAGCGCCATTGGAATCTAATTCTGAGGAGATAATAGTATACATTGTGGATTGAAGCAGCAGAATCGATGCTTCAAGTGGACATACAGAATTTGGTAACATTTTTTTCAGCTGTGTATAGGTTCCACCAATGTACTTGAGTAATGGCCGTCTTCTCTGAGTGGTTTGTTTTTTGGACATATTTATTTGTATAAAACTCTAAGCTACCGAAGATATTATTTATTCAGGTTCTATAATATAAACCATTGCAATGAATATAATTAATTTTACATTACGAAAAGCTAGGTTTAAAGCTTAAAGCCCTTCAAGGGCCTTATTCCATGTAATAAGACCAACAAGATTGCAAAATTATTTATTTACAATAATAAATTAAAGGGTTATTCAGAGATATCGTTATTGACGCATGGTTTTCGCGGGTGTGAATCCAATTTTCAGCTTGTTAGGACACGCACTGTTGAGAATTCGAAATTTTTTCTTATGTAATATGAGGTTCTCTGGGATAAATATGTAAGGTCAGAACTTCACTTTGAAATTTAGCCAAGGCTTGGCTGGTCTGTTAAACTTCTTTTTTGTAGATGCACTTCGTGATTATGGGAGGATCGTAGTAGAAACATTGATTCATTGGTTGATAAACTTGGGAATGGCATTTCGGCATTTAGACTTGAGACTTCATGTGGCAGTGAAAACCGACGAAATTGCTTGAAGACACTCGCAAAGCAAGTTGATTCTTCCAAAGGTGCATCTTGATGAAGATAATAATTTTTGGATGATGGTTAGGGAGGATCTGTGAAGGTAATTTCCTGGCAGACATGTTCCAGGGCCTACGGTGGCTAGGAACAAAGGTTACGTCGATGAAGAATGACTTACATCCACTGGTCTAATACACGGGAGCTTCCAGAAATTGTAGGTTGGTGGGCGTGGAAGAATCCTCCAGACCGCGGAATGTCTCGAAGCTCCAGGTTGAGCGCTGGACTCCCTTCCAAGAATACGTGGTAGCGCACATCTGGTTAAGTTGTATTCTAGGCTGGAGAGAAATACACAATCTGCGATGCCACGGATCTAATAAGTTGGAGAAACTAGGAGGGATTGAATGCCAAGCCAAACCATAACAGCCAAGCCAAACCATGAAAACAATGATATTTGGATCAAAGTAATTACTCTGTATATGATAATCCTGTAAACCCTGTATAACTAATCCTGAGGAGTCGTAGTTCCTAACTGGAGCTACGAAAGAGTTGGAACTGGAGGTTTGTTGTAACAGAATATATTTGGATACTCAGCCTATCCTCATACTCTTAGTTAGAAACCATGATGTTTATTCAACTTCTATCTCTTAATTACTGTTTGTATATAATCAATAAATAATAAAATGGTATTAAAAAGTAACTACTCATTATTTCTTTCAACTCACAGCGAGAGGTATCTAAAATTTTAAAATTTAACATTTTTGTGTAGTGTTGCTGCTATTTGGGAAAGAGTGAGAAATGGAACTTGGAAAATTCTACATCTGAGAATTCCCTGCGGAAATCTGTTTTAATTTTCCAATGCCATCCAAGATCTATATAAAGTGTTATGATATTAAATTCAATACACTCTGGTATTGCAATGTGCAGAGAAATTTTCCGTTTGTATTCTGCATGGCTTCAAGTAAAACATTATATGCTTAACAATGCCGTCTACAGGGTAATAATGTGTTTGGATTCTGCATGTCTTCAAGTAAAACATTAATGCTAACAATTCCGTGTACAGGGAAATGTTATGTTTGGATTCTGCATGGCTTCAAGTAAAACATTATGTGCTAACAATGCCGTGTACAGGGAAATGTTATGTTTGGATTCTGCATGGCTTCAAGTAAAATATTTTGTGCTAACAATGCCGTGTACAGGGAAATGTTATGTTTGGATTCTGCATGTCTTCAAGTGACACATTATGTGCTAACAATACCATGTACAGGGAAATGTTATGTTTGGATTATGTATGGCTTCAAGTAAAACAGTATGTGCTAGCAATGCCATGTACAGGGAAATGTTGTGTTTGGATTCTGCATGGCTTCAAGTAAAACATTATATGCTAACAATGCCGTCTACAGGGTAATAATGCGTTTGGATTCTGCATGGCTTCAAGTAAAACATTATATATGCTAACAATGCCATATATAGGGAAATGTTGTGTTTGGATTCTGTATGGCTTCAAGTAAAACATTATGTGCTAACAATGCCGTGTACAGGGAAATGTCGTGTTTGGGTTCTGTATGGCTTCAAGTAAAGAATTATGTGCTATCAATGCCGTGTACAGGGAAATGTTGTGTTTGGATTCTGCATGGCTACAAGTAAAACATTATGTGCTAACAATGCCATGTACAGGGAAATGCTATGTTTAGATTCTGCATGGCTTCAAGTAAAACATTATGTGCTAACAATGCCGTGTACAAGGAAATGTTGTGTTTGGATTCTGTATGGCTTCAAGTAAAGCATTATGTGCTATCAATGCCATGTACAAAGATATATTGTGTTCATATGCGATGAGAGAATAAACATCACTAACCAAATCTGGATAATAAAGGAAAGAGGCCAGGGATATCCAGCGTCTTGAAACCTAGAACAAAAGCATAGCTCAAGACAAGTTTCTTATAAGATTTGTATGTTAAAAAATATCATAGACTAATATTTATATTAAATATATAAAATATATAAAATGTCAAAGAAATTCATTATTGTTGTAAGAAAGAATCTAAGCAAGGATGAAATTAAGTCTCGAAAAGTTCAAAAAAGAGAATAACATTTAAACCATGATCTTCCTTGAATTGTGTTAAGTAAAGCAAAGGGTTTATTCAAACCATGGATATATTTTTAAACCAGCGCTTTCTTCAGTTCATAAATATTATTTTTAATGAAAATCATGCTGAGAGAGAAGAATAAAAAATTTATTTCTACTAATTATTAATCTCTTAAAATATATGATCTAAGAACAATGGATAAATGTTTCACATTTTCTTATCACGTTCAATATTTCATTAGGGTTCATTTTTCTAATAATACAAGGGGGAATAAATAAATAAGGTGAATTATCTTTTTTCTTAAAAATAAAAAAAAAAACTAAAATGATATAAACCACAGAATATTAAAATATAAAATCGAGAGACTATTTTAGGTGTTCTGTTCTTTTTTACCACGCGCGGCGCGCGACTTATAAATAAACTAAAATGGAAGCTCCCTTGAAGGATTGCACCACGCTTGAACAACGTGCAGTTATTCGTTTCTTGAATGCAGAAGGTATTCAAACATCTCAAATATGCCAAAGAATTAAAAATATCTATGGTGAGTCTTCTTTGTTTCAAAAAAACATTTATAAATGGGTTAACGAGTTCAAAAATGGACGAATTCTACATTTCCTTAATTTGGACCAAAAACTTAACCGTATTCGGGTTTCAAAGGTCGCATACATCATGTAAAACTGTATCTACAATCATTAAATTAGGTTTTGAAGTTTTAGAACATCCTGCATATAGTCCAGACCTAGGCCCTCTGACTATTTCCTTTTTGGACTACTAAAGAAGGAGTTAAAGGGAAAGCGATTTGATTCGGATGAAGATGTCCAGAAAGTGGTGCAAGATTTTGTTCACACGCTTCCTAAGAGTGCCTATAAAGAGGGTATTTACAAGTTGCCAGAACGATGAAGACGATGTATATAGAAAGCCAAGGTGATTATTTTGAATAAATCAAGTCCAAATTTTAATATCGTTCTTTTTTTTTTTTTATAAATTATAATTCACCTTATTTATTGATCCCACCTTGTAATTCCTTCAAAATAAAGTAAAAGTCAAAGAACAGCGGACATTTGGTAAAATTAATTACAATTAAAAAGAGAGAGAAAACCAGGGAAAAAAGCTAATATATTTTCACTATCAAACATTAATCTCTGAAATAATAAAAATTCAAATGAATGAAAATACAACGTCCTCAACCATAAAAAAGAATGCCCAGGATTCCCTTTTTATTGATAAAAGATTTTGATGATGGTTAGGATAGAGAGAGATCTGTGAGGACCATCGCTAGTAGACATGTTCTAGTGGCTGTGGAATTTAAAGTGGTTGAAACTAAAGTTATAATGATTGAGAATTACTTACGTTAAATGCTCCATGTCTATTGTACGGAGACTCCCAGGAATTGTAATGTTATGAACTTGGAGGAAGTCTCCAGTCTGGCGCCGCGGAATGCTCCGAGATTCCAGGTTTGGCGTCCATTCCAAGAATACATGGTAGCGTACATCTGGTGATGGTGGGTTGAGAGAAAGTCACAATCTGCGATGCCACGGTTCATTATATAAAGTCTAGGAGGGCTTGGATACCAAATCAAGTAAGTATCATATATATATGGTAATTTAAACCAACAACCCCATATATTGTGTATATAACTTATAACAAGATTTTAATGTTGTATAATAGAAACCCATCTGTAAATGATTATACGTATTATTGACATGTGTCTTTACATCATCATATGTAATGTAATTTGTACAAACTGAGGATAAATAAATAAAACTCTGTAATAGATTAAAAGTTGAGCTAAGCAAGAGATAGAAGTCATAACGTCAAAATCAGATAGATTTAGAATTCCCACAACAAACTCTAAAAATGGACCAGACCACCCACACTTCACATATGGTGGAATGCAAAGCCCCCTTTCACACCTGGTGACATGCAAGGCCCCCTTTTTCAGAAACGGCCCCCTGTCACATAAGCCCCCCCCCCCGTCTTAACCTATAAATACAGTCCCTTTACAGTCACTTGAGAGTTAGTTAACCTCAGTGCAAGCCCGCGTCGGTCGTAACTCATGTCGATCTCATCCATCATGTAGACGAGTAAGAATCTTCTATGTCCCCATCTTTCGCTCCTAGCTCAACTTTTATCTGTGCACGGAACTTTCTTAGTGCAACTGTGTCTTCGTTTTTTGTGTGGACATTCCCAAGCTTTCCACTCTGCCTCGACCACGACTGCCTGTACTCTGTGAGAACTTTTAAAGGACTTACAAGGTGCAGAGAGGTACTGGAAAACTCCCCATCCTGACTGTTCCTCTTGGTCAACACAGTATAGCGAGAGTCAGCACTTTATCAACACAAAGTTAGTCGACATTCTCTACACAAGAGGCTACCAAACTTCAACTCATTACAGTGAGTCGACAGGATTCTCTACAAGAGTCAACAGTAACAACTCAACTCATTACAGCTAGTCGACAGAACTTCAACTTATTTCATATATATATTTAAAATAAAAAAGGCATATCCTGACCAGGAGCACATGTGCTTTTCAGATGGAAAAGCGCCATCTGGTGGAACAGAAATCAACTAAACATTGATAAAGCCTATTCCCTGATATTTGGCCACCCAATTTTTGATAAATTAAAAAAAGCCATCCACGAAATTGGGTTGACCAAATATCAGGGAACGGGCTGAATCAATGTTTAGTTGATATATGTTCCACCAGATGGCGCTCTGTCATCTGAAAACCCCATGGGCTCCTGGTCAGGATATGCCTTTTTTTTAAATATCAAAACCTGACAATTTTAATTTTTTTCTATTTTTTTCCATATAGATATATGTAAATAATATTGCAATCAATGATGTAAACGCTATTATTGATAAATTGAATACAAAGAAATCTCCAGATATATAGATGCTATTTCTAATATAATATGACTAGACGAATGGCCCGGGCAACGCCCGGGTTTTACCCGAGTGCGTATATATTTTAAAAACGTTTTAATTCAAATACTATTCGTTACAATTATAAATTGGCTCCATGGATGTCACTCTTGTGAAACGTCCCGTTCCAAACTGTGTGTTTTTAAAATGTTTTAATTATATATAATATAACGGTATAATAACGGTATAAAGAAATAATAAGCCTATAGCCTAGTGGTCATGGCATCTGCCCGGTAAGTGGAAGGTCATGGGTTCGATTCCCATCCCTTGACACTTTTTTTATTTTATCCATTCTGACCAAAATCTATCCGTGAACTTCACACAGTGAACTTCACACAGACAGAATAAGGCAATTATATTATACTAGCGGATGTGTACCCGGCTTCGCCCGGGTTTTATCCGAGTGAAAGTTTGCCTAACGAATATTATATATTATGAAGTATAATAAACAATGTTAAAGATTAGTTTTAATTATTAATCAAGATTGTGTGTGAATATGTGAGAAATATGTAATATCGTTGTTGTTTTCTTGGCCGACTGTTTTACATATGGTGTTATCTTAAAATTGCTTGTTTTGAATATTCTTTTAGATTGAGTTGAATGAATTGCTGAATTTTTTTTGTATTTATATATAAATAAAATTAACTCTGTTGATTTTTTTTTGTATTTAATCGATAACAGCGAAGTTACGCATATTAAAGTTAGGAAAAATATTTTTGATGTTAAGCAAAACCTGCTCCATCTCGTTTTACATAAATGTTGAAAATTTGGTCGAAATTGATGCATTGTAACGAAAGTTTTTAGCGAACACCACTTATGAAATTTGAATTTTATTAATATAGATATAATATGATAATACACACACACAAAACAATTTATATAATTAACTACTATCTAAAATTCATTAGAAGTGTTGTTTTCTGGATATAAGTTACTATCCTGATGAATGGAAAAGAGAAGATGCATTGATCATTCCAAAGCCGGATAAATCAGATCACAAGGTTTGTGGCACCTATCAATCTTTATGTCTAAATTCAAATATTTCGAAATTTTTTAAAAGAATGATAAACAAAGAAATCATCAAATACTACGAGGAATTGAATCTATTCAGTAATCGTCAACATGGATTTACAGAATCTCGATCAACCATAACTGCATTAAGTGAAATAATTCACACTGCTTTAAAACACAAACCCGAGGAGTATACAGCTATAGAAATCTATTGCAAATATTATAATATAACTATTGCAAATATAATTGCAATCGATATTAGTGGAGTTTTTGACAATATTTGGTTGTCAATGGTGACAAAAAGACTCTATGAGGACATATACCAGCACCAATAATAAAACTTATCAAACCCTACTTGAATAACCGAAATATAAGATTTAGTTACTCTTCGAATGAATTCACTAAAATAAAAACTAAGTAAAGAATGTGCGCAAGGAGGACCCTTATCTACGCCAATTTGGAAATTCATAATGAATGATCTATTAACAAACTTTCAGGTATCTAATAGCGAAATTATTGGTTATGCAGATGATCTAACGGTAAGATGTTGGAATACAGATGTAAAAAATCTTAAGATTACAATTTAAAATTTAATAGGAAAAATAAATATGTGGTGTGGAAACCACCAACTTAAAACATCAAGACAGAAAACAAAGCTTTTATATTCATTCAACTGTGAAAAATTAAATTTCACGATAATCCTTTTGAATCAGTTAAAACCTTTAAATACTTGGATTGACTTTCAAGAATATTGAAACAATAAAAATTAGATTTTATGCCTCGCTTTGACAATATTATTGCAAAAACAACTAGAGCTAGTGGACATCTTTTTTGTTTAACAATAAAATCGTGAGGATTGGATAGTAGGCTATCATTAATATTATATAAGGCCTTATTTAGAAGCCCAATGACTTATGATTCAACAATCTGGTACTCATATATAAACATGAGATATAAAACCAAATTAGATTCACTAGAGTATAAAATTCTCAAACACTTTATATACATGCTTATAATACAACTTCTTTGTATTGTACACATATTCTGGCAAGAATACCTAAAATTACGGATTTCACTTTGTCAAACATACTTAAAGTTGAAAGAGCTTATATAATAGAAATGGTCCAACATAAAGAATGATAATATCCAACTTTATAAATGAATATTTATAAAAATAGTATGAAGATTCTAACGATGATTTCAGATAATGTTTTGAAAACTAAATGAATTCATTAAACTCTGCACAATGAAACTGTTTGATTCTATTGTGATGACTGTTTTGATGTATGCTGCTCCAATTTGGGCAACAGAGCATAAAGATTTATTGGATCATATACAAGATACATTTATTCGTAGTTTCTTGAATTTGCCTAGATATACACCAGGATACATAATAAGACCAGAAACAGGCCGTGTCTCATTAATAATAACAGCTCTGAAATTGACCTTGAAATACTGGCTGAGGGTGCTGAGTATGGATACAAATAGATTTCCTCGAATATGTTTAAATAGAATGAGGCAAATATCCTGTGCTACTGGTGCGCCCATCGGGTTTATAAAACAATTAAGCAATATACTCAATAATTAACGCAAAGCAATAACGCGCCATCTATACATATAAAATGAAAGGATTTTAAAGAACGAATGTTTCTTTTATACATAATACAAACCTCCACTGCCCTTACTGCGATGAAAAAATATAATGGGAGGGCTTGGCTCATCAGTGGTGAACCCTCCCAGCGGTTTCGCCAATTTAATCCACCAGACTGCCTCTCAGAGCTCCAACACTGTATTGGACGATTCTGCCCATATACGCAGCACTGAAGGATGGAATCTCAGAAATCTCCTTCAGTGCTGCGTATATGGGCAGAATCGTCCAATACAGTGTTGGAGCTCTGAGGGGCGGTCTGGTGGATTAAATTGGCGAAACCGCTGGGAGGGTTCACCACTGATGAGCCAAGCCCTCCCATTATATTTTTTCATCGCAGTAAGGGCAGTGGAGGTTTGTATTATGTATAAAAGAAACATTCGTGCTTTAAAATCCTTTCATTTTATATATACTCAATAATAATGGATCCTCGTGGGTACTTATTGTAATGATCCTGATTCACTAAGGAATGAGATCCTAGGAATATTAAGAATTGCGATAGAGCAAACAATACAAAATGACTTAACACGAATAACCCAATCAAAGTTATATTCACACTATAGAGACATATATACCACGCATACCACCGAAGAATACTTCTTAAGTGAACTCCCTTTTCCTGTCACCAGATTAATCGCGCAATTTAGAACCCTTTCGATTTTTTTCAGAGAACACCATCTGATTTTAATGAGGGGTGAAGACCTGAAATGTACTTTCTGTGGATCAGGAATAACAATGGAGATGTTGCACTACTTATTTGATTGTGCTGCTCTGTCTGAGGAAAGACGAAAACTAAGTGATAAAACGGGACAACTTTGTCCTTCATTTCCGACACTAATTAATGAAATATCAAAGAATAGGTATATAGCGGTGGCGATATTTAAATTCCACAGGATTATATCCCGGAAAAGGCCACACAGTGTTGTTCCCATCCGTTGTGAACTGGCGAATCCTGTATAGGGCGAGAGGCCCTAAATAAAGGCTTTGTTGTTTGTTGTTTTTTTTTTGAAAACTAAATATCTTACCAAAATTTAACCAGCCAATATTTTTAATAATATATAATATTTTCACGGGACAAGGCGTCATTAACATATACTTATATAGAATTGAATCTTCAATCTGCTTATGCGACCAAGAAGATCACAACCCTGAGCATATTTTAATCCGTTCCCACTTGTTGCAGATTTGAGAGTACAATGTCAAATGAACAGTTTCAGTTTAAGCCAAATGGTTTCCAGTAAAGAAGAATATAGAAAATTTAACAAATTCTGCAGACTATCTCAGCTACCGTAGACTTAAATCACACTAATGAATTGAAAATTCTAGTTTTAATTCGTATGGTTTTTCATTTTAAAATAATCTATAATTATATCATTAATTCAGTGGTTAATTATAATAATATATTAACAAATTCTTGATAGATCAAAACTATAAAATAAGATCTAATATGCCAATAAACTTTTTCCTTGCATAAATAATGCTCAAAAATGTAAATTTAAATAATTCTTCACTCTTTTTTGAATAAAATTGCCTCTGTCTCCTTAAAAAAAGGATGTTCCACTTCCTTAAGTTTTGCTCATGAGTGTAAAAAATGTAATTCTTTTTTAGGAGATCAATCTCCAAGATTTACAGCAAATTGTGAATAGATTTTCATCTTTGAGCTCTGATAACTATTTCCTCTATATGATTTCCTATAGCAATTATTAGCAATTGTTATTCCTAAATTTTTATTTTTGTATTGACAAGTTATTTCGTTTTTTAATATATTACCCGTATAAAAGTGTAATATTGCGAGAATTAATGGAGAAGTATATTGCCACGTGGAAAATTAGGGAAGACAAAAACTTCAGGAGGAAACAAAATTTTATTTCAGGGAAGGACAAACTATGAAAGGTAAACAAAAGATAAGCCACGAGGGAAATTTACAGAGTCGCAAGCTATAAAAATAAAAATGATCACTCTGTTAATAAAAAATAATAAAATTAATAAATACTATGTTACAATATTTAATATAGAATTATAATAATATAATCTTGTGTGACTAGGATATTTATTTACATTAATTTTGTCGAATAACTTTTCTATTACTCTCTTATAAATATAGCACGAGTTGGAATTAGTAAATTTCGGTTTATATATCAGTGTATATAATAATCGGTTTAAAATCAATATTGATCAGGTTGAAAGAACACATAAATATTTCTGTGGGTTCAAATCTTGACCAAATAAGAGACTTATAGAAGTTTAATTTTAAGTTAAATTTTCTTTTTCTTAGACTAATTAATTCTAGTGATAAACAACAACAAAAAGCCTTTATTTAGGGTCACTGACCCTATAAAGGATTCACCAGAGGTATGCATAAGAACAAAGCAGTGAGACAAAGGAAATATTCTAGTGATAAATAATGTTTTGTGTTTTGAATTATGCATGTCTTCAAGTAGAGCATTGTGTGATAACAATGCCATGTATAGGGAAATGTTGTCTGTATATGCGATGAGAGAAATTAACCACACTAACCAAATCTGGATATATCTGGATAAAGGAAGAAAGAAGACGGGAATATACGAGGTCTTGGAACCTAGAACAAAATTCCACTTCAAGACAAGTTTATTTTAAGATTTGAGGGGAAAAACATAATTTCATATACGACTAAATATGACCTATAAAACACTTATCTGAAATGTTGCATATTAAAATGGTTGAAGTACAACTTCATTAACTGTGAAAATATGGAAAACCAACTAAATTACTTTCCAATTTCAAACTATGGCACGAGACAATTCTGAGCGATTTTACTCTGAATAATACTATTCAGTGTTATAGATACTTCAATATTTTAAATATACTTCAATGGTGTAAATACTTCAACATTATAAGAACATTTCATACCCCGTGCTTAGACGAGGAAGATCTCGGACTGCTTTCTGAAAATCAGTAATGGATTTTTAACATCCTGTTTGGGTTATTCATTCAATCACACACTATCTGTCGGTCTTAATTAAATGTCTCAATAGGATTATTATAATTTTGAATATATAGTGTTTTTACACACAATACATTATAAATTCTTTAGGATAAATGTTCTGGCAAAATGTTAATACATTTATGAAATCAATATTTTGCTTGTTTATGGCTGACGCAGGTTGAGAATTAGCGCGAGTTTGCACTTTGTGTTGTATGAGGTTGGCGTGGAGGTATGAATTCCGTGATCATCGGATTATTTTGCTAAGAGCTAAATTTCCTGTTGACCATCAAGTTTTATTTGATTCTTCCTCTGTCTTTTCTATCTTATTTTCAGATTGCCCTATCTGAGCAGGATCCTCTACTATGATCATGGGCATATTTACTCTCTGTCAATTTCACTTTCTCTTTAGAATTTAATTTATCGCCTTCTCTCTTCTTCTATAAAGAGTTTTGGTTATTATTTATCTTTCAATAGGCTTCTTGTGGCATCTATTAAGTGAGGAAGCAATAGTTTAATGGATTCTTACACAAATTATTGGTCTTGACGAATAAAATGATCTCTTATTTAGAATTTGTAGCTTTAGCTCTTATGGCATAATAATTTACCTAAATAATTTCTTCCATTTATGAGAAATGAATCTTGAGTTCCGTTTGATAGAAAGTTCTAAACTCCTGGAAGAAGATGAGCGAGCAGCCATTTCAAAGAATAGAAATATTTTATGAATAATCTTATTTTGATATAGATAAGTCATTCAAATGATTTTATGATTATTTTATTTGAAAGAGTTTAACAAACCATTGTTATATATGGGGCGCCATTTTGAAAATAAGAAATTTGTTTCATAAAGTGTATTATGTACTTTGCTTTATTGTAAATCTAGGAACATATAGCCACTGTAGAATTACATACCTTTAGTGAGAGATGACTTGGAATGAAGAGAGATAAGTAATGTAGACTGAAAGAATTTATTTTTTAAAATTTAATTAATTTATTATTATAAAAGAATCATACGCGTCTATAATAGTTTCGTATTTTGATAACAGATGGCGCGCTAGTGCATCATAATAGACTTGAAGAGTATAAATAATAGTTATTTATATCTCTTCATAATTACTTCCGAGATCTCCACACGTTGACCAACGATATACTATCAGTCCGGTTCTATAGATCCTCAGTAGAGAGGGTCAAAAGTTTTCACAGCAGAGATGACCCCAAAAATGATGATCCCAAACCCTTTTTAAAAGTTGACTAACTTTAACTTTATTAACATCATGAAACGCGATATCCCAAACTCAGGGATATTTGCGTCAATACCCTTCACTACATCACAACAAATCGGCTATATACAATCCTGTTCAATTCATTATTTTACATAATTAACTAAAGAAAATTGTCCAAAGAGAAAAACAAACAACAAAGCAAAACACACAAAGCAAGCATCGCAATTATTTTCTTTCTAAGTTTCCTTCTCTTTTTTCCAATTCAAAAGAAAGTTGTATATGTATTTACAAAATTGATGAAAATTTTTATACTTTTTTTTTCGTCTACAAATTCATCAAGCTGTCCAATACGACCAAATTTATTTTCTCTAAAATCCCGGAAAATTGGGCATTCCAGAAGTAGATGTTTCGAGTCTTGAATTTCACCTCCGCAGAAGCACCCTGGTTCCTTCAAAAACGATGACCCTAAACCCTTTTTAAAGTTGACTAAGAATTGTTAGCTTCTAGCTGCTGGGGTTGGTGAGTAGGTTTGATGTGTTGCGAATAAATTGTGGAGTGTAGTCATTGCGACCTTGGACTGGTATGCATTATCTTGATGGAGGAGTACCTTTTTCTTTCGGCAACTGTGGCCTATCTAGACCAATACTATCATCTAGTTGGTAGTTATATATATTTTCCATGATAAAAGTAAATATCAGAAGTTTAAGGCTAATTTTGCTGTAAACGTCTACTTCCGGCCTAATGAAACTGTTGGATAGAAGTTCTGAACATAACACTCACACACACAAAACAAACGCACAAACACCACAACAAATACCACAGCTCCAGGTGTATGTAAGTCATAACTACCTATCTAGGTGGAACTTCTCCTAAATATACATTCCATGCTAAAAATAAAGATTGGACATTTATGGATAATCTTTCTGTAAACTCTACTTCCAGCCTAATGAGGTTGTTGGGTGAAAGCTCTGAACCAACACACAACAAAGCACACACAACAAAATAACAACACAAACAACATACACACAACAATATACAAACAACAACACCGGCATTTCGTCCAGGTTGGGCTGGGTGAGACCATCGAGGACCCCGTCATCGCCTGGAGGCAGACGCTAATGCGGTGACTACCTGGCTGACTGTAAATAATTATTTCATCGATGTAAATTTTATTCTGTAAATAATGACTAAGAGGTCAATAAAGATGTTTTAATTGTCACACATACAACAAGACACACAGAACAACAACACAGCACACAAAACAACAACACAACAACTACCACAGATTCAAGTGCACTGTAAATAATTATTTTATCGATTTAATTTTTATTCTGTAAATAATGACTAAGAGGTCAATAAAGATGTTTTAATTGTCGCACATACAACAAGACACACAGAACAACACAACACACACAGAACAACAACACAATTTCACAAAATTCAAGTGCACTGTAAATCAAAGCTACCTACACTATCCTTTGTAGCACTCATCCCAAGTATAAATGGTACTAGCAACGAAAATCATAGGTAGTCGTTAAACTTATCATTTACGTTAACTCTAGCTTGTAGCACAGACGTTGCTCATCCTGTGTTCCTGGATTTATCGATTTTTATTATGTAGGCCAGAGAAAATTTTATTCCTTACAATTTTTCTTTTCAACGTCACAAAACTTGAGAGATGGTATTCATTATCTACTGAGAGGTTCTCTGTATTTACACTGTAATGTAAGGGGTTAATTGAGGAGTGGTTTAAACCATCGAATTTCAACAGCCACGACAGCAAAGTATTGAGGCTGGTGTCGTGGCCTTGACTAGAGTCTGCTTGAGTACTAAGAATGGTGTCCTGGCTTTGATTTGAGTCTGCCAGAGTTATGAGACTGGTGTTATAATTTTGACTTGAGTCTGCTAGAGTACTGAGACCGGTGTCTTGGCTTTGGCTTGATTCTACTAGGGTACTAAGAATGGATTCCTGGCTTTGATTTGAGTCTGCCAGAGTACTAAGACTGGGGTTATAATTTTGACCTGAGTCTGCTAGAGTGCTGAGGCTGGTATTGTGGCTTTGACTTAATTCTGCTTCTGCTAGAGTACTAAGAATGGTGTCCTGGCTTTGATTTGAGTCTGCAAGAGTACTGAGACTGGTGTTATAATTTTGACTTTAATCTGTTAGAATACTGAGGCTGGTGTGGTGGCTTAGACTGGAGTCTGCTAGAGTACTGAGACTGGTTTCTTTGTTTTGACCTGAATCTTCTAGAGAACTGAGACTGGTGTTGTGGATTTGACTTGAGTCTTCTAGAGTACTGGGACCGGTATTATAGTTTTGACTTGAGTCTACTAAAGAACTGAGATTTGTGTTGCGGCTTTGAATAGAGTCTGCTAGAGTACTAAGATTTGTATTGTGGCTTTAACTGGAGTCTGGTAGAAAACTGAAACTGATGTCGTGGCTTTGACTTGTGATTACTAGAGTACCGAGATTGGTGTTGCGGCTTTGAAAAGAGTCTTCTAGAGTACCGAGACTGGTTTTGTGGCTTTGACTTGAGTCTACTAGAGTACTGAAACTGGTGTCGTGGCTTTGATTTGAGTCTGCTAGAGTACTGAGACTGGTGTCGTGACTTTGATTTGAGTCAGCTAGAGTACTGAGACTGGTGTCGTGGCTTTGATTTGAGTCTGCTAGAGTATTGAGACTGGTGTCCTTACTTTGATTTGAGTCGGTTAGAGTACCGAGACCGGTGTTGTGGCCTCACCCAGAGTCTGCTAGAGTACTGAGACTGGTGTTGTGGCTTTGACTTGAGTCTGCTAGAAATTTGAGACTTTCAAGAGAAGATGTAGAGAGTTTTTATTCTGCCTTTCTTCAAATGGTCCCCTATATTCAATGTAATTATAAGACGACCACTCTGCCATGTATCTCATAATATTTTCTATATTCTCTATAGACAACACTGCTTCGAACATATAAGGCTTTAATTTACTCTTTTTTTGTAATTGACACCTGCCTCACCTACATCTAATTTTCATAATATCAATCAGCATGCTTTGAACCTGCAGTTTCAAGAGACTAAATAAAAAATATATGCTACAAATATCGTTTGACTAATATTTCTCTACTTTTGTTCAACCGTGAAATTGCTAAGTGAATAATGTAATTAAATAATATTGTTTACAAATGAAAAAAAAATCAAAACTTAACGAGAAGATGGCTGCCACGCCTATTTAAAAATATCTAACTTGTAGGAAGTTTGTGATTCGAATGTCAAAAGATATTTCAACAAATTTTGAACACACATTATTTTTATTCGAACTTGATAATATAAACAAGCATTGTCATTGGGAGACTCTTGAAACTTTGAATCGGGACTCGCATCGCAATGGAAAAGGCTCTTGAAACTGAAAAAAAGGGACTTGTATTATCACGACAGGGCTCTCGGAGTTGAGAATAGGGACGTTCAAGGTCACAGTAGGACTCTTGGTACTGAGAATCTGGACTTGTATTAACATGACAGGTTTCTCGGGAGTTGAGAATAGGGACGTGGAACGTCAGAGTAGGGCACTTGGAACAGAGAATGGGACTTGTATCATCATGGCAGGACTCTCGAAGTTGAGAATAGAGACTTGTATCGTCATGACATGCCTTTCGGAGTTAGTAATAGGGACTTGTATCGTCATGGCAGGGGCTCTTAGAGCTGAAAGTCGGGACTTGTATCAACATGACAGGCTTCTCGGAGTTGGGAATAGGAACCTGTATCGTCATGTCAGGCCTCTCGGAGTTGGGAATAGGGATTTGTATCGTCATGTCAGGCCTCTCGGAGTTGGTAATAGGGATTTGTCATGGCAGGGTACTTGGAATCGGGAATAGAGTTTTGTAACGTCACGGCAGGGGCTCTTGAATATGGCAGGCGTCTTGGAGAGATGGGAATTGGAATGACATTCTCAAGGGGCTGGTTCTAACATTTGAATATTGGCTTTTCAGTATCCGAGCTTGAGTCCTAGATTCCAGAAGAGGATCAGGGGCCCCGCTGTGGGTCTGCTTCTCCCTAGGCACACACCTCAAAAGCCAGCACATCGCCATTCTTACAAGAGATAATTAGATATAGAGTTTCAAATACTTCTGAAAACTATAATAACCCTGCCGTCATTACATGGTAAGTAGTGATAGAAAACTAGGAGCCTGGATGGACAAGGTCTCAAATAACCCAACTACAATGTTCTAATGAACCTTGAATCCTCGCTGGAACTAGCCGAAAGATCAGGCTAAAACGAACAACCAGCCTAGTACTTACAAGGCCCAAGCACGCCTGGACGCTCCAGCTGAACGGACAACGTTAGAACGAACGCGCGAACTAGGCTAGAACAAACATCCAAGAGCATTGAGCGCACTAGAACGCACAGTACGCACTAGACCGCACGACGCCTCCTGGACGAGCGATACGACCTAATACGCATGTACGCGATAGATACGGACAACACCCAAGAACGCCTGAACCAACACTAGGACAGGGCGAACGAACTAACGGGAACGCACAGACAAGAACGCCAAACGTCAAGGACGATAGAAAGGACTAGGACTGATTGAACGAACTAGGTGACCAGACGGACCAGAACGAACGAGTCCCTGGATTCTCAACCAAACTAGTCTGACAAACCTTGAATACTCGCACGAACTAGCCGAAAGGTCAGGCTAAAGCGAACAACCAGTCTAGTACACGGAAAGCCAAGCACGCCTGGACGCCCCAGCTGAACGGACAACGCTAGAACGAGCGCGCGAACTAGGCTAGAAAAAACATCCAAGAGCATTGAACGCACTAGAACGCACAGTACGCACTAGACCGCACGACGCCTCCTGGACGAGCGATACGATCTAATACGCATGTACGCGATAGATACGCACAACACCCAAGAACGCCTGAACCAACACTAGGACAGGGCGAACGAACTAACGGGAACGCACAGAGAAGAACGCCAAACGTCAAGGACGATCAAGTGGACTAGAACTGATTGAACGAACTAGGTGACCAGACGAACCAGAACGAATAAGGCCCTGGAAAACGCGACCAAACTAGTCTGACAAACCTTGAATTCTCGCACGAACTAGCCGTGCAATCATACTAGAACGAACACCCAGTCTAATTCATGGAAGCCCAAGCACGCTTGGACGCCCCAGCTGAACGGACAACGCTAGAACGAACGCGCGAACTAGGCTAGAACAAACATCCAAGAGCATTGCACGCACTAGAACGCACAGTACGCACTAGAACGCACGACGCCTCCTGGACGAGCGATACGACCTAATACGCATGTACGCGATAGATACGGACAACACCCAAGAACGCCTGAACCAACACTAGGACAGGGCGAACGAACTAACGGGAACGCACAGACAAGAACGCCAAACGTCAAGGACGACCGAATGAACTAGAACTGATTGAACGAACTAGTAGACTGCAGGGACCAGAACGAACGAGGCCCTGGAATATTAAACCAAACTGTTTTAAAAACCTTGAAATCCCGCACGAACTAGCCGAACGGTCAGGCTAGAACGAACAACCAGTCTAGTACACGGAAAGCCAAGCACGCCTGAACGCCCCAGCTGAACGGACAACGCTAGAACGAACGCGCGAACTAGGCTAGAACAAACATCCAAGAGCATTGAACGCACTAGAACGCACAGTACGCACTAGACCGCACGACGCCTCCTGGACGAGCGATACGACCTAATACGCATGTACGCGATAGATACGAACAACACCCAAGAACGCCTGAACCAACACTAGGACAGGGCGAACGAACGAGGGAAACGCACAGACAAGAACGCCAAACGTCAAGGACGATCAAATGAACTAGGAGTGATTGAACGAACTAGGCGACTGGACGGACAAGAACGAACGAGTCCCAAGAAAAGCTGTAACACTAGGTGATTATATCAACTAGTGCGATGGGCATACCAGAAATCCCGCGTGAAATAAGGAGTTAGACTACGAAGGAACAGAACAAATGCCCCGGAACACAACAAAACTAGTTTAACAAATTGCTATGAAGGAAGGAACTATATTTGCATCATAGACTGAAAATATCAAATGCCAAAAAACAAGCTAAAATATACCTTAAATAAAAACCAAACTATGAAAACCTGAAATGGAAAAATTCGACTGACATGATCCAAACTAAAATCTATCAAGAAGACAGAAACTGAAAATGGAGCTAGAAATTGAATCTAGGTTAAAGACAGAAACTGAATTATACTACACGAAGCACCTATTACAATATAACTTTATCCACAATAAATTTTAAACCTAAAATATATATAAAGAATAAATCAATATGAAGCATACAAAAAATGCCGCCAGCTACCCGAGTTGTCCTTTAAGATGATGGTAGCGGGCAAATTATTAGGTGGCTCCAAGTAGATTCATATCTTGGAAGAATTTCTAGCGATGTGAAGATGAGGTTGGGATTTCCAAGTACAATGACGGTCTGAAAACTTTGTTATCGGAAGGTTCGGTAGGATGAAGTGGTAGTCCACGGTTTGGTCTTCATCTTGGCATTGGAAATAAATCTATCCCGTTTCAAAGTTTTTGTGTAGTATTTGTAAACGTAGCCATGATGGGTTAGGATGGTTGTTGAAGTAAATCTATATTTGATCCTTGGTAGTATTAAGAGAAAATGTATCAGCTTTGATGCTAATTTTTTTAATCCTGTTTTAGAAATCTTTGCCACTCCATGTATTAAATGCGAACTGAATTGTCTCATTACGGGAGACATTTTTTGATTGTCCGTGAAAGAACTTCGTCTTGAACTTGGCTTCAAGAAGTATTTGCTTGTTTCCCACAATACTGTTTTGGCCTTTAACCGAGCAGACTTGCACCTGTGGAGTGTACGTTTTAGGCTAAAGATGATTTCTACAACGATATATTTCAAATGGCAGGAAGAACCGCTTGTAACAGTTTGTAAGTTACCATCCGAGTAGTTCTGGATAATTTTGGTTACGCGTTAAGTATGGCGAAAAATTCTTTCTGGAAGACTGAGCAGTAATGGTGCAGTTTGAGGTGTCTTAATAAAAACAGCAAGATAATTCCAACTCCTTCTGTGGACTGGATATATATGACTATAACACTTTCATTTTGTAAAATTTTATCAACTACTATAAAAAGAGGGCAGGTAATTAAGGAAGGTCTTGAAGATGATTCATAAGGCCGATGTTCAAGGTTTCCAAGTACTAATAGTCACCTTTCATGATACGTCGAGAAGATGGCAGCTTATAAAGAAACAGCTGGTAGCTATATAGATGGTCCATATCTGATGTTTGTTTTGGCAAACTGTAGTTGGTGTAAGAGAAAAGTATTGTCATAGTTGCAAATATTCTGGTAATCCTACTTTATCAATCCCTAATTTATTAGCCTGTCCATGTATTCTGTGTGAGCTGATTTTTCTCTTTGATGGCGAAATTTCTGGAAAGATCATTAGAGTCGATGTTAAGCCATAAATTTCTGTAAAGCTCTTTTCTCGTTCCCCAAAATACTTTTATGGCCTTTGACCAAGCAGAGTTGCACATTTGGTGTGAACGATGTAGGTTACAGATGATTTCTGCAACTAGTTGAGATAAAAGGAATTCATATAGCAGAAAAAACCGCCTGTGACAGTTTGAGGCAATATGGAGGTTTCCATCTGGGAAGATCTGGGTAGTTTTCGTTTCGCATTCAGTATGGCCAAGAATTCTCCTCGGGATTAATGGCGAAGTTTGAAGTGCCTATGTCTTAAGGGAAGTTAGAAAGATAACTTCAGCTCCTTCTGAGACTTGGAATTCTCTATATTTATCGTGGTAGCACTTTCATTTTGTAAAATATCATTTACTTCGGAAAATAGAATAGGGAAATATGGAAGGGCTTGTGTTTAATTCATATAGAAAATGTTCAAGGTTTTGAAGTACTAATATTTAACCCATTATGAGATGTTGGGATCAGGGCAGCTTGTAAAGAAACACCTGGTAGTTATGTAGATGTACCACATCTGATGTCTGTTCTGGCAAACTGTAGTTAGTGTAGACTACGAGGTTCGCGAGCACCATTTGGGCCGTTTGTCCTAAACACCGGAGCCAGGCAATGGTGCTGGAAAAACATCCATTTGTTAAATTTTTGTTCAGAACTGAATGATATTTGACCTTTTAAAGCGTAAACAAGCCTTTGAAGAATTCATTGGTATTTTAATGCTTTTTTAAATAAGAGACACTTCGGCCAAAAAGATGTCCAAAGAACTATGAATGCCGGCGGGGCAGCATCTATATTCAACGTTTTTAACACTGTTGTCGAGATGTTTGTTGGATTTCTCCTTGGTGTCGAAAGTGATGCCTGGAAATTAAATGGATTCATTGATACACCATTAAGAAAATTTGTAGAAGGAGTTTGAAAAATTTGAAAAATGGGAAGTTGAAGTGGTAGGCCCATAATGGCAGTGAAGTTTTCTTCAACGCAGATCAATTTCTCTCTGTAGTTGAGAGACAATACTTAGCTGGGAGTCTTTGGCAAAATGTCTTGCCATTTGTGGGTGCAAGGTGCTCCCTTAAAACAAAGATGGGTCGGTCAGGGCCAGAAGATTTCCTGAGTCCACAAAATTGAACGGAGGACTTGAGCGCCAGTGGAATCTGGTTGCGTTGTGGATTAAAGCGGCAAAATCGATGCTCCAGGTGGAAATGAAGAATTTGGTAACAGGTTTCTTCAGGTGTGTATGGGTTGCATCATTGTTCTTGAGTAACGGCGGCTTCTCTGGGTGGTTTGTTATTTTGGACATAGTTATTTGCATAAAACTAGAAGCTGCCGAAGAGAGTTCTTTATTCAGAGTATATAAAATAAACCATTGCAATTAATATAATTAATTTTACATTAAAAACACACAAAACACAACAATAGCCTTTATTGGGCACACGTGCCATACAGGATTCTCTCTGTAGGACAAAATAAATAAATAACAGATTAGCATCGTAGTTATATACAAGTATTGGGTATTGGCCTCGACCAATTATCGAGTTGGATCCGGTGTCTGTGCTAAATATTTTGATTGAGCTGACTTCCAGTATTTATAAAAAGCGAATGCAAAGGGTCTGGATTTTACGACTTTTGCCATTAAAACATAAGGCGAATTGCTATTATAGCCGGTCTCTTGACGAATAATTTCTCTTTCTTCTTCCATTGCTGTACAGTAGAACATGTAGTGTGGAAAATCGAGACTAAATTCACCGTTGCATAAGGTGCATTTTATGGTCTTAGTTTTCAATAGTGAAACATGATTAATTCTCTGTACTACAAAAAGGCTTCTTACTTGTACAATGATTCTCTTTAAGGTTAGGGGGATATTGTCATTCAGATAGCATTCCATTGTAGGTGATGAATGAAAGTATTTATAGTGAGAGTAGAGTACTGATTTTCTTATTCTTACATAATCGAGCTGCAAGGACTGATCGGTTGCCGTTCTAATAATTAGGGGGATGTATCTTTGTAGAATATTGAAGTCTGTACATCCAACAAGCCATGAGAAGCCGGTGTTATTAAGTAGCTCTGTTATACTTTTTACCAGTCCGATATTCTGTTTCGAAGAAGAAGAAATTGAAATGTCCCACAAATGTGCCAAACATATTTTAAACAGAATTTTAAAGTTAGTTTTTTCACTGTGATATCAAGAGAGTTTCTTCCTGTTTCAGCCCTCAAAATATAGCCCGGAGTATAGCTTGGAAGGCACAGAAAACGTCTGAGGAAGGTATCCTGGATTCTATCTAGGATTAAAGCTTGATCATGTGCCCAGATTGGAGCCGCATAGAGTAGGACTGTCAAGATCATAGAATCCAACAATCTCATACTTGCATGGAAGGATTTGAGCTTGGACTTCAAAATAATCTCCCCTACAGCACCCATCGCGGCCATGGTCCTGCCTCTATAATTTAAGGCAACTTGAGTGAAAGAAATCGAAGGGGTTAGCGGGTAGCCCAGGTACGTATATTTTGAAGTAACACTTAAAGGACTTTGACCCCAATACCATCTTTCTGAACGCGCCACCTTTCCTCCATTACGGAAAACCATTATTCTTGACTTGTTTTCGTTCAGAGTTAGTAAGTTAGTTTCTAGATAAGTTTTCAGTATATTGATTTTCAATTGAAGGTTTATATTAGAATCACCGATCAAAACAATATCGTCGGCATATAGGAGGAGGTGTATGTTTCCGAAATTGGGTAAGTATATTCCTGACAATCCCGAGTCATCAAATATTTTAATCAAATCATTGATAAAGAGTAGGAATAGGCATGGGGATAGTGGGTCACCTTGGAGCACCCCCGAACGAATTTCAACGAAATGGAACCGCAGCGGTCATGTCTTCATAATAACGTTTAATTAAGTTGACAAATCGGTAAATCAGTCCTATTTTGACTAGGTTTGTCCATAGCAATGCGTGAGGAACCGTGTCAAAAGCCTTTTTTAAGTCTACGAAGAAGGAGTAACCATTGCCTCTTTTCTTCCTTAGGGCAAGTTGGATTACAGATGTCAATATGAAAATATGATCTTGACATGAGTGAGCAGAGATTTTACATTTAAAAAAAAAAAGGTTTAAAGCTTAGAGCTCTTCAAGGGCCAATTTTCCTGGAATAAAACCAACAAGTTTGTGGAAACTATATATTTATAATAATATATTTGAAGTTTGTCCAGAGATAGCGTTATTGACGCTTGGTTTTTTGAGGGTATAAATTCAATTTTTATCTTGTTAGGACATGCACTGTGTAGAATTCTAAAGGTTTCTTATATGAAGTGAGGTACTCTGGTATAGGAGTTGTAAGGCAAAAACTTCAATTCGGATTTTATCCAGGGCTTGACTGTTCTATTGTACCTATTTTCTTGTAGATGCACTGCAGGCATATGATAGGGTCATAGTAAGAACATCGATCATTTGGTCGATAAACTCGAAGGGGGGGGGGGGGGGGTGGTATTTCAGCATTGAGACTTGAGACTGCATGTGGCACTGCTGTAGACACTCGCAAAGAAAGTTGATTTTTCCAAGGGTGCATCTTGAAAATAAAAAAATATTGAATGATGGTTAGGGATGATCTGTGAAGGACATTTCCGGCAGACATATTCTAGGGGCTGCGGCGACTAGAAACGAAGTTTCATTGATGAAGAATGACTTACATCCACTGGTCTAATGCACGGGAGGTCCCAGGAATTGTAAGTTGGTGGGCGTGGAAGACTCCTCCAGACTGTGGAATGTATCGAAGCTCCAGGTTGAACGCTGGCCTCCATTCCAAGAATACGTGGTAACGCACATCTGGTTAAGTTGTATTCTAGGCTGGAGAGAAATACACAATCCGCGATGCCACGGCACTAATAAGTTGAAGAGACTGGGAGGGATTGAATGCCAAGCCAAACCATGAAAACAGAGATATTTGGATCAAAGTAATTACTCTGTATAGGATAATACTGTAAACCCTGTATAACTAATTCTGAGTAGTTTCCAACTGAAGCAAATATCGAGTAGGAACTGGAGGGTTGTTATGACAGAATATAAGTAATAGATTTAAAGCGTACGAGGATGCGTTTCTTATAAAATAAAACGTACTGGCAATGGTCACCTAAGGTACACTATGGGTGACCATTGCCAGTACGTTTTATTTTGGCTTGTTTACTCATGCTGCCTTAAATTGAATTGTATCTTAAACGTGAAGCTTCTTTTGATTTCCCACTTGGCATGCTCGGGGCACGCGGATATTTCTTACTGTTACTTTTCTCACTAATTTGCTAATACGTTTGTTTTTCTTGTATATATGCTAATTTTTCTCAATATGGATATATATATAAGATGCAAGTTTATTTAAATATGATGTCCTGTAGAAGGGTTATTGACCCGAAAGCTCGCCTTTATTAAAACTTATAAGAAACGCATCCTCGTACGCTTTAAATCTATTACTTACTGTGCTGAGAACATGTAAGAAAACATGTACCTATGTTTTCCCACGTGACGCAGCGGAGCGCGACCTTGGCTGCACGGGTGAGTCAGTTGTTATTTTGCTCTCTGTATGGATGGACATTAAAACATGGTGGCAGCGATAACTGGATAAAATACGAACCCGTATATTGCAAAATATCGATTTTTGCGTACCTTGGAAGATAATTCAACATGGCTCAGATTCAACCTCCAGAAACTTTCGACTTCTCGACTCCCAACGAATGGCCCAAATGGAGGAAGAGATTCGAACGATACCTCGTGGTCAGTGGAATGAAGAAGAAAGAGGAGGCGGACAAGATCGATTTGTTCATGTACTTGATGGGTGACCGCGCGGATGATATATTCAGGACCTTCAAGTTCGAAAAGGAAGAAGAGGCAACGAAAATTGATTCCGTCCTCAAGGCGTTCGACAGCCACTTCTGTGTCAGAAAGAATATTATCTACGAACGTGCGAAATTTAATTCAAGAATCCAAGAGGATCGGGAGCCAGTGGACGAATTCATCACTTCATTGTACAAATTGGCTGATAGTTGCGAATTTGAGGGTCTTCATGAGCAGTTGATCCGTGACCGAATTGTGGTTGGAGTGAGGGACAAAGCTTTATCTGAAAGAATGCAGTTGGACAGCGAACTGACTTTGGAAAAGGCGGTGAAAATGGTTCGACAGCAGCAAGTCGACCTGCAGCGTCCCTCAACAAGCCAAAAGGTCAATCAGGTGAAGTTCAACTCGAAGAAACAATCACCGAAACAACAACAGCAGCCTTCGAGGAAGAAGGAGAAGTCAGCCAAAACAAGATCACGATGTCCAAAGTGCGGAGGTTTCACCCACAGGGAAGGACAGGCTTGCCGTGCTGAAGGACAGAAATGTAACCTGTGTTCAAAAACTGGCCATTTTTCAAATTGCTGCCCAGATAAGCAGGCGAAGACTGCGGAAGTCAAAGCTGTTTCTGAACTTGATGAAGAAATTGGTTTTCTCCTGGAGGTCTCAGCTGTGGAGGATTCATCTAATCTCGATGATGATGGAGGCGAGTGCAGGAGGCGATGGACAGCAGAAATCCAAGTGAACGGGAAAAAGGTGAAGTTCAAGCTCGACTCCCAGGCGGATGTTACAGGTGTTCCTCTGTGTCTCTTCAAGAAGATAATGGGACAGCAACGACTAGTGGAAAGTGATATCAACATTAGAGCTGCTGAATTCTCCGAACTTCAGACTGTGGGTATGTTTATATCAACGCTGCGAAATGGCAATTATGAAATCAAGGAGAATATTTATGTCATTCGTCGTTTGAGTGAACCTCTTCTGAGTCGCCGGGCATGTGAGCTCTTGAACCTGGCGAGGCGAATTGAAGTGGTTGCGACGAGAATTAACCCAATCAAGGAATTCCCTGAAGTATTTGAAGGACTGGGACAGATCGGAAACCCTTACGAAATCAAATTGAAACCTGGAGCAAAACCATATGCTGTGCATACTCCTCGACGGGTACCAATACCTTTGATGGAGAAGCTCAAAACAAGATTGGAAGAGCTCGAGAAGGCGGGAATCATAGCACAAGTTAACGTTGCGACTGAATGGTGTGCACCGACTGTGATTGCTGGTAAACCGAATGGCGACATACGACTCTGTGTGGATCTCTCAAGGCTGAACGAACATGTACAGCGCAAAGTGCATCCCATGCCAGTGGTGGAGCACATGCTGGGGCAACTGGGGGAAGCAAGATTCTTTTCGAAACTGGACGCGAACAGTGGCTTTCACCAGATTCCGTTGAGCCCGGACTGCCAGCATTTAACGACCTTCATCACTCCTTTTGGGAGATATAAATACTGCAGAATGCCATTTGGAATCTCACTCGCCCCAGAGTATTTTCAGAGAGTTATGTCAATAATCTTGTAAGGCATGGACGGTGTAATGTGTTACCTGGACGATATCCTGATATTTGCCTCCGACTCCAAGACTCACGATCGAATTCTTCGTTTAGTGCTCCGAAAACTGAAAGAGGCGAAAGTTACACTAAACAAGGCCAAGTGTGTCTTTGGCGTGCCAAGAATTAATTTTCTTGGGCACATACTGGATGAAGACGGTATTCGACCAGATCCAGCGAAAATCGAAGCAGTAACGAAGATGCCTGCTCCGACCGATGTTCATGGCGTAAGAAGATTTCTTGGCATGGTGAACCATCTGGGACGTAAACTCCGAACGACCTTGCCAATTGCACCAGAGAATCTTAATCCAAAGTTGGTGGACTCTCAGACCCTGAAAAGAAAGGAGGGGAGAAGGAGAAAGGATATGAAATCCAGGTATGATCGACGCTGCGGAGCTACGGACATGGAGGAGCTATCCGAAGGTGACACGGTTTGGATTACAGATATGCGAACCTGGGGGATTGTAAAGCAGAAGGCATCGACACCAAGGTCATATATGGTTGATACTCCAGTTGGGACTTTACGTCGAAACAGGTTCCATCTACGAAAAGGAGATACAGTGCAATATCCAGCCGACCCATCGACGCCGACCTTTTCGGGGGAGGAACTGGTTGAAAATGAAAGGACCCCAGTTGTGGATTATCCCTCTAACGACTCAGAAGACGGCCAGATAAGAACCCGGAGTGGACGAATTGTAAAACCTGTGGATCGCCTTCATTATTAATTATATTATGCATTTAAAGTTTGTAATGTATATATATATTTCAAGTCTTAAAAAGGGGGATGTGCTGAGAACATGTAAGAAAACATGTACCTATGTTTTCCCACGTGACGCAGCGGAGCGCGACCTTGGCTGCACGGGTGAGTCAGTTGTTATTTTGCTCTCTGTATGGATGGACATTAAAACACTTACATTCTTTAGAGGATTCCAACCTTCTTTACTTTGATTATAGTTATTCGATAACAGAATATATTTGGATACTCAGCCTATCCTCATACTCTTAGTTAGAAACCATGATGTTTATTCAACTTCTATCTCTAAATTACTGTTTGTATATAATGAATAAATAATTATTATGTATCAAAAAGGGCAATTACTCATTTCTATAAACTCAGAACAAATCTTATCTAAAATTTTAAGATTGAATATTTTCGGTAGTGTTGCTGCTATTTGGTAAAATATCAAAACTGCATCTGGGAACCTTCTGAGAATTTCCTGCAGAAATCTGAGGGCTTAGTAATTTTCGAATGCCATCCATGATCTATATCATGTTTTCTGAGAATAAATCCCATATACTCTGATATTTTAAGGAAATGGGAAATGTTGTGTTTGGATACTGCATGGCGTCAAGTAAAAATCATGTGCTTAACAATGCCATGTACAGGGAAATGCTGTGTTCGAATTCTGCATGGCTTCAAGTGAAACATTAAGTGCTAACAATGCCATTCACAGGGAAATGTTGTGTTTGGATTCTGCATGGCTTCAAGTAAAGCATTATGTGCAAACAATGCCATTTACAGATAAATGATGAGCTTAGAAACTGCATAGCCTCAAGTAGATCATTTTGTGTTAACAATCCCATGTTCAGGGAAATGTGTTTGAATTCTGCATGGCTTCAAGTAAAACATTATGTGCTAACAATGTCATGCACATATAAATGATGAGCTTAGATACTGCATAGCCTCAAGTAGATCATTCTGTGTTAACAGTGCCATGTACAGGGAAATGTGTTTGGATTCTGCATGGCTTCAAGTAAAACATTATGTGCTAACAATGCCATGTACAGGGGAGTGTGTTTGGATTCTGCAGGGCTTCAAGTAAAACATTATGTGCTAACAATGCCATGTACAGGAAATGTTATTTTGGATACTGCATAGCTTCAAGTAAAACATTATGTGCTAACAATGCCATGTACAGGGAAATGTGTTTGGATTCTGCATGGCTTCAAGTAAAACATTATGTGCTAACAATTCCATGTAGAGGTAAATTTTATTTTTGGATTCTGCATAGCTTCAAGTAAAAAATTATGTCCTAACAATGCCATGTACAGGAAAATGTTGTCTTTTATTGTGAATGACCTTAAGTAATACATTATGTGCTAATTATGCCACGTACAGGGAAATGTTGTGTTTGGATTCTGCATGGCTTCAAGTAAAACATTATGTGCTAACAATGCATTTAAAGGGAAATGTTGTGATTGGATTCTGCTTAGCTTCAAGTAAAACATTATGTGCTACCAATGCCATTCATAAGAATATATTGTTTTTATATGCTATGTAAGAAATAAACATCACTATAACCGATTCCGGATAATGGAAGAAAGAGGACTGGAATCTCCAGCGTCTTGGATCCTAGAACAAAATCATACCTCAATAGAAGTTTCTTTCAAGAATTTAATGCGAAATAAATTATCATGGACGAATATTTATATTATATATTTGAGTATATAGTATGCCAATGAAATCGAAAATAGTTATAATCCATATTTTAGAAAACATGAGCTCTGTTTATAAGGCAAGAATGAAATTAAGTCTCGAAAAGTTCAAAGAAAGATAATAGCATAGACACAATTAGGTAAAAATCTTAATATCATAATTTAAATGATGTTCCTTGACTTATTGGAAGGAAAGCAAATGTCATATTCAAGCCATGGATATATTTTTAAACTAGGGCTTTCTTCAATTCATAAAGATTCTTTTTAATGAAAATCATGCTGAGAGAGAAGAATAAAATATTTATTTTTACTAATTATTAATCTCTTAAAATATATGATCTAAGAACAATGGATAAATGTTTCATTTTCTTATCACGTTCAATATTTCATTAGGGTTCATTTTTCTAATAATAATTCCTTCAGAAATAAAGTAAAAGTCAAAGAACAGCGGACATTTGGTGAAATTAATTACAATTAAAAAGAGAGAGAGAAAACCAGGGGAAAAAGATAATATATTTTCACTATCAAACATTAATCTCTGAAAAATTAAAATTCAAATGAATGAAAATACAACGTCCTCAACCATAAAAAAGAATGCCCAGGATTCCCTTTTTATTGACAAAAGATTTTGATGATGGTTAGGATAGAGAGAGATCTGTGAGGACCATCGCTAGTAGACATGTTCTAGTGACTGTGTAATTTAGAGTGGTTGAAACTAAAGTTACAATGATCGAGGATAACTTACGTTAAATGCTCCATGTCTACTGTACGGAGACCCTCAGGAATTGTAATGTTGATGAACTTGGAGGAAGTCTCCAGTCTGGCGCCACAGAATGCTCCGAGATTCCAGGTTTGGCGTCCATTCCAAGAATACATGGTAGCGTATATCTGGTGATGGTGGGTGGAGAGAGAGTCACAATCTGCGATGCCTCGGTTCATTATATAAAGTCTAAGAGGGCTTGGATACCAAATCAAATAAGTATCATATATATATTTTAAATAAAAAAAAAAACATATCCTGACCAGGAGCACATGTGCTTTTCAGATGGAAAAGCACCATCTGGTGGAACAAAAATCAACTAAACATTGATAAAGCCTATTCCCTGAGATTTGGCCAACCCAATTTTTGATAAATTAAGAAAAGCCATCCACGAAATTGGGTTGACCAAATATCAGGGAACTGGCAAAATCAATGTTTAGTTGATTTCTGTTCCACCAGATGGCGCTCTGTCATCTGAAAAGCCCATGGGCTCCTGGTCAGGATATGCCTTTTTTAATATAAACACCTGACCTTTTACATTTTTTTATATTTTCCATATATATATATATATATATATATATATATTAAAATAAAGAAGGCATCTCCTGACCACGAGCACATGTGCTTTTTAGATGACAGAGCGCCATCTAGTGGAGCAAAAATAAACTAAACGTTTATTTAGCTTGCTCCGAGATATTTGGCCAACCCAATTTCTTGATAAATCAAGAAAAGCCAATCACGAACGCGTTTCGCGCTGTTGGCGCTCGTCAGCGTGGAGAAGCCTGTAACCATCTTTTATTTTTTCTGTTGTTTTTTCATGTGTTAAGCGTCTTTACGCAAATTTGGCCTTAAATACCCATTTCTTGATTTTTCGGGAAGCCATTGGGACCAAAAACTCTTTTTGGTCGCAGTGGTTACAGCCTTCTCCACGCTGACGAGCGCCGACAGCGCGAAACGCGTTCGTGGATGGCATTTCTTGATTGGGTCTTGATTCTGAAATTGGGTTGGCCAAATATCTCGGAGCAAGCTAAATAAACGTTTAGTTTATTTTTGCTCCACTAGATGGCGCTCTGCCATCTAAAACGCACATGTGCTCGTGGTCAGGAGATGCCTTCTTTATTTTTAATATCAACACCTGACCCACTTATCTTTTATTTTTTTCTATTGTTTTTTCATATATATATATATATGTAAATAACATTACAATCAATGATGTAAACGATATTATTGATAAATTGAATCTAAAGAAATCTCCAGAAATAGATGATATTTCTAATATAATATGATAATGCACGCGCAAAACAATTTATATAATTAACTACTACCTAAAATATATTAGAAGTGTTGTCTGGATATAAGTTACTATCCTGATGAATGGAAAAGAGAAGATGCATTGATCATTCCAAAGTCGGATAAATCAGATCACAAGGTTTGTGGCAGCTATCGACCTCTATGTCTAAATTCAAATATTTCGAAATTTTTAAAAGAATGATATACAACAAAATCATCGAATAATACGAGGAAATGAATCTTTTTAGTAATCTACAACATGGTTTTACAAAATCTCGATCAACCATAACTGCATTAAGTGAAATAATTCACACTGCTTTAAAACACAAAGCCGAGGAGTATACAACTATTGAAATCTATTGCAAATATTATAAGATAACAATTGCAAATATAATTGCAATCGATGTCAGTGGAATATTTGACAATATTTGGTGGTCAATGGTGGTAAAAAGACTCGATGAGGACATATACCAGCACCAATAATAAAACTTATCAAACCCTACTTCAATAACCGAAATATAAGATTTAGTTACTCTTCGGATGAATTCACTAAAAAACTAAGTAAAGAATGTCCGCAAGGAGGACCTTTATCTCCGCCAATTTGGAACATCATAATGAATGATCTATTAACAAACTTTCAGGTATCCAATAGCGAAATTATTGGTTATGCAGATGATCTAACGGTAATATGTTGGAAAAAAGATGTAACAAATCTTAAGATTACAATTTAAAATTCAATAGGAAAAATAAATATGTGGTGTGGAAACAACCAACTCAAAATATCAAGACAGAAAATAAACTTTTATATTTATTCAACTGTGAAAAATTAACTTCCACGATAATCTTATTGAATCAGTTAAAACCTTTAAAATACTTGGATTGACTTTGAAGAATACTGAAACAATAAAAATTAGATGTTTTGCCTTATTTAGACAATATTTTTGCAAAAACAACTAGAGCTAGTGGACATTTTCTTGGTTTAACAAAATAAAATCGTGAAGTTTTATATTGTAGGCGATCATTAACATTATATAAGACCTTATTTAGAAGCACAATAATCTATGGCTCGACAATCTGGTACCCATATATAAACACGAAATCTAAAAACAAATTGGATTCACTACAGTATGAATTCTCAAAAACTGTATACATGCTTATAATACAACTTCTTTGTATTGTACACATATTCTGGCAAGAATTCCTAAAATTACTGATTTCACTTTGTCAAACATATTTAAAGTTGAAATAGCTTATATAATAGAAATGGTCCAACATAAAGAATGATAATATCTAACTTTATAAATGAATAATTATAAAAATAGTATGAAGATTCTAACGATAAAATTTCAGAGAATGTTTTGAAAACTAAATTAATTCATTAAACTCTGCAATGAAACTGTTTGATTCTTTTGTGATGGCTGTTTTGATGTATGCTGCTCCAATTTGGGCAACAGAGAATAAATATTTTTTGGATCATATACAAGATACATTTATTCGTAGGTTCTTGAATTTGCCTAGATATACACCAGGATACATAATAAGACCAGAAACAGGCCGCGTCTCATTAATAATAACAGCTCTGAAATTGACCTTGAAATACTGGCTGAGGGTGCTGAGTATGGATAAAAATAGATTGCCTTGAATATGTTTAAATAGAATGAAGCAAATATCTTGTGCTACTGGTTTATAAAACAATTGAGCAATTTACTCAATAATAATGGATCCTCGTGGCTTACTTATTGTAATGATTCTGATTCACTAAGGAATGAGATCCCAGGAATATTAAGAACTGCGATAGAGCAAACAATACAAAATCACTTAACAAGAATAACCCAATGAAAGTTATATTCCCACTATAGAGACATATATACAACGTATACCACGGAAGAATATTTCTTAAGTGAACTGACAGGAAAATGTTACCAGATTAATCGCGCAATTTAGAACCCTTTCAATTTTTTTCAGAGAACACCATCTGATTTTAATGAGGGGTGAAGACCTGAAATGCACTTTCTGTGGATCAGGAATAACAATGGAGATGTTGCACTACTTATTTGATTGTGCTGCTCTGTCTGAGGAAAGACGAAACTAAATGATAAAACGGGGCAACTTTGTCCTTCATTTCCGGGACTAATTAATTAAATATCAAAGAATAGGTATATAGCGGTGGCGATATTTGGATTCCACAGGATTATATCCCGGAAAAAGGCCACACAGTGTTCTCTTCATCCCTTGTGAACTGGCGAATCCTGTATAGGGCGAGAGGCCCTAAATAAAAGCTTTGTTGTTGTTGTTTTGAATAATAAATATCTTTCCAAAATTTAACCAGCCAATATTTTTAATAATATATATTTTTTTCACGGGGCAAGGCGTCATTAACATATACTTATATAGAATTGATTCTTCAATCTGCTTATGCGACCAAGAAGATCACAACCCTGAGCATATTTTAATCCGTTCCAACTTGTTGCAGATTTGAGAGTACAATTTCAAATGAACAGTTCCAGTTTAAGCCAAATGGTGTCCAGTAAATAATAATATATAAAGTTTAACAAATATTGCAGATTATCTCAGCTACCGTGTTCCTAAATTACACTAATGAATTGAAAATTATATTTTTAATTAGTATAGGTTTTCATTTTAAAATAATCTTTAATTATATAATTAATTCAGTGGTTAATTATAATAATATATTGAAAATTCTTGATTGATCAAGACTATAAAATAATATTTAATATGCCAATAAACTTTTTCCTTGTATAAATATTGCTCAAGTGTGTAAATTTAAATAATTCTTCACTCTTTTGTGAATAAAATTGCCTCTGTCTCCTTAAAAAAGGATGTTCCACTTCCTTAAGTTTTGTTCATGAGTGTAAAAATGTAATTCTTTTTTAGGAGATCAAACTCCAAGATTTACAGCAAATTGTGAATAAAATTTCTTTGAGTTCAGCTAACTATTTCCTCTATAGATTTCCTATATATTTGATTTTCTTCTATTATTAGAAATTGTTTTTCCTAAAATATTTATTTATGTATTGACAAGTTATTTAGTTTTTAATATATTACCCGTATAAAAGTGTAATATTGGGAGAATTAATGGAGAAGCATATTTAATAAAATTATAATAATATAATCTGGACTAGGATATTTATTTACATTAATTTTGTCGAATAACCTTTCTTTTACTATCTTATAAATATAGCACGAGTTGGAATTAGTAAATTTCGGTTTATATATCAGTGTATATAATTATCGGTTTAAAATCAATATTGATCAGGTTGCAAGATAACATAAAAATTTCTGTGGGTTCAAATCTTGACCAAATATGAGACTTATAGAAGTTTAATTTTAAGAGTTAAAAAAATTTTCTTTTTCTTAGACTAATTAATTCTAGTGATAAATAAAATGTTTTGTGTTTTGATTTATGCATGTCTTCAAGTACAGCATTGTGTGATAATAATGCCATGTATAGGGAAATGTTGTCTGTATGTGCGATGAGAGAAATTAACCACACTAACCAAATCTGGATATATCTGGATAAAGGAGGAAAGAGGACGAGGATATACGAGGTCTTGGATCCTAGAACAAAAATTCCACCTCAAGACAAGTTTATTTTAAGATTTGAGGGGTAAAATATAATTTCATATACGACTAAATATGCCCTATAAAACACTTTTCTGAAATATTGCATATTAAAATGGTTGAAGTACAACGTCATTAACTGTGAAAATATAGAAAACCAACTAAATTACTTTCTTATTTCAAACTATGGCACGAGACAATTCTGAGCGATTTTACTCTAAATAATACTATTCAATGTTATAGATATTTCAATATTATATATTTACTTCAATGGTGTAAATACTTCAACATTATAAGAACATTTCAGACCCCGTGCTTAGACGAGGAAGATCTCGGACTGCTTTCTGAAATTCAGTAATGGATTTTTAACATCCTGTTTGGGTTATTCATCCAATCACAGACTGTCTGTCGGTCTTAATTAAATGTCTAAATAGGATTATTATAATTTTGAATATATAGTGTTTTTACACAAACAATTCATTATAACTTCTCTAGGATAAATGTTCTGGCAAAATATTTATAAATTTATGTAATCAATTATTTGCTTGTTTATGGCTGACGCAGGTTGAGAATTAGCGCGAGTTTGCACGATGTGTCATATGAGGTTGGCGTGGAGGTCTGAATTCCGTGATCATCGGATTATTTTGCTAAGAGCTAAATTTCCTGTTGACTATCAAGTTTTACTTGATTCTTCCTCTGTCTTTTCTATCTTATTTTCAGATTGCCCTATCTGAGCAGGATCCTCTACTATGATCATGGGCATATTTACTCTCTGTTAATTTTACTTTCTCTTAAGAATTTAATTTATCCCCTTCTCTCTTTTCTTCTATAAAGAGTTTTTATTATTATTTTTAATTCAATGGGCTTCTTGTGGCATCTTTCTAGTGAGGAAGCAATGGTTCAATGGATCCTTACACAAATTATTGGTCTTGACGAATAAAAGGATCTCTTATTTAGAATTTGTAGCTTTAGCTCTTATGGCATAATAATTTACCTAAATAATTTCTTCCAATTATGAGAAATGTCTTTTGAGTTCCGTTTGATAGATTGTTCTGAACTCCTGGAAGAAGACGAGCGAGCAGCCATTTCAAAGTATAGAAATATTTTATGTGAATAATCTTATTTTGATATAGATAAATCATTCAAATGATTTTATGATTATTTTATGTGAAAGAGTTTAACAAACCATTGTTATATATGGGGCGCCATTTTGAAAATAAGAAATTTGTTTCATAAAGTGTATTATGTACTTTGCTTTATTGTAAATCTAGGAACATATAGCTATACTGTAGAATTACATACCTTTAATGAGAGATGACTTGGAATGAAGAGAGATAAGTAATGTAGACTGAAATAATTTATTTTTAAAAAATTAATTTATTTATTATTTTAAAAGAATCATACGCGTCTATAATAGTTCCGTATTTTGATAACAGATGGCGCGCTAGTGCATAATAATAGACTTAAAGAGTATAAATAATAGTTATTTATATCTCTTCATAATTACTTCCGAGATCTCCACACGTTGGCCAACGTTATTCAATCAGTCTGGTTCTATAGATCCTCAGTAGAGAGGGTCAAAAGTTTTCACATCAGAGATAACCCCAAAAACGATGACCCCAAACACTTTTTAAAAGTTGACTAACTTTAACTCTATTAACATCATGAAACGCGATATCCCAAACTCAGGGATATTTGCGTCAATACCCTTCACTACATCACAACAAATCGGCTATATACAATCCTTTTCAAAACATTATTTTACATAATTAACTAAAGAAAATTGTCCAAAGAGAAAAGCAAACAACAAAGCAAAACACACAAAGCAAGCATCGCAATTCTTTTCTTTCCAAGTTTCCTTCTCTTTTTTCCAATTCAAAAGAAAGTTGTATATGTATTTAAAAAATTGATCAAAATTTTTATACTTTTCTTTTTCGTCTACAAATTCAACAAGCTGTCCAATACGACCAAATTTATTTTCCCTAAAATCCTGGAAAATTGGGCATTCCAGAAGTTGATGTTTCGAGTCTTGAATTTCACCTCTGCAGAAGCATCCTGGTTTCTTCAAAAACGATGACCCCAAACCCTTTTTAAAAGTTGACTAAGATTTGTTAGTTTGTAGCTGCTGGGGTTGGTGAGTAGGTTGGATGTGTTGCGAATAAATTGTGGAGGCGTAGTCATTGCGACCTTGGACTGGTATACATTATCTTGATGGAGGAGTACCTTTTTCTTTAGGCAACTGTGGCCTATCTAGACCAATACTACCATCTAGTTGGTACTTATATATATTTTTTCATGATAAAAGTAAATATCAGAAGTTTAAGGCTAATTTTGCTGTAAACATCTACTTCCGGCCTAATGAGACTGTTGGATAGAAGTTTTGAACACAACACTCACACACACAAAAACACACACAACACAACAACTACCACAGCTCCAAGTGCACTGTAAGTCATAACTACCTATCTAGGTGGAACTTCTCCTAAATATACATTACATGCTAAAAATAAAGTTTGGAAATTTACGGATAATCTTTCTGTAAACTCTACTTCCAGCCTAATGAGGTTGTTGGGTGAAAGCTCTGAACCAACACACAACAAAACACACACAGCACAATAACAACACAAACAACACATACACAACAATACATAAACAACAACACCGGCATTTCGTCCAGGTTGGGCTGGGTGAGGCCATCGAGGACCCCGTCATCGCCTGGAGGCTGACGCTAATGCAGTGACTACCTGGCTGACTGTAAATAATTATTTTATCGATTTAATTTTTATTCTGTAAATAATGACTAAGAGGTCAATAAAGATGTTTTAATTGTCGCACATACAACAAGACACACAGAACAACAACACAGCACACAGAACAACAACTGCCACAGATTCAAGTGCACTGTAAATCAAAGCTACCTATCACTATCCTTTGTGGCAATTATCCCAAGTATAAATGGTACTAGCAACGAAAATCATATGTAGTCGTTAAACTTATCATTTACGTTAACTCTAGCTTGTAGCACAGACGTTGCTCATCCTGTGTTCCTGGATTTATTGATTTTTATTATGTAGTCCAGATAAATTTTATTCCTCAAAATTTTTCTTTTCAACGTCACAAAACTTAAAGATGGTAATTCTTATCTACTGAGAGGTTCTCTGTATTTACATTGTAATGTAAGGGGTTAGTTGAGGTGTGGTTTAAACCATCGAATTTCAACAGCCACGACAGCAAAGTACTGAGGCTCGTGTCGTGGCTTTGACTGGAGTCTGCTTGAGTACTAAGAATGGTGTCCTGGCTTTGATTTGAGTCTAAAAGAGTACTGAGACTGGGGTTGTAATTTTGATTCGAGTCTGCTAGAGTACTGAGACCGGTGTCGTGGCTTTGACTTGATTCTGCTAGAGTACTAAGAATGGATTCCTGGCTTTTTGATTTGAGTCTGCCAGAGTACTGAGGCTGGTGTTATAATTTTGACTTTAGTCTGTTAGAATACTGAGGCTGGTTTCTTTGTTTTGACTTGAGTCTTCTAGAGTACTGAGAGTGGTGTTGTGGCTTTGACTTGAGTCTGCTAGAGTACTGGGACCAGCATTATAGTTTTAACTCGAGTCTACTAAAGAACTGAGATTTGTGTTGCGGCTTTGAATAGTCTGCTAGAGTACTAAGATTTGTATTGTGGCTTTAACTTGAGTCTGGTAGAAAACTAAGACTGATGTCATGGCTTTGACTTGTGACTGCTTGAGTACCGAGATTGGTGTTGCGGCTTTGAAAAGAGTCTGCTAGAGTACCGAGACTGGTTTTGTGGCATTGACTTGAGTCTACTAGAGTACTGAGTCTGGTGTCGTGGCTTTGATTTGAGTCGGCTAGAGTACCGAGACCGATGTTGTGGCTTTGACTTGAGTCTACTAGAGTACTGAGTCTGGTGTCGTGGCTTTGATTTGAGTCGGCTAGAGTACCGAGACCGGTGTTGTGTCTTTGACTTGAGTCTACTAGAGTACTGAGTCTGGTGTCGTGGCTTTGATTTGAGTCGGCTAGAGTACCGAGACCGGTGTTGTGGTTTTGACTTGAGTCTACTAGAGTACTGAGTCTGGTGTCGTGGCTTTGATTTGAGTCGGCTAGAGTACCGAGACCGGTGTTGTGGCTTTAACCAGAGTCTGTTAGAGTACTGAGATTAGTGTTTTGGCTTTGACTTGAGTCTGGTGTCGTGGCTTTGATTTGAGTCGGCTAGAGTACCGAGACCGGTGTTGTGGCTTTAACCAGACTCTGTTAGAGTACTGAGATTAGTGTTTTGGCTTTGACTTGAGTCTGCTAGAGTACCGAGACTGGTATTGTGGCTTTGACTTGAGTCTACTAGAGTACTGAGTCTGGTGTCGTGGCTTTGATTTGAGTCGGCTAGAGTACCGAGACCGGGGTTGTGGCTTTAACCAGAGTCTGGTAGAGTACTGAGACTAGTGTTGTGGCTTTGACTTGAGTCTGCTAGAAATTTGAGACTGTCAAGAGAAGATGCAGAGAGTTTTTATTCTGCCTTTCTTCAGATGGTCTCCTATATTCAATGTAATTATAAGACGACCACTCTGCCATGTATCTCATAATATTTTCTATATCCTCTTAAGGTAACACTGCTTCGAGCATATAAGGCTTAAATTTACTTTTTCTTTGTGATTGACACCTGCCTCACCTACATCTAATTTTCAAATATCAATCAGCATTCTTTGAACCTGCAGTTTCAAGAGATTAAATCTAAAAATATATGCTAAAAATATCGTTTGAATAATATTTCTCTACTTTTGTTCAACCATGAAATTGCTAAGTGAATAGTGTAATTAAATAATATTGTTTACAAATAAAAAAAAATCAAAACTTAACGAGAAGATGACTGCCACGCCTATTTTGAAATATCTAACTTGTAGGAAGTTTGTGATTCGAATGTCAAAAGATATTTCAACAAATTTTGAACATTATATTTATTCGAACTTGATAATAGAAACAAGCATTGTCATTGGAAGACTCTTGAAACTTTGAATCGGGACTTGCATCGCAATGGAAGAGGCTCTTGGAACTGAAAAAAGGGACTTGTATCATCACGACAGGGCTCTCGGAGTTGAGAATAGGGACGTGCAAGGTCACAGTAGGGGGCTCTTGGTACTGAGATCGGGACTTGTATTAACATGACAGGCTCCTCGGGAGTTGATAATAGGGACATGGGACGTCAGAGTAGGGCTCTTGGAACAGAGAATCGGGACTTGTATCTTCATGGAAGGATTCTCAGAGTTGAGAATAGAGACTTGTATCGTCATGATAGAGGCTCTTAGAACTTTAAGTCGGGACTTGTATCAACATGACAGGCTTCTCGGAGTTAGGAATATGGACTTGTATCATCATGGCATGCCTTTCAGAGTTAGGAATACGGACTTGTATCGTTATGGCAGGCCTCTCGGATTTGGGTATAAGGACTTGTATCATCATGGCATGCCTTTCGGAGTTAGGAATAGGGACTTGTATCGTTATGGCAGAACTCTCGGAGTTGGGAATAGGAACCTGTATCGTCATGTCAGGCCTCTCGGAGTTGGTAATAGGGATTTGTATCGTCATGGCAGGGTACTTGGAATTGGGAATAGAGTTTTGTATCGTCACGGCAAGGGCTCTTGAATATGGCAGGCTTCTTGGAGAGATGGGAATTGGAATGACATTCTCAAGGGGCTGGTTCTAATATTTGAATATTGGCTTTTAGTATCCGAGCTTGAGTCCCGGATTCCAGAAGAGGATCAGGGGCCCCGCTGAGGGTCTGCTTCTCCCTAGGCACACGCCTCAAAAGCCAGCACATCGCCATTCTAACAAGAAATAATTAGATATAGAGTTTCAAATACTTCTGAAAACTATAACAACCCTGCCGTCATGGTAAGTAGTGATAGAAAACTAGGAGCCTAGATGGACAAGGTCTGAAATAACCCAACTACAATGTTCTAATGAACCTTGAATCCTCGCTGGAACTAGCCGAAAGATCAGGCTAAAACGAACGACCAGCCTAGTACTTACAAGGGCCAAGCACGCCTGGACGCTCCAGCTGAACGGACAACGCTAGGACGAACGCGCGAACTAGGCTAGAACAAACATCCAAGAGCATTGAACGCACTAGAACGCACAGTACGCACTAGACCGCACGACGCCTCCTGGACGAGCGATACGACCTAATACGCATGTACGCGATAGATACGAACAACACCCAAGAACGCCTGAACCAACACTAGGACAGGGCGAACGAACTGACGGGAACGCACAGACAAGAACGCCAAACGTCAAGGACGATAGAAAGGACTAGGACTGATTGAATGAACTAGGTGACCAGACGGATCAGAACGAACGAGTCCCTGGAAAATTCGACCAAAATAGTCTGACAAACCTTGAATTCTAGCACGAACTACCCGAAAGGTCAGGCTAAAGCGAACAACCAGTCTAGTACACGGAAAGCCAAGCACGCCTGGACGCCCCAGCTGAACGAACAACGCTAGAACGAACGCGCGAACTAGGCTAGAACAAACACCCAAGAGCATTGAACGCACTAGAACGCACAGTACGCACTAGACCGCACGACGCCTCCTGGACGAACGATACGACCTAATACGCATGTACGCGATAGATACGAACAACACCCAAGAACGCCTGAACCAACACTAGGACAGGGCGAACTAACTAACGGGAACGCACAGACAAGAACGCCAAACGTCAAGGACGATCAAATGGACTAGAACTGATTGAACGAACTAGGTGACCAGACGGACCAGAACGAACAAGGCCCTGGAAAATGCGACCAAACTAGTCTGACAAACCTTGAATTCTCGCACGAACTAGCCGTGTAATCATACTAGAACGAACACCCAGTCTAATTCATGGAAGGCCAAGCACGCTTGGACACCCCAGCTGAACGGACAACGCTAGAACGAACGCGCGAACTAGGCTAGAACAAACATCCAAGGGCATTGAACGCACTAGAACGCACAGTACGCACTAGACTGCACGACGCCTCCTGGACGAGCGATACGACCTAATACGCATGTACGCGATAGATACGAACAACACCCAAGAACGCCTGAACCAACACTAGGACAGGGCGAACGAACTAACGGGAACGCACAGACAAGAACACCAAACGTCAAGGACGATCGAATGAACTAGAACTGATTGAACGAACTAGTAGACTGCAGGGACCAGAACGAACGAGGCCCTGGAATATTCAACCAAACTCTTCTAAAAACCTTGAAATCCTGCACTATCTAGCCGAACGGTCAGGCTAGTACAAACAACCAGTCTAGTACACGGAAAGCCAAGCACGCCTGGACGCCCCAGCTGAACGGACAACGCTAGGACGAACGCGCGAACTAGGCTAGAACAAACATTCAAGAGCATTGAACGCACTAGAACGCACAGTACGCACTACACCGCACGACGCCTCCTGGACGAGCGATACGACCTAATACGCATGTACGCGATAGATACGAACAACACCCAAGAACGCCTGGACCAACACTAGGACAGGGCGAACGAACTAACGGGAACGCACAGACAAGAACGCCAAACGTCAAGGACAATCAAATGGACTAGGAGTGATTGAACGAACTAGGCGACTGGACGGACAAGAACGAACGAGTCCCCAGAAAAGCTGTAACACTAGTTGATTATATCAACTAGTGCGATGGACATACCAGAAATCCCGCGAGAAATAAGGAGATAGACTAGGAAGGAACAGAACAAATGTTTCGGAACACAAAAAAATAATTTAACAAATTGCTATGAAGGAAATAACTCTATTTGCATCCTAGACTGGAAATATCGACTGTCAAGAACCAAGTTGAAATATATCAAAAATAAAAACCAAACTATGAAAACCTGAAATAGAAAAATTCGACTGACATTATCCAAACTAAAATCTATCATGAAGACAAACTTATCATGGAGCTAGAAATTTGAATCTAGTATGAAGACAGAAACTGAATTATACTACACGAACACCTATCACAATATAACTTCATCCACAATAAATATATATACATATATAAATAATAAATTAATCTGGAGCATACAAAATATATCGCTAGCTACCCGGTTGTCGGTTAAGATGACGGCAGAGGCCAGGTTTGTAGATGGCTCCAAGTGGATTCATATCTTGGGAGAATTTTTAAATATGTGAAGATGAGGTTGGGAGTTCCTAATACAATGATGGTCTGCAATCTTAGGTGTTGGAAAGCTGGTTAGATGAAGTGGTTGTTCACGGTTTAATCCTCATCTTGGCATTGGAAACAAATCTATCCCGTTTTAAAGTTTTTGTGTAGTATTTGTAAACGTGGCCAAGATCGGTTAGGATAGTTGGTGAAGTCCATCCATGTTTTATTCTTAGAAGTATTGAGAGAAAAAGTATTGACATAGTTGAAAAATTTCTGGGAATCCTGTTTCAGCAATCCCTGTCAGTCTTATTGCGGACGAAATTTTCGGAAGGTTCGTGAGAGACAATAGTAAGCTAAACTAGCTTTTAGGGTTGTTAGCTTTTTATCAAAATACTCTTGTGGCGTTCACAGAGTTATACATTTGGTATGTACGATGTGAGCTACAGAAGATTTTACAACAAGGTTCGATCCAAGGTACTTCAAGTGGCAAGAAGAACTGCTTGTAACAGTTTGAGGCAATTTGGAAGCTTCTATCCGAGATCTGGATAATTTTGGTTACGCTTGAAGTATGGCGAAAGATTCTGCTTGGAAGACTGAGCAGAATTGGTGGGGTTTGGGGTGTCTTAAACAAAGGCGAAAAGATAACTCCATCTCCTTCTTAAGACTGGGATCCACCAAATATAATACTTTCATTCTGTAAAATTCTATCTACCATGAAGAAAAAGGTAGTGATTTGAGGAAGGGCTTGGGAAGGATTCATTAGGGAATGTTCAAGGTTTTCAAGTATCATGAGAGTATCATTTCGAGAGAAGGGCAGGTTATAAAGAAACACCTGGTAGCTCTGTCGATGGACTACATCTGTTTGTTTTAGCAATCTGTAGTTAATGTAAGAGCCGAAGTATTGGCGTAGTTGCAAATATTCTGGGAATACTATTTTATCAATCCCTAATTTATCGGCCTCTCTATGTATTCTGTGCGGGCTGATTTTTCTTATCGCGGGCGACATTTTAGGAAAGGTCGTGAGAGACAATGGTAATCTATAACTTGGTTGCTAGGTCTGTTAGCTCGTTTCCCAAATTACTGTTGTGACCTTCGACCGAGCAGAGTTGCACATTTGGTGAGTACAATGTAGGATACAGTTGATTTCTTTGAGTTGAGATCCAGAAAATACATAAGGAAATAAGAACAACTTGTGACAGTTTGAGGCGATTTGGAAGTTTCCATATAAGTAGATCTGGATAGTTTTGGTTGCGGGTAATGTATGGCGAAGAATTTTTCTTGGAAATATTGAAGATTGAGGTGCATAGGTCTTAAGGGAAGAGGTGATAAGATAACTCCAATTTCTTCTGTGGACGGGAATCTAATAATATATATATGGTGGTAACATTTTCATTTTACAAACTTTTATCCACTCTGTTAAAAGGGAGGATTAGGAATGAAAGGACTTGGGTATGATTCATATAGGCCAATGTTCGAAGTTTTTAAATACTAGTGGTCTCCCTTTATGAGAGGAGGACAGCTTGCGAAGAAACAGCTGGCAGATATGTAGATGGACTACATCTGATGTCTGTGTCCTCGCAAACTTTAGATAGTTTAATCTACGTGGTTAACAGCAGAATTTGGGCGTGTTAATTCAAAATACTTTGACTTTCAATGCCTTGATAAGCCTTCGACGGATCGACTGGCATTTTAGCACTCCTATAAATATAAGACACTTCGGCCAAAAAGATGTTTTAAAATCTATGAATACCGGCGTGGCAGCCTCTATATTCAACATTTTTAACACTGTTTTCGAGGCTTTTGTTGGATTTCCACTCGGTATCGAAAATGATGCCTTGAATTCGAATGAATTTATTGATAGGGGTGATGTTTTCCTCTGCTACTTCAAATAATAAATACGTTTGTGTTTTCTGTGGAAATCACCTCGTCCTTCTCCCTGCCTGCTATACCATTGAGAAAATTTGCCGAGGGAGTTTATTTGAACAATGGCAAGTAGACGTGGTACTTGTATGATAATAGTAAAGTTATCTACACAGCAGATTCAATATTGACCTATGTGATTTGATCGAATTGGAAGTTTTCTCTTGCATATAGATAAGAATAAGAAGGGCTTAAAGCTGCTCCATATGCGATTCCAAATAGAAAGAGCGTAGCCATAAGCACCGGAGAGAGTTTTTTGTCGGTAAAATAATGAGCTGGATCAGCTCTTCAGGTAAGTTGACGCCTTTGAAGGTTTAATAATGAATTGTCTAGGGACTGGGTCCATTGTGTGGACGGCTGATATTAAAACTAGTGACAGGGGTTTTATCGTCATTATTCAAGTCTTCGTTAATTAAGTTATTGATGGTTGTTAGAGCGTTTTTAGCTAAATAGGAGGCGACATATCCAAATTGAAATAGGGAGAACCATTATATCGGTCTGCTCACCATTGTAATCGATCCAGATTGAAGCGCTCCCACAAATACTTTGGCTAGCGGGTTGAGCTGGGTAATAGTGAGGAAACTGTCTAAAGGATGAGATGAAGTACTCTTTTGTTTGGGTGTAAGGACCAAGAGGCTAATTTTCCTGTTTGAGGGACAATACATAGCTGAGGGTCTTTGGTGAAATTTTTGCCTTTAGTGTGTGCAAGGTGCCTCCTTATGAAAAATCTGAGTCTGTCAGAGCCAGGGAATTCCCTGAGTCCACAATATTGCATGGAGCACTTGAGCGCCAATGGAATCTAATTCTGAGGAGATGATAGGATACATTGTGGATTGAAGCAGCAGAATCGATGCTTCAAGTGGACATACAGAATTTGGTAACATGTTTTTCAGCTGTGTATAGGTTCCACCAATGAACTTGAGTAATGGCCGTTTTCTCTGAGTGGTTTGTTCTTTGGACATATTTATTTGTATAAAACTCCAAGCTACCGAAGATATTATTTATTCAGGTTCTATAATATAAACCATTGCAATGAATATAATTAATTTTAGATTACGAAAAGCTAGGTTTAAAGCTTAAAGCCCTTCAAGGGCCTTATTCTTTGTAATAAGACCAACAAGCTTGCAAAATTATTTATTTATAATGATATATTATAGGTTTATTCAGAGATATCGTTATTGACGCATGGGTTTCGCGGGTGTGAATCCAATTCTCAGCTTGTTAGGACACGCACTGTTGAGAATTCCAAAATTTTTCTAATGTAATATTAGGTTCTCTGGGATAAATATGTAAGGTCAGAACTGCACTTTGGAAATCAGCCAAGGCTTGGCTGGCGTGTTAAACTTCTTTTTTTGTAGATACACTTCGTGCATATGGGAGGATCGTAGTAGAAACATTGATTCATTTGGTTGATAAACTTGGGAAGGGTATTTCAGCATTGACTTTGAGATTTCATGTGGCAGTGAAAACCGACGAAATTCCTTGAAGACACTCGCAAAGCAAGTTGATTCTTCCAAAGGTGCATCTTGATGAAGATAATAATTTTTGGATGATGGTTAGGGAGGATCTGTGAAAGTAATTTCCAGGCAGACATGTTCTAGGGGCTGCGGTGACTAGGAACGAAGGTTACGTCGATGAAGAATGACTTACATCCATTGGCCTAATACACGGGAGCTCCCAGGAATTGTAGGTTGGTGTGCGTGGAAAAAGCCTCCAGACCGCGGAAGGTCTCGAAGCTCCAGGTTGACCGCTAGACTCCATTCCAAGAATACGTGGTAGCGCATATCTAGTGAAGATGGATTCAAGGCTGGAGAGAAATACACAATCTGCGATGCCATGGCACTAATAAGTTGAAGAGAGTAGGAGGGATTGAATGCCAAGCCAACCCATAACAGCCAAGCCAAACCATGATTTGGATCAAAGTAATTACTCTGTATAGGATAATCCTGTAAACCCTGTATAACTAATCCTGAGGAGTCGTAATTCCCAACTGGAGCTACGAAAGAGATGACTGGAGGTTTGTTGTAACAGAATATATTTGGAAACTCAGCCTATCCTCATACTCTTAGTTAGAAACCATGATGTTTATTCAACACTATCTCTTTATTACTGCTTGTATATAATCAAAAAATAATATAATGGTATTAAAGAGTAACTACTCATTATTTCTTTCAACTCACAACGAAAGATATCTAAAATTTCAAGATTGAACATTTTTGTGTAGTGTTGCTGCTATTTGGGAAAGAGTGAGAATTGGAACTTTGAAAATTCTACATCTGAGAATTCCCTGGGGAAATCTGTGTAATTTTCCAATGCCATCCAAGATCTATATAAAGTTTTATGATATTAAATTCAATACACTCTGGTATTGCAATGTGCAGAGAAATTTTGCGTTTGTATTCTGTATGGCTTCAAGTAAAACATTATATGCTAACAATGCCGTCTACAGGGTAATAATTTGTTTGGATTCTGATGGCTTCAAGTCAAACATTATGTGATGACAATGCCATATACAGGGTAATAATGTGTTTGGATTCTGCATGGCTTCAAGTAAAACATTATGTGCTATCAATGCCATGTACAGGGAAATGTTGTGTTTGTTTTCTGCATGGCATCAAGTAAAACATTATATGCTAACAATGCCATATACAGGGTAATAAAGTGTTTGGATTCTGTATGGCTTCAAGTAAAATATTATGTGCTATAAATGACATGTACAGGGTAATAATGTGTTTGGATTCTGTATGGCTTCAAGTAAAACATTATGTGCTAACAATTCCGTGTACAGGGAAATGTTATGTTTGGATTCTGCATGTCTTCAAGTGAAACATTATGTGCTACCAATGCCATGTACAGGGAAATGTTATGTTTGGATTCTGCATGTCTTCAAGTAAAGCATTATGTGCTAACAATGCCATGTACAGGGTAATGTTGTGTTTGGATTCTGTATGGCTTCAAATAAAGCATTATGTGCTATCAATGCCATGTACAGGGAAATGTTGTGTTTGGATTCTGTATGGCTTCAAGTAAATCATTATGTGCTAACAATGCTATGTACAGAGAAATGTTGTGTTTGGATTCTATATGGCTTCAAGAAAAACATTATGTGCTAACAATGCCAAGTACAGGGTAATGTTGTGTTTGTATTCTGCATGGCTTCAGGTGAAGCATTATGTGCTATCAATGCCATGTACAAAGATATATTTTGTTCATATGCGATGAGAGAATAAACATCACTAACCAAATCTGGATAATGAAGGAAAGAGGCCAGGGATCTCCAGCGTCTTGGAACCTAGAACAAAAGCATAGCTCAAGACATGTTTCTTATACGATTTGTATGTTAAAAATATCATAGACTAATATATATATTAAATATATAAAGTATATAAAATGTAAAAGAAATTTATTATTGTTGTAAGAAATAATCTAAGCAAGGATGAAATTAAGTCTCGAAAAGTTCAAAAAAGAGAATAACATTTAAACCATAATATTCCTTGAATTGTGTGAAGTAAAGCAAAGGCTTTATTCAAACCATGGATATATTTTTAAACTAGCGCTCTCTTCAGTTCATGAAGATTATTTTTAATGAAAATCATGCTGAGAAAGAAGAATAAAATATTCATTTTTACTAATTATTAATCTCTTAAAATATATGATCTAAGAACAATGGATAAATGTTTCATTTTCTTATCACGTTCAATATTTCATTAGGGTTCATTTTTCTAATAATAATTCCTTCAGAAATAAAGTAAAAGTCAAAGAACAGCGGACATTTTGTAAAATTAATTACAATAAAAAAAAAAGAGAGAGAGAGAGAGAACCAGAGAAAAAGTTAATATATTTTCACTATCAAACATTAATCTATGAAATATTAAAATTTAAATGAATAAAATACAACGTCGACAACCATAAAAAGAATGCCCAGAATGCCTTTTATATTACTAAAAGATTTTAATGATGGTTAGGATAGAAAGAGATCTGTGAGGACCATCTCTGGTAGACATGTTCTAGTGACTGTGGAATTTAGAGTGCTTGAAACTGAAGTTACAATGTTCGAAGACAACTTACGTCCAATGCTCCATGTCTACTGTACGGAGACTCCCAGGAATTGTAATGTTGATGAACTTAAAGGAAGTCTCCAGTCTGGCGCCACAGAATGCTCCGAGATTCAGGGTTTGGCGTCCATTCCAAGAAAACATGGTAGCGTATATCTGGTGATGGTGGGTGGAGAAAGAGTCACAATCTGCGATACCTCGGTTCATTATATAAAGTCTAGGAGGGCTTGGATACCAAATCAAGTAAGTATCATATATATATATATATATGTTATATTAAAATATTTTTTTTTTCATTTAAAATTGTTATATTAAAGTATTATTCTATTTAAAATTATATTTCATAGATAAAATACTCTGCTAAATCGACCGCCAGAGGTCACTCTTCCCGTATAAAAACTCGTTGTTGTTTGACCCCGTGAGGTCGGCTCAAAACCTTTGTACATTATGTAAATAAACTTTTCTTTTTTTATTCTTACGCCTTAAGCCAGGCAGTACTTTAATCAAATTATGTTATTCATATATATCACTTAGCTCAATTAAAGAAACCTCTGATCAAGACTATTATTATTATAGCCACGACTGCATCATCATTACAATAATCCTCAACATGATCTAAATTCAAGCAGAAAATCATCTCCTTTCTTTATATAAGATATATATATATATATATTTAAAATAAAAAAGGCATATCCTGAATAGGAGCACATGTGCTTTTCAGATGGCAAAGCGCCATCTGGAGGAACAGAAATCAACTAAACATTGATAAAGCCTATTCCCTGATATTTGTCCAACCCAATTTTTGATAAATTAAGAAAAGCCATTCACGAAATTGGGATGATCAAATATCAGGGAACGGGCTAAATCAATGTTTAGTTGATTTCTGTTCTACCAGATGGCGCTCTGTCATCTGAAAAGCCCAAAGGCTCCTGGTCAGGATATGCCTTTTTTTTTTTAATATCAACACCTGACAATTATTTTTTTTTCAATTGTTTTTCATATATATATGTAAATAACATTACAATCAATGATGGAAACGCTATTATTGATAAATTGAATCCAAAGAAATCTACAGAAATAGATGATATTTCTAATATAATATGATAATAAATGTGTTGCAAAACTATTTATATAAATAACTACTATCTAAAATATATTAGAAGTGTTGTCTGGATATAAGTTACTATCCTGATGAATGGAAAAGAGAAGATGCATTGATCATTCCAAAGCCGGATAAATCATATCACAAGGTTTGTGGCAGCTATCAATCTTTATGTCTAAATTCAAATATTTCGAAATTTTTAAAAGAATGATATACAACAAAATCATCGAATAATACGAGGAAATGAATCTTTTTAGTAATCTACAACATGGTTTTACAAAATCTCGATCAACCATAACTGCATTAAGTGAAATAATTCACACTGCTTTAAAACACAAAGCCGAGGAGTATACAACTATTGAAATCTATTGCAAATATTATAATATAACAATTGCAAATATAATTGCAATCGATGTCAGTGGAATATTTGACATTATTTGGTGGTCAATGGTGGTAAAAAGACTCGATGAGGACATAAACCAGCACCAATAATAAAACTTATCAAACCCTATTTCAATAACCGAAATATAAGATTTAGTTACTCTTCGGATGAATTCACTAAAAAACTAAGTAAAGAATGTCCGCAAGGAGGACCTTTATCTCCGCCAATTTGGAACATCATAATGAATGATCTATTAACAAACTTTCAGGTATCCAATAGCGAAATTATTGGTTATGCAGATGATCTAACGGTAATATGTTGGAAAAAAGATGTAACAAATCTTAAGATTACAATTTAAAATTCAATAGGAAAAATAAATATGTGGTGTGGAAACAACCAACTCAAAATATCAAGACAGAAAATAAACTTTTATATTTATTCAACTGTGAAAAATTAACTTCCACGATAATCTTATTGAATCAGTTAAAACCTTTAAAATACTTGGATTGACTTTCAAGAATACTGAAACAATAAAAATTATATGTTTTGCCTTATTTAGACAATATTTTTGCAAAAACAACTAGAGCTTGTGGACATTTTCTTGGTTTAACAAAATAAAATCGTGAAGTTTTAGATTGTAGGCGATCATTAACATTATATACGACCTTATTTAGAAGCACAATAATCTATGGCTTGACAATCTGGTACCCATATATAAACACGAAATCTAAAAACAAATTGGATTCACTACAGTATGAATTCTCAAAAACTGTATACATGCTTATAATACAACTTCTTTGTATTGTACACATATTCTGGCAAGAATACCTAAAATTACAGATTTCATTTTGTTAAACATACTCAAATTTGAAATAGCTTTTATAATAGAAATGATTCAGCAAAAAGAATGATAATATCTAAATTTACAAATGAATAATTATAAAAATAGTATGAAGATTCTAACGATAATTTCACAGAATGTTTTGAAAACTAAATATTTTACCAAAATTTAACCAGCCAATATTTTTATAATATGTAGTTTTTTTTACAGGGGGCAAGGCGTCTTTAACATATACTTATATAGACTTGGTAGAATTTATTATTTAATCTACTTGTGACCAAGAAGATCACAACCCTGAGCATATTTTAATCCGGTTCCCACTTGTTGCAGTTTTGAGAGTACAATGTAAAATGAACAGTTCCAGTTTAAGCCAGCCAAATGGTTTCCAGTAAAGAAGAATATATAAAATTTAACAAAATTTTCTGACTATCTCAGCTACCGTGGATTTAAATTACACTAATGAATTGAAAATTCTAGTTTTAATTAGAATATATTTTTATTTAAAAATAATCTATAATTATATCATTAATTCAGTAGTTAATTATAATAATATACCAAGCAATTCTTGATTGAGAGATCAAGACTATATATAAAATAATATCTAATATGCGAATTAACTTTTTTCTTGTAAAATTATTGCTCAAAAATGTATATTAAAATATTTCTTCACTAGTGTTTACTTCATACTAGAAATAATTTGTCTATATATTTCGAAATTATGTACATAAAATAGTTTAAACATTTAAACGCAAATATCCACATAGGATATAGTGTGTGTCTTTTATATAAAGAAACAACAACATAGAAATCAATAAGTTGATTTTATGATATAAATATTGATCAGGTTGAAAGTTAGATACTATTTGTTAGATGCTCATTCAAATAAAACTTATGATGCACTAGCGCGCCATCTGTTATCAAAATTCAAAACTATTTTAAAGGCCTAAGATTCTTTTTAATATTAAACAATTTCTACTGCCCTTACTGCAATGGAAAAATTAATGAGAGGGTTCACCACTGATGAGCCAGGCCCTCTCATTAATTTTTCCATTGCAGTAAGGGCAGTAGAAATTGTTTAATATTAAAAAGAATCTTAGGCCTTTAAATAGTTTTGAATTTAAATGAAACTTATGTCTTATTAATAGGAAAAATAAATATGTGGTGTGGAAACACCCAACTTAAAACATCAAGACAGAAAACAAAGCTTTATATTTATTCAACTGTAAAAAAATTAACTTTAACGATAATCTTATTGATTCAGTTAAAACCTTTAAAATACTAATATTGACTTTCAAGAATCACCGAAGCAAGAAAAATCAGATTTTATGCCTCACTTAGACAATATTATTGCAAAAACAACTAGAGCTAGTGGACATTTTCTTGGTTTAACAAAATAAAATCGTGAGGATTGGATTGTAGGCGATCATTAACATTATATAAGACCTTATTCAGAAGCACGATAACTTATGGTTGAACAATCTGGTACCCATATATAAACATGAGATCTAAAACCAAATTAGATTCATTACAGTATGAATTCTCAAAACTGTATACATGCTTATAATACAACATCATCGAATTGTACACATGTTCTCGCAAGAATACCTAAAATTACAGATTTCATTTTGTCAAACATACTTAAAGTTGAAATAGCTTTTATAATAGAAATGGTCCAACAAAAGAATGATAATATCTAAATTTACAAATGAATAATTAAAAAAATAGTATGAAGATTCTAACGATAATTTCACAGAATGTTTTGAAAACTAAATATTTTACCAAAATTTAACCAGCCAATATTTTTATAATATGTAGTTTTTTTACAGGGGGCAAGGCGTCTTTAACATATACTTATATAGAATTGGTAGAATTGATTCTTTAATCTGCTTGTGACCAAGAAGATCACAACCCTGAGCATATTTTAATCCGTTCCAACTTGTTGCAGATTTGAGAGTACAATGTCAAATGAACAGTTCCAGTTTAAGCCAACTAGTTTCCAGTAAAGAGGAATATAGAAAATTTAACATATTCTGCAGACTATCTCACCTACCGTGGACTTAAATTACACTAATGAATTGAAAATTCTATTTTTAATTAGTATAGGTTTTCAATTTAAAACAATCTATAAATATATCATTAATTCAGTGGTTAATTATAATAATATATTAAACAATTCTTGATTGATCAAGACTATAAAATAAGATCTAATATGCCAATAAACCTTTTTGTATAAATATTGTTCAAAAATGTAAATTTAAATAATTCTTCACTCTTTTGTGAATAAAATTTCCTCTGTCTCCTTAAAAAAGGATGTTCCACTTCCTTAAGTTTTGTTCATGAGTGTAAAAATGTAATTCTTTTTTAGGAGATCAAACTCCAAGATTTACAGCAAATTGTGAATAAAATTTCTTTGAGTTCAGCTAACTATTTCCTCTATAAATATCCTATATATTTGATTTTCTTCTATTATTAGTAATTGTTATTCCTAAAATATTTATTTATGTATTGACAAGTTATTTAGTTTTTAATATATTACCCGTATAAAAGTGTAATATTGGGAGAATTAATGGAAAATCATATTTAATATAGAATTATAATAATATAATCTGGACTAGGATATTTATTTACATTAATTTTGTCGAATAACTTTTCTATTACTATATTATAAATATAGCACGAGTTGGAATTAGTAAATTTCAGTTTATATATCAGTGTATATAATAATCGGTTTAAATTCAATATTGATCAGGTTGCAAGAACACATAAAGTTTCTGTGGGTTCAAATCTTGACCAAATAAGAGACTTATAGAAGTTTAATTTTGAGTTAAATTTTCTTTTTCTAAGACTTATTAATTCTAGTGATAAAAAGTGTTTTGTGTTTTGAATTATGCATGGCTTCAAGTAGAGCATTGTGTGATAACAATGCCATGTATAGGGAAATGTTGTCTGTATATGCGATGAGAGAAATTAACCACACTAACCAAATCTGGATATATCTGGATAAAGGAGGAAAGAGGACGGGAATATACGAGGTCTTGGATCCTAGAACAAAAATTCCACTTCCAGAATAGTTTATTTTAACATTTGAGGAGTAAAACATAATTTCATATAAGACTAAATATGCCCTATAAAACACTTATCTGAAATATTGCATATTAAAATGGTTGAAGTTCAACTTTAACTAACTGTGAAAATATGAAAAACCAACTAAATTACTTTCCTATTTCAAACTATGACACGAGACAATTCTGAGCGATTTTACTCTGAATAATACTATTCAATGTTATAGATACTTCAATATTATTTATTTACTTCAATGGTGTGAATACTTCAACATTATAAAAACATTTCAGTCCCCGTGCTTAGACGAGGAAGATCTCGGACTGCTTTCTGAAATTCAGTAATGGATTTTTAACATCCTGTTTGGGTTATTCATCCAATCACACACTATCTGTCGGTCTTAATTAAATGTCTCAATAGGATTATTATAATTTTGAATATATAGTGTTTTTACACACATTTTATTATAACTTCTCTAGGATAAATGTTCTGGCAAAATGTTAATAAATTTATGAAATCAATATTTTGCTTGTTTATGGCTGACGCAGGTTGAGAATTAGCGCGAGTTTGCACGTTGTGTTATATGAGGTAGGCGTGGAGGTCTGAATTCCGTGATAATCGGATTATTTTGCTAAGAGCTAAATTTCCTGTTGACCATCAAGTTTTATTTGATTCTTCCTCTGTCTTTTCTATCTTATTTTCAGATTGCCCTATCTGAGCAGGATCCTCTACTATGATCATGGGCATATTTACTCTCTGTTAAATTTACTTTCTCTTAAGAATTTAATTTATCCCCTTCTCTCTTTTCTTCTATAAAGAGTTTTTATTATTATTTTTAATTCAATGGGCTTCTTGTGGCATCTTTCTAGTGAGGAAGCAATGGTTCAATGGATCCTTACACAAATTATTGGTCTTGACGAATAAAAGGATCTCTTATTTAGAATTTGTAGCTTTAGCTCTTATGGCATAATAATTTACCTAAATAATTTCTTCCATTTATGAGAAATGTATCTTGACTTCCGTTTGATAGAATGTTCTGAACTCCTGGAAGAAGACGAGCGAGCAGCCATTCCAAAGTATAGAAATATTTTTATGAATAATCTTATTTTGATATAGATAAGTCATTCAAATGATTTTATGATTATTTTATGTGAACGAGTTTAACAAACCATTGTTATATATGGGGCGCCATTTTGAAAATAAGAAATTTGTTTCATAAAGTGTATTATGTACTTTGCTTTATTGTAAATCTAGGAACATATAGCTATACTGTAGAATTACATACCTTTAGTGAGAGATGACTTGGAATGAAGAGAGATAAGTAATGTAGACTGAAAGAATTTATTTTTTAAAATTTAATTTATTTATTATTTTAAAAGAATCATACGCGTCTATAATAGTTTCGTATTTTGATAACAGATGGCGCGCTAGTGCATCATAATAGACTTAAAGAGTAAAAATAATAGTTATTTATTTCTCTCCATAATTACTTCCGAGATCTCCACACGTTGGCCAACGATATTCCATCAGTCCGGTTCTATAGATCCTCAGTAGAGAGAGTCAAAAGTTTTCACAGCAGAGATGATACCAAAAACGATGACCCCCAAACCCTTTTTAAAAGTTGACTAAGATTTGTTAGTTTCTAGCTGCTGGGGTTGGTGAGTAGGTTGGATGTGTTGCGATAAATTGTGGAGTGTAGTCATTGCGACCTTGGACTGGTATACATCATCTTAATGGAGGAGTACCTTTTTCTTTAGGCAACTTTGGCCTCTCTAGACCAATACTACCATCTAGTTTGTATAAAAGTAAATATCAGAAGTTTAAGGCTAATTTTGCTGTAAACGTCTACTTCCGGCCTAATGAGACTGTTGGATGGAAGTTCTGAACACAACACTCACACACAAAAAAAAAAACGCACACACACAACACAACAACTACCACAGCTCCAAGTGCATTGTAAGTCATAACTACCTATCTAGGTGGAACTTTTCCTAAATATACATTCCATGCTAAAAATAAAGATTGGACATTTACGGATAATCTTTCTGTAAACTTTACTTCTAGACTAATGAGGTTGTTGGGTGAAAGCTCTGAACCAACACACAACAAAACACACACAGCACAATAACAACACAAACAACACACACACAACAATACATAAACAACATACCGGCATTTCGTCCAGGTTGGGCTGGGTGAGACCATCGAGGACCCCGTCATCGCCTGGAGACGGACACTATCGCAGTGACTACCTGGCTGACTGTAAATAATTATTTTATCGATGTAATTTTTATTCTGTAAATAATGACTAAGAGGTCAATAAAGATGTTTTAATTGTCACACATACAACAAGACACACAGAACAACAACACAGCACACAAAACAACAACACAACAACTACCACAGATTCAAGTGCACTGTAAATCAAACCTACCTATCACTATCCTTTGTGGTACTCATCCCAAGTATAAATTGTACTAGCAACGAAAATCATATGTAGTCGTTAAATTTCTAATTTACGTTAACTCTAGCTTGTAGCACAGACGTTGCTCATCCTGTGTTCCTGTATTTATTGATTTTTATTATGTAGGCCAGAGAAAATTTTATTCCTCACAATTTTTCTTTTCAACGTGACAAAACCTAAAGATGGTATTACTTATCTACTGAGAGGTTCTCTGTATTTAAATTTTAATGTAAGGGGTTAGTGGAGGAGTGGTTTAAACCATCGAATTTCAACAGCCACGACAGAAAAGTACTGAGGCTGGTGTCGTGGCTTTGACTAGAGTCTGCTTGAGTACTAAGAATGGTGTCCTGGCTTTGATTTGAGTCTAAAAGAGTACTGAGACTGGTGTTATAATTTTGATTCGAGTCTGCTAGAGTACTGAGGCTGGTATTGTGGCTTTGACTTGAGTCTGCTAGAGTACTAAGAATGGTATCCTGGCTTTGATTTGAGTCTGCAAGAGTACTGTGACTGGTGTTATAATTTTGACTTTAGTCTGTTAGAATATTGAGTCTGGTGTGGTGGCTTTGACTGGAGTCTGCTAGAGTGCTGAGGTTGGTATTGTGGATTTGACTTGAGTCTGCTAGAGTACTAAGAATGGTGTCCTGGCTTTGATTTGAGTCTGCAAGAGTACTGTGACTGGTGTTATAATTTTGACTTTAGTCTGTTAGAATATTGAGGCTGGTGTGGTGGCTTTGACTGGAGTCTGCTAGAGTACTGAGACTGGTTTCTTTGTTTTGACCTGAGTCTTCTAGAGTACTGAGACTGGTGTTTTGGCTTTGACTTGTGTCTGCTAGAGTACTGGGATCGGCATTATAGTTTTAACTTGAGTCTACTAAAGAACTGAGATTTGTGTTGCGGCTTTGAATAGAGTCTGCTAGAGTACTAAGATTTGTATTGTGGCTTTAACTTGATTCTGGTAGAAAACTAAGACTGATGTCGTGGCTTTGACTTGTGACTGCTTGAGTACCGAGATTGGTGTTGCGGCTTTGAAAAGAGTCTGCTAGAGTACCGAGACTGGTTTTGTGGCTTTGACTTGAGTCTACTAGAGTACTGAGACTGGTGTCATGGCTTTAATTTGAGTCGGCTAGAGTACCGAGACCGGTGTTGTGGCTTCAACCAGAGTCTCGTAGAACACTGAGACTAGTGTTGTGGTTTGACTTGAGTCTGCTAGAAATTTGAGACTGTCAAGAGAAGATGCAGACAGTTTTTATTCTCCCTTTCTTCAAATGGTCTCCTATATTCAATGTAATTATAAGACGACCACTCTGCCATGTATCTCATAATATTTTCTATATTCTCAATAGGGAACACTGCTTCGAGCATATAAGGCTTAAATTTAAATTTTTTTCGTAATTGAAACCTTCCTTACCTACATCTGATTTTCAAAATATCAATCAGCATGCTTTGAACCTGTAGTTTCAAGAGACTATATATAAAAATATATGCTACAAATATTGTTTGACTAATATTTCTCTACTTTTGTTCAACCATGGAATTGCTAAGTGAATAGTGTAATTAAATAATATTGTTTACAAATGAAAAAGAAAATCAAAACTTAACGAGAAGATGGCTGCCACGCCTATTTAGAAATATCTAACTTGTAGGAAGTTTGTGATTCGAATGTCAAAAGATATTTCAACAAATTGTGAACATTATTTTTATTCGAACTTGATAATAGAAACAAGCATTGTCATTGGAAGACTCTTGAAACTTTGAATCGGGACTTGCATCACAACGGAAGAGACTCTTGGAACTGAAAAAAGGGACTTGTATCACCACGACAGGCTCTCGGAGTTGAGAATAGGGACGTGCAAGGTCACAGTGGGGCTCTTGGTACTGCGATCGGGACTTTTATTAACATGACAGGCTTCTCGAGAGTTGATAATAGGGACGTGGAACGTCAGAGTAGGGCTCTTGGAACAGAGAATAGGGACTTGTATCATCATGGCAGGATTCTCAGAGTTGAGAATAGAGACTTGTATCGTCATTGTAGATGCTCTTAGAACTTTAAGTCGGGACTTGTATCAATATGACAGCCTTCTCGGAGTTAGGAATATGGACTTGTATCATCATGGCATGCCTTTCGGAGTTATGAATAGGGACTTGTATCGCTATGGCAGGCCTCTCGGATTTGGGAATAAGGACTTGTATCATCATGGGATGCCTTTCGGAGCTAGGAATAGGGACTTGTATCGTTATGGCAGGCCTCTAGGAGTTGAGAATAGGGACTTGTATTGTTATGGCAGGCCTCTCGGAGTTGGGAATAGGGATTTGTATCGTCATGGCAGGGGCTCTTAGAACTGAAAGTCGGGACTTGTATCAACATTACAGGCTTCTCGGAGTTGGGAATGGGAACCTGTATCGTCATGTCAGGCCTCTCGGAGTTGGTAATAGGGATTTGTATCGTCATGGCAGGGTATTTGAATTGGGAATATAGTTTTGTATCGTCACGGCAAGGGCTCTTGAATATGACAGGATTCTTGGAGAGATGGGAATTGGAATGACATTCTCAAGGGGCTGGTTCTAATATTTGAATATTGGCATTTCAGTATCCGAGCTTGAGTCCTAGATTCCAGAAGAGGATCTGGGGCCCTGGTGTTGGTCTGCTTCTCCCTAGGCACACACCTCAAAAGCCAGCACATCGCCATTCTTACAAGAAATAATTAGATATAGAGTTTCAAATACTTCTGAAAACTATATTAACCCTGCCGTCATTACATGGTAAGTAGTGATAGAAAACTAGGAGCCTGGATGGACAAGTTCTCAAATAACCCAACTAAAATGTTCTAATCAACCTTGAATCCTCGCTGGAACTAGCCGAAAGATCAGGCTAAAACGAACGACCAGCCTAGTACTTACAAGGCCCAAGCACGCCTGGACGCTCCAGCTGAACGGACAACGTTAGAACGAACGCGCGAACTAGGCTAGAACAAACATCCAAGAGCATTGAACGCACTAGAACGCACAGTACGCACTAGACCGCACGACGCCTCCTGGACGAGCGATACGACCTAATACGCATGAACGCGATAGATACGAACAACACCCAAGAACGCCTGAACCAACACTAGGACAGGGCGAACGAACTAACGGGAACGCACAGACAAGAACGCCAAACGTCAAGGACGATAGAAAGGACTAGGACTGATTGAACGAACTAGGTGACCAGACGGACCAGAACGAACGAGTCCCTGGAATTCTCAACCAAACTAGTCTGACAAACCTTGAATACTCGCACGAACTAGCAGAAAGGTCAGGCTAAAGGGAACAACCAGTCTAGTACACGAAAAGCCAAGCACGCCTGGACGCCCCAGCTGAACGGACAACGCTAGAACGAACGCGCGAACTAGGCTAGAACAAACATCCAAGAGCATTGAACGCACTAGAACGCACAGTACGCACTAGACCGCACGACGCCTCCTGGACGAGCGATACGACCTAATACGCATGTACGCGATAGATACGAACAACACCCAAGAACGCCTGAACCAACACTAGGACAGGGCGAACGAACTAACGGGAACGCACAGACAAGAACGCCAAACGTCAAGGACGATCAAATGGACTAGAACTGATTGAACGAACTAGGTGACCAGACGGACCAGAACGAACAAGGCCCTGGAAAACGCGACCAAACTAGTCTGACAAACCTTGAATTCTCTCACGAACTAGCCGTGCAATCATACTAGAACGAACACCCAGTCTAATTCATGGAAGGCCAAGCACGCTTGGACGCCCCAGCTGAACGGACAACGCTAGAACGAACGCGCGAACTAGGCTAGAACAAACATCCAAGAGCATTGCACGCACTAGAACGCACAGTACGCACTAGACCGCCCGACGCCTCCTGGACGAGCGATACGACCTAATACACATGTACGCGATAGATACGAACAACACCCAAGAACGCCTGAACCAACACTAGGACAGGGCGAACGAACTAACGGGAACGCACAGACAAGAACGCTAAACGTCAAGGACGATCGAATGAACTAGAACTGATTGAACGAACTAGTAGACTGCAGGGACCAGAACGAACGAGGCCCTGGAATATTCAACCAAACTCTTCAAAAATCCTTGAAATCCCGCACGAACTAGCCGAACAGTCAGGCTAGAACGAACAACCAGTCTAGTACACGGAAAGCCAAGCACGCCTGGACGCCCCAGCTGAACGGACAACGCTAGAACGAACGCGCGAACTAGGCTAGAACAAACATCCAAGAGCATTGAACGCACTAGAACGCACAGTACGCACTAGACCGCACGACGCCTCCTGGACGAGCGATACGGCCTAATAGGCATGTACGCGATAGATACGAACAACACCCAAGAACGCCTGAACCAACACTAGGACAGGGCGAACGAACTAACGGGAACGCACAGACAAGAACGCCAAACGTCAAGGACGATCAAATGGACTAGGAGTGATTGAAGAAACTAGGCGACTGGAACGAACAAGAACGAACGAGTCCCAGAAAAGCTGTAACACTAGTTGGTTATATCAACTAGTGCGATGGACATACCAGAAATCCCGCGTGAAATAAGGAGATAGACTAGGAAGGAACAGAACAAATGCCCCGGAATACAGCAAAACTAGTTTGACAAATTGCTATGAAGGAAAGAACTTTATATGCATCCTAGACTGAAAATATCGAATGTCAAAAACCAAGTTAAATTATACCAAAAATTAAAACCAAACTATGAAAACCTGAAATAGAAAAATTCGACTGACATTATCCAAACTAAAATCTATCATGAAGACAAACTTATCAAGGAGCTAGAAATTTGAATCTAGTATGAAGACAGAAACTGAATTATACTACACGAACACCTATCACAATATAACTTCATCCACAATAAATATATACATATGTGGCAATATAGTGATAATGTGGGGAGAGAGAAATAAGGAAACTACAAGTTTGGAAGATGGGACCCAGCAAACCGAGAGAGAGAGGGAGCGCTAGCGGCTGCCACTGCGGAAAGACCGTTTGTGTCCAACCACCCCCCGACTATCCAAAAATAGACCTCAGGTTCCAAGAAAAGGCCCTGCGGTCGCCCCCTTGGAATGTGACTGTTGGTGTCCCAAATGACCGTACTTTAGCTGCGTTCTCTCTCTCTCTGGTCGACTGTAGATTTACTTTATTATTCCTGGAAGAGCATATATTATGACACATACATATATAAAAAATAATTAATCTGGAGCATACATAATATATAGCTAGCTACCCGGTTGTCCGTTAAGATGACGGCAGAGGCCAAGTTTGTAGATGGCTCCAAGTGGATTCATATCTTGGGAGAATTTCTAAATATGCGATGATGAGGTTGGGAGTTCCCAATATAATGATGGTCTGCAATCTTAGGTGTTGGATAGCTGGTTAGATGAAGTGTTAGTTCACGGTTTGGTCCTCATCTTGGCATTGGAAACAAATCTATCCCGTTTCAAAGTTTTTGCGTAGTATTTATAAACGTAGCCAAGCTCGGTTCGGATAGTTGTTGAAGCCCATCCATGTTTTATTCTTGGAAATATTGAGAGAAAAAGTATTGACATAGTTACAAATTTCCTGGGAATCCTGTTTTAGCAATCCTTGTCAGTCTACGCATTCTGTACGATATGAATTTTCTTATTGCGGGCGAAATTATGGAAGGTTCGTGAGAGACAATAGTAAGCTAAACTAGCTTTTAGGGTTGTTAGCTTTTTATCAAAATTCTCTTGTGGCGTTCACAGAGTTATACATGTGGTATGTACGATGTGAATTACAGATGATTTTACAACAAGGTTTGATTCAAGGTATTTCATGTGGCAAGAAGAACTGCTTGTAACAGTTTGAGGCAATTTGGAAGCTTCTATCCGAGATCTGGATAATTTTGGTTACGCTTGAAGTATGGCGAAAGATTCTGCTTGGTAGACTGAGCAAAATTGGTGCAGTTTGAGGTGTCTTAAAGAAAGGCGAAAAGATAACTCCATCTCCTTCTGAAGACTGGGATCCACCAATATAATACTTTCATTCTGTAAAATTCTATCTACCATGAAGAAGAGTGTAGTGAATTAAGGAAGGGCTTGGGGATGATTCATTAGGGGATGTTCAAGGTTTTCAAGTATCATGAGAGTATCATGTCGAGAGAAGGGCAGGTTATAAAGAAACAGCTGGTAACTATGTCGATGGACCACATCTGTTTGTTTTAGCAAACTGTTGTTAAATTAAATGCCAAAATATTGGCGTAGTTGAAATTATTCTGGGAATACTATTTTAATAATCCTAAATTTATCGGCCTGTCCATGTATTATGTGTGAGAAGATTTTTCTTATCGCGGGCGACATTTTAGGAAAGGTCGTGAGAGACAATGGTAATCTATAACTTGGTTGCTAGGTCTGTTAGCACGTTTCCCAAAATACTGTTGTGGCGTTTAACCGAGCAGAGTTGCTAATTTGGTGAGTATGATGTGGGATACAGATAGGGCTTCCAATCCCGGTACATATTTTCAATCCCGGGATTCGGGATTGCTTTTTCTCAATCCCGGGATCCCGGGATATCCCGGGATTGAAAAACATTTTCGTCTTTATACGCCAAGAGGTATATCGTTTCGTTCGTTATATTTTTAATTTTTTTTTTAAATAGTGCCAATGACGTGGCACTTACTTCGATGAAAACAACCTGAAAACCATATATTTTGCGCCTGCTTATGAACTAAATCATTGCTTTTGGGTTACAGTTTGAAATTATCTGTCAATTACTGTACACACATCTGGAAAAATATTACTGTTCTTGGAACGCTTAGACCACACTTAATGCAGTGTTAGGGCAGTAATCCATTCAAAGTAATACATTACCTTGTAATTACGATTACTTTGCAATACATTACTTTGCAAAAAAAAATAATTGCATTAGAATGTAAACATAATTACTCGTAATTCTATATATAATGATAGCAATTGTGGTTAAAATTACTTGTAATTGTAATTATAGCAAATGTAATCATGATTATTTGCAATTGTGATTATAGAAAATGTAATCATTATTGCATTTTGCCCAACTATGTATTAATGTCATTTTAGTGTCATCATGCAAACTAGAACGTATCTTATTGCATAGCCTCATTAGCTTCTTGCTATCGGCGCTCAATTGTGAAATGGTCATTCGATTGTGATGGCTCATGGCGTTCTTGTAAACTCCATGGAAGTTGCGAATTATCAGCCTGAATTTTCTTACTTCGGCCATTTGTTCCTGTAACGGTTTAAGACGCAAAAGCAATTTCACGCTAAAGTCTTCGACCATTTTCTTTTTTTCTAACTGTGCTTGCGGATTGTGCAGATATTGGAGGAATAAAGATGTTTTATTGCATCGCTCTTCTAAAATTCTCTTTTGAAAAGATTTTTGCAGATCTTTGCTGAGAGAATGAGATTGTGCTTGCAGCTCCTCTAGAAGAAACTTTACTGTTGTTTCTGCAGTCAAAAGCGTAGCGTCGCGTCTACAGATAGCCGCCGCAGCTGCCCGAAATGGTTTCAGTGCGGAAATTACTTGCGTCATGATATCAATATCTTCATCAGTTAGACGGACATTTGCATTCACATCTATTAGCGCCTTCTGAATCGCTGACTTCACACTAAGAAGTCTCTCCAACATGTTCAATAAACTATCCCAGCGCGTTCTGCAGTCGAGAATGAGACACATACTGGTGGAAATGCGATTATCTTGCCGCATGTAGTTCAGTAAGATCTCGTTCTTCAGCGGCGATCGTTTGAAAAAATTCACAACAACATGAGCTTTTTTCGTCATTTCATTTATATTTTTCTTTGAAAATACTGGAGATTGTGGATAAATTGCTTCAGGGAATGAAGGATGTGCTACCTCTAGGCTAACGGTAAATGGAGAAGTGTCCTCATTGTCATCCTCGGAAAGGTCAGAACAAAAACTGGGGCCCCCCTCCATGTATACTGCTGCATACTCTCATTCTAGAGGCTGCTATTTTGGAAATATCTTGCAGAATAACCCTTCGTTATTAGTGCATGAAAATAATTTCAAATCTCTCAGAAAAAAAAAAGACCCGAAATGGAGCTGTATAAACAAAACGTCAAAAGTGTGCTATCTCATCATCTGTTTGATTACCAAAATGCTAGATAAGAAAAATATATTTTTGTGCTGGTTTTCATGCACAAACCAGTAATCCCGGGATTTCGGGATCATTATTTGGCTCCGGGATCCCGGGATACAGATGATTTCTTCGAGTGAGATCAAGAAAATACATAAGAAAGTAAGAACAGCCTGTGACAGTTTGAGGCGATTTGTAAGCTTCCATATGAGTAGATCTGGATAGTTTCGGTTGCGTGTAATGTATGACGAAGAATTATTCTTGGAAATATTGGTGAAGATTGAGGTGCATAGGTCTTAAGGGAAGTGGTGGTTAGATAACTCCAATTTCTTCTGTGGACGGGAATCTTAAAATATTTATGGTGGTAACATTTTCATTCTACAAACTTTTATCTACTCTGTTAAAAAAGAGGATTAGGAATGAAAGGACTTGGGTCATATAGGCCAATGCTCGAAGTTTTTAAATACAAGTGGTCACCCTTTATAAGAGGAGGACAGCTTGTGAAGAATGGGCTGGCAGATATGTAGATGGACTACATCTGATGTCTGTGTTCTGGCAAACTTCAGTTAGTTTAATCTACGTGGTTCGCAGCAGAATTTGGGCGCTTCAATTCAAAATACTTTGACTTTTAATGCGTTGATAAGCCTTCGACGGATCGACTGGCATTTTACCACTCCTATAAATATAAGACACTTCGGCCAAAATGATGTTTTAAAATCTATGAATACCGGCGTGGGAGCCTCTATATTCAACATTTATAACACTGTTTTCGAGGCTTTTGTTGGATATCCACTTGGTATCGAAAATGATGCCTTGAATTCGAATGAATTTATTGATGGGATTGATGTTTTGCTCTGCTACACTTCAACTAATAAATACGTTTGTGTTTTCTGTGGAAATCACCTCGTCCTTCTCTTTGCCTGCTATACCATTGAGAATATTTGCCGAAGGGAGTTTATTTGAACAATGGGAAGTAGACGTGGTACTTGTATTATAATAGTAAAGTTATCTAAACAGTAGATTCAATATTGACCTATGTGATTTGATCGAATTGGAAGTTTTCTCTTGCAAATAGATAAGAATAAGAAGGGCTTAAAGCTGCTCCATATGCGATTCCAAATAGAAAGAGCGTAGCCATAAGCACTGAAGAGAGTTTTCTGTCGGTAAAATAATGGGCTGGATCAGCTCTTCAGGTAAGTTGACGCCTTTGAAGGTTTAATAATGAATTGTCTGTGGACCGGGTCCATTGGACGGCTGATATTAAAACTAGTGACAGGGGTTTTATCGTCATCATTCAAGTCTTCGTTAATTAAGTTATTGATGGTTGTTAGAGCGTTTTTAGCTAAATAGAAGGCGACAAATCCAAATCGATATAGGGAGAACTATTATATCGGTCTGCTAACCATTGTAATCGATCCACAGATTGAAACGCTCCCACAAATACTTTGGCTAGCGGGTTGAGCTGGGTAATAGTGAGGAAACTGTCTAAAGGATGAGATGAAGTACATTTTTGTTTGGGTGTAAGGACCAAGAGGCTAATTTTCCTGTTTGAGGGACAATACATAGCTGAGGGTCTTTGGTGAAATTTTTGCCTTTAGTGTGTGCAAGGTGCCTCCTTATGAAAAATCTGAGTCGGTCAGAGCCAGGGAATTTTCTGAGTCCCCAACATTACATGGAGCACTTGAGCGCCAATGGAATCTAATTCTGAGGAGATAATAGGATACATTGTGGATTGAAGCAGCAGAATCGATGCTTCGAATGGACATACAGAATTGGGTAACATGTTTTTCAGCTGTGTATAGGTTCCACCATTGTACTTAAGTAATGGCCGTCTTCTCTGAGTGGTTTGTTCTTTGGACATATTTTTTGTATAAAACTCCAAGCGCTACCGAATATATTATTTATTCAGGTTCTATAAAATAAACCATTGCAATGAATATAATTAATTTTACATTACGAAAAGCTAGGTTTAGAGCTTAAAGCCCTTCAAGGGCCTTATTCCTTGTAATAAGACCAACAAGCTTGCAAATTTATTCATTTATAATAATAAATTATAGGTTTATTCAGAGATATCGTTATTGACGCATGGTTTTCGCGGGTGTGAATCCAATTTTCAGCTTGTTAAGACACGCACTGTTGAGAATTCGAAAATTTTTCTTATGTAATATGAGGTTCTCTGGGATAAATATGTAAGGTCAGAACTGCACTTCGGAATTTAGCCAAGGCTTGGCTGGTCTGTTAAACTTCTTTTCTTGTAGATGCACTTCGTGAATATGGGAGGATCGTAGTAGAAACATTGATTCATTTGGTTGATAAACTTGGGAAGGGTATTTCGGCATTGAGACTTGAGACTGCATGTGTTAGTGAAGAGCGGGGAAATTTCATTGAAAACACTCGCAAAGCACGTTGATTCTTCCAAAGGTGCATATTGATAAAGATAATAATTCTTGGATGATGGTTAGGAAGGATCTGAAAAGGTAATTTCCAGGCAGACATGTTCTAGGGGCTACGGTGGCTAGAAACGAAGGTTACATTGATGAAGGATGACTTACATCCACTCGTCTAATGCACGGGAGCTCTAAGGAATTGTAGGTTGGTGTGCGTGGAAAAAGCCTCCAGACTGCGGAAGGTCTCGAAGCTCCAGGTTGACCGCTGGACTCCATTCCAAGAATACGTGGTAGCGCATATCTGGTGAAGATGGATTCAAGGCTGGAGAGAAATACACAATCTGCGATGCCACGGTACTATAAGTTGGAGAAGCTAGGAGGGATTTAATGCCAAGCCAAACCATAACAGCCAAGCCAAACCATGAAAACAATGATATTTGGATCAAAGTAATTGCTCGGTATATGATAATCCTGTAAACCCTGTTAAACTAATCCTGAGGAGTCGTAGTTCCCAACTGGAGCTACGAAAGAGTTGGAACTGGAGGTTTATTGTTACAGAATATATTTGGATACTCAGCCTATCCTCATACCCTTAGTTAGAAACCATGATGTTTATTCAACTTCTATCTCTTAATTACTGTTTGTATATAATCAATAAATAATAAAATGGTATTAAAGAGTAACTACTCATTATTTCTTTCAACTCACAACTAAAGGTTCTAAAATTTTAAAATTGAACATTTTGTGTAGTGTTGCTGCTATTTGGGAAAGAGTGAGAAGTGGAACTTGGAAAATTCTACATCTGAGAATTTCCTGCGGATATCTGTTTAATTTTCCAATGCCATCCAAGATCTATATAAAATTTTATGATATTAAATTCAATAAACTCTGGTATTGCAATGTGCAGAGAAATTTTGCGTTTGTATTCTGTATGGCTTCAAGTAAAACATTATATGCTAACAATGCCATGTATAGGGAAATGTTGTGTTTGTTTTCTGCATGTCATCAAGTAAAAATTATGTACTAACAATTCCATGTACAGGGAAATGTTGTGTTTGTATTCTGCATGGCTTCAAGTAAAACATTATGTGCTAACAATGCCGTGTACAGGGTAATGTTGTGTTTGTATTCTGCATGGCTTCAAGTAAAACATTATGTGCTAACAATGCCGTGTACAGGGAAATGTTGTGTTTGTATTCTGCATGGCTTCAAGTAAAACATTATGTGCTAACAATGCCGTCTACAGGGAAATGTTGTGTTTGTATTCTGTATGGCTTCAAGTAAAGGTTTATGTGCTAACAATGTCATGTACAGGGAAATGTTATGTTTGGATTCTGTATGGCTTCAAGTAAAACATTATGTGCTAACAATGCCGTGTACAGGGAAATGTTGTGTTTGTATTCTTCATGGCTTCAAGTAAGGCATTACGCGCTATCAATGCCATGTACAAAGATATATTGTGTTCATATGCGATGAGAGAATAAACATCACTAACCAAATCTGTATAATGAAGGTCTTGGAACCTAGAACAAAAGCATAGCTCAAGACATGTTTCTTATAAGATTTGTATGTTAAAAATATCATAGACTAATATTTATATTAAATATATAAAGTATATAAAATGTCAAAGAAATTTATTATTGTTGTAAGAAATAATCTAAGCAAGGATGAAATTAAGTCTCGAAAAGTTCTAAAAAAGAGAATAACATTTAAACCATAATATTCCTTGAATTGTGTGAAGTAAAGCAAAGGCCTTATTCAAACCATGGATATATTTTGTAACTAGCGCTTTCTTCAGTTCATGAAGATTATTTTTAATGAAAATCATGCTGAGAGAGATTGTTAGGTTATTCAGTGATTGAATATATCATCATCACAAGTTAATGTTTTGGTTCATGGAGGATATGTAAAACAACATATTACTGAAATGGATATATAATAAAGTTACGTCTTCATGATAGGTTAGAGATTCGTTGTTTTGTACAAGACACTAACAAATCAAACATGGTGTCAGAAAAGTGATTGGAAAACAAACGAAAAAAAATATCGCGGTAAGTTCAATTTTACGTTAAGACTAATAAAATAATAAATAAGCCTTATCGTATATTACATAGACAAAAGATATGTATTTACAAATACCGCCACCTGAATCAGTTAATTTCAGAGGAAATATAGAAGAAAACTGGAGATATTTCAAACCGCATTGGCGTAACTTTTCAATAGCAACAGGGTTGGACAATAAAGAAGACAAATTAAAAGTTGCAACCTTATTGTCTATTATAGGCAAAGAAGCTTATAATATATTTGAACATCTCGATCTTTCAGATGAACAAAGAAATAACTCAGATGAGATAATAAATGCATTGACTCAGCATTTTACACCAAAAATTAACATTATTTATGAAAGATCAATTTTCAACCAAACAAATCAAGAAACAAATGAAAGTATTGAACAATATATATGTAGATTAAGAAAATTGTCTTCCACATGCAATTATGGTGCAATGACTGAAGAAATGATCAGGGATAGGTTAGTTTTGGGAATAATTGACAAGCAAACCAAAAGACAGCTGATCAGTGATCCTCAACTAACATTGCAAAAAGCTATTGATGTGTGTAAGGCTAATGAAAGCGCTAACAAACAAATTGAAAACTTAACTAAAAACACTCAAGAGGAGGTAAACAAATTGAATATAAGAAAGAAAACAGTCAATCAAAATAAAATGAAAAAGAACATTCCTTGTAGATATTGTGCAACATTCCATGAGCACAATAGACAAAAATGCCCTGCATGGAATCAAACCTGCAGAAAGTGTAACAAAAAGAATCATTGGGCAAAAGTTTGCAAATCCAGAATGAGAACAGTTCAAAGCCTTGAATCTCAAAACTCCAATGATGAACAAGAAGATTTTTATTCTTTAGAATATGTCTCAGAAATTTCTGCTAGAAAATTGATGACTAAATTAGAATTAGAATTGAATGGATACAAGGAAAGCATAATTTGCCAAATAGATACAGGAGCAACTGTCAATGTTTTAAATTCTGCAGATATATGCAAAATCATGCAAGATGGCAATCCTTCTCTTAAACCAAGCTACATCAAACTAAGATGCTATGGAGGAGAAATATTAAAGCCAAGAGGACAAATCAAAATCAACTGTTCCCACCAAAGCAAGCAACATCCTATAGTGTTCCAAGTGCTAGATCATTGGGTACAAACCTATTCTAAGTGCTGAAACTTGCCAGAAATTGAATTTAATAGAAATTAAAGCTGACTTATGCAAAATTGAATCCACATGGACAAAACAAAATAACCTTCTAGATAAATATAAAGACATATTTGAAGGCATTGGATGCTTACAAGGGGAATACAAACTAGAAACAGATCCTACAATCAAACCCATCAAGCAAGCACCTAGAAGAGTACCTATTACCTTAAGAAAAGAATTAAAAGAAAAATTGATTGACATGGAAAAGAAAAATATCATTGCCAAAGTTGATTATCCAACAGACTGGATTAGCAATCTAGTGCTAGTAAAGTCAACTAAGAAGTTAAGAATATGCATTGATCCTCGAGAATTAAATGTCGCCTTGAAAAGAGCTGAATACCCAATACCGACAATTGAGGAAATAATACCAAATCTTCAAAATGCCAAAATATTCACAGTAGTGGACACTAAAGATGGTTTTTGGAATGTGAAGCTCTCTGATGAATCATCGAACCTTACAACATTCTGGACTCCCTTTGGAAGATACACATTTCTTCGAATGCCATTTGGATTAAAGACTGCTTCTGAAGAATACCAAAGAAGACTCTATGAAATCTTCCAAGGTCTTGAAGGAATTGAAATAATAGCTGATGACATTCTGATTTTGGGAAAAGGTGACTCATATGAAGAAGCACTGAAGGATCATGATAGAAATCTTGAAAATCTTTTCAAGACAGCCAGACAAGCTAATTTGAAATTCAACATCAATAAAGTCAAGCTCAGACTAAAAGAAGTAAAATATCTAGGACATATAATAACTCCACATGGATTAAAGCCAGATCCAGAAAAAGTTAAAGCCTTAAAAGAAATGCCTCATCCAGAAAGTATAACAGAACTCAAAAGTTTCCTTGGTTTTGCAACATACCTATGTAAATTCATGCCAAATATTTCAATGATTAGTGAACCTTTGAGAAAATTGACAATGAAAAATTCAACATGGTCATGGAGCAAGAATCATCAAGCTGCATTTGAACAAATCAAAGATCTAGCCTCAAAAGCACCAATTTTAAGATATTTTGATGCGGACAAATCTATAGCTATACAATGCGATGCAAGTAAACATGGACTTGGAGCTACCCTACTACAAGAAAGCCAGCCAATAATTTTTGCATCTAGAAGTCTAAGCAAGACTGAGCAAAACTATGCTCAGATAGAAAAAGAATGTCTTGCAATTGTTTTTGCATGCGAAAGATTTCATCAGTACATTTTGGGCAAAGGTCAAGTGATTGTGCAAACTGATCACAAGCCTCTTTTGTCAATATTTAAGAAATCTATTCTAAAAGCGCCACAAAGACTCCAAAGAATGCTTTTGAGACTGCAAAGATATAACTTAGAACTAGAACATGTCCAAGGATCTCAAATGCATTTGGCGGACATCTTTTCAAGAGCTTGCATCAAAGATGTAAGGAATGAAAATCTGAAATATGATGTGTATCCCATTGACATCATTTACAAAGAAATTGCCACAGTCAATGTTATGGAAACATTAAGTGTATGCAGTGACACTGTCCTGAGAATTAGAGAAGAAACATCATCTGATCCTATTCTGTGTGAAGTGAAGAAACTTATTCTAAATGGATGGCCACCAAATAAAAATCAAACTTCAATGCTAACCAGAGAATATTGGAATTTTAGAGAAGAATTAACAGTTCAAGATGGAATCATACTAAAGAATGATAGAATTGTAATTCCAAATAAATTAAGAGCAGAGATGATAATGAAAACCCATCAAGGACATATTGGAATTAATTCAAGTATGCGAAGAGCAAGAGACAATATCTTTTGGCCAGGAATGAATGCACAAATAGGGCAAGAAATTGAAAATTGTTGTATTTGTCTATCAAATTCACAGAATCAAGTGAGAGAACCAATGAAATCTCACAAAATTCCAAATTATCCCTGGGAAAGAATATCTCTTGATATATTCGAAATCTTCAAACAGAATTACTTAATAATAGTGGATCATTACTCAGATTTTTTTGAAGTTGAATGCCTAGAAAATACAACATCTGAATACATAATTGAATGCTGCAAAAGACAATTCAGCAGATATGGAATTCCTGAAATTATAGTCTCAGACAATGGAAGGCAATTTACATCGACTGAATTTCAAAAATTCAGCAAAGAATGGCAATTTCAACATTCTACATCATCACCACTTCACAGTCAGGGAAATGGAAAAGCTGAAGCGGCAGTTAAAATAGCCAAAAACTTACTGAAGAAATCTAAACAAGAAAATAGTGAATTTTGACAAAATTTGTTAAATTGGAGAAATACACCCACTATAGACATAGATTCAAGCCCAGTACAAATAATCATGTCTAGAAGAACGAGAGCTATACTGCCAATTCACCCAAATTTACTTAAACCATCAATTCCAGAAAATATTCCAGATAAAATATCCATCAAAAGACAACAGGCAAAATACTACTATGATAGAAAATCTAAAAATTTACCAGACTTAGACATAGGACAAGAAGTGTATGTCAGAACACCCAATACCACCCCATCATGGTCCAAAGCTAACATCACAAATGAACACAACACAAGATCCTATGATGTGAATATTCATGGTAGAACCTACAGAAGAAATAGAACCTGGATTAAACCACAACAGGCTTCAGCAAATCAAAAATCTACAAACAATCAAGAAGAAGGAAGAAAAGAAAGCATTGATCAAGAACAAACTGTATCAAATTGCTTACCATCTACTTCATCAGCAGGAGGAGACAACATTGTGAAAAGAACCCGAATTGAAACTACCGAATGCAGAATCCAATCAAAGAGTGACAGCCCCACGGTAAGTGAACCTGAGAATGCTGCATCAGAGACTAGAACCAGATCAGGTCGACTGGTGAAAAAACCAAGTAGATTTAAAGACTAGTGAAAAAAGTGAAGATGTTAGGTTATTCAGTGATTGAATATATCATCATCACAAGTTAATGTTTTGGTTCATAGAGGATATGTAAAACAACATATTACTGAAATGGATATATAATAAAGTTACGTCTTCATGATAGGTTAGTGATTCGTTGTTTTGTACAAGACACTAACAAATCAAACAGAGATGAATAAAATATTTATTTTTACTAATTATTAATCTCTTAAAATATATGATCTAAGAACAATGGATAAATGTTTCATTTTCTTATCACGTTCAATATTTCACTAGGGTTCATTTTTCTAAAAATAATTATTTCAGAAATAAAGTAAAAGTCAAAGAACAGCGGAAACTTTGTAATATTAATTACAATTTAAAAAAAAAGTGAGAGAGAGAGAAAACCAGAGAAAAAAGTTAATATATTTTCACTATCAAACATTAATCTATGAAATATTAAAATTTAAATGAATAAAATACATCGTCGTCAACCATAAAAAGAATGCCCAGAATGCCTTTTATATTACTAAAAGATTTTAATGATGGTTAGGATAGAAAGAGATCTGTGAGGACCATCGCTAGTAGACATGTTCTAGTGACTGTGGAATTCAGAGTGGTTGAAACTAAAGTTACAATGATTGAGGATTACTTACGTTAAATGCTCCATGTCTACTGTACGGGGACACCCAGGAATTATAGGTTGAAGAACTTGTAGGAAGGCTCCAGTCTGGCGCCGCGGATTGCTCCGAGATTCCAGGTTTGGCATCCATTCCAAGAATACATGGTAGCGTACATCTGGTGATGGTGGGTGGAGAGAGAGTCACAATCTGCGATGCCACGGTTCATTATATAAAGTCTAGGAGGACTTGGATACCAAATCAAGTAAGTATCATATTGTTGCACCAGGCTGCGGCTTGGCAGACTCTTCAGCCTTGATTCTCTCCTGTGCTGGGTCTTGCATCTTACCAGAGCGTGTTTCAACCATCCTACAAATTTATAAAAGGGAATAATGAGATAAGTCTACTTTTAGTAGCCTCCAGAATACTTTATTTATTTTCTCACATCAAAGAGAGCAGTGAAGTCACACGTGTACCTAAATACAAATGATGACAATCTAAATAATCTGTGTTTTAAATAAATATCAGAATATTTTATATAAAAATAAATAAATATATAATTTAAATTTCAAATATATTAAAAATAATATAAGAAATACGCCATTAATCATGATGTAACACTTCCCCCTCTCCAGAGGTCGTCACGTCCTCGTGAGTTACCTCATCAATTCTCTCAAAATAGGGTTTGAGTCTTGAGACATGGACAATCAATGGGTCTTGGCCAGGATTATCTTTTGGCTCAATTAAGTAATTTACGTTAGACAGCTTCTTTAATATTCTATATGGGCCAAAATATTTTCTCAGTAGTTTCTCACACTTTCCTATTTTCCTAATTGGTGTCCAAACTGCTACTAATTCTCCTGGTTCGTAGCTTCTTTCCATGTGTTTCTTGTCATAGTTCTTTTTCATTCTTTCTTGAGTCTTTATTGTGTTGTTAATAACTAATTTTCTTGTTCTGTTTATTTTGTCTAAGTGATGTTTTATGTATTCATCATAATCATCTTTGTCAATGTCCACCGAGATATTCCTGTCGTCCAAAAGAGACGTGGGTTCTCTTCCAAACATCAGGAAAAAGGGAGAATATCCTGTGGTTTCCTGAATTGTAGTATTGTAAGCGTGAGTGATGAATGGGAGTATCTCGTCCCAATTTTTCTGATCAGTGTTCACATACATACTGAGCATATTGATCAATGTTCTATTTAACCGCTCTGTCAATCCATTAGTCTGGGGATGATAGCTCGTTGTGAAGCAATGTTTAATCTTGCACGTTTTCATCACCTCTTTCATTAAATTACTGGTAAATTGAGAGCCTCTGTCACTAATAAGATATTGTGGGGCTCCGTGCCGAAGAAAAATATCCTCTACTAGAAATTTAGAAACTTCTTTCACTGTTGCTTCCGAGACTGCTCTTGTTTCTGCATATCTAGTGTAGTAGTCCGTCAGCACGATTATCCATTTTTTCTTGTTTTTCGTAGATGGTAGTGGACCAACAAAGTCAATTCCAATTCTTTCGAAAGGAAAGTTGGCTGGGGGGATGGGCTGTAGTAGTCCAGAAGGTAATTGGTTTGAGCCTTTCCTACTTTGGCAAAGGTGACACGTCTTAACGAATTCTGAGACATCCTTTAGCATGGATGGCCAAAAGTATTTACTCTTTATTCGGTACATGGTTCTGGCGACGCCCAGATGGCCATTCGACATATGATTGTGATATTCTTTCATAATTTCTCTCTTTTTATTCTCTGGAACCACAAGCAACCACGCCCTGCCTTCAGGGTTCGGGTTTTTCTTAAAGAGGCATCCATCTTCTTCTTTAAAGTTTTGCGCAATTGATCGCCTGCTTCCATTAAGGTTTTTCTTAACACTTTCGATAAATTTATCCTCTTCGTCTGTTATTTGATTTAAAAATAGCCTTTCAAAATCCTCATCCCAATCAGTTTCTGGTAAGGGCCCCCTAGATAAGCCATCGGCGTCCAGATGCTTCTTTCCCGATTTATGTATTATATCGAAGTCATATTCTTGAATTTTCAATGCCCATCTTGCCAATCGACCTGTTGGATCCTTCAAGTTTTTGAGCCAGCATAAGGCGTGATGGTCTGTTACTATTTTAAAGTGTCTTCCATAAAGGTAGGGTCGTAATTTTGACATTGACCAGACAACGGCCAGACATTCTTTTTCAGTGGTTGAATAATTTTGCTCCGCCTTACTTAGGGTACGACTCAAATATGAGATCACCTTCTCTTCACCACCGATGTCTTGGACAAGTGTTGCACCTATGCCGATGTTGGACGCATCAGTATGAACATAAGTAGGTGCATTTGGATTGAAGTGACCTAAAATTGGTGGACTTAATAGTGCTGTTTTTAGGGTTTGAAACGCTTCCTCTTGTCTTCCTGTCCAGGTAAATGATACACTTTTTTTTATAAGGTTGGTCAAAGGGTCAGCAATTTTTGAAAAGTCTTTGATAAATTTTCTATAATATGAACACATTCCCAAAAAGGATTGTACTTCTTTGACCTTTTTGGGCCGAGGAAAATTTCTGACAGCTTTGATGTTATGTTCCGCGGGTTTTATACCATGTTTGCTCGTTATATAGCCGAGAATCTCCAATTCTTCAAAAGCAAATCGGCATTTTTTGTCGTTTAACCTTAAATTAGATTCACGAAAACATCTAAAAACAGCTTCAAGTCTTTTGAGGTGCGTTGGAAAATCCGGGCTATATATGATAACATCATCCAGATAACACAAACAAATTTGCCATCTCAGATTTCCAAGCATATTCTCCATATTTCTCTCAAAGGTAGCAGGCGCGTTACAAAGTCCAAAAGGCATCACGTTGAATTCATATAATCCATGCGCTGTAGTGAAAGCTGTTTTCTCTTTGTCTCTTTCTTCGACTTCAACTTGCCAATATCCAGATCTGAGGTCTATTGCTGAGAAGTGTGTAGATCCTTGGAGAGTATCCATAACTTCGTCTATTCTAGGGATCGGATAGACATCTTTTACTGTCACATTATTCAGTTTTCTGTAGTCCACACAAAATCTGTATTTACCATCTCGCTTCTTGACCAATATTACTGGAAAAGACCAGGGGCTAGAAGATGGCCTAATTATGCCTTCTGTAAGCATCTCGTCAATTTGCTCTTTTATAATATCTCGTTCTTTAGCACTTACCCGGTAAGGCTTGTGTTTAATTGGCTTCGCGTCTTCTGTGTCTATCCGATGTTTTGCCAAATTGGTTCTCCCTAATCTCGATGAAAAAAGATCTCCATACCTTTCTAAAACTTGTTTTAACTCCTTCTGTTCCTTTGGTGAAAGATTTTCGTTTATTTGGAATCTAGGTTCTTCGTTCTTTTCTACCTCTCTTTCTCGACTCACATTTATTTTCGCTGGTCTACTTCCAAAAGCCAATGTTTAGTTTTTCATTATTTTTAACGGTCGCGGATACGGATTAGTTATCCAGATGTGTGTTTCCCTATTTATAACATTGATCAAGCTTCTTGCTAGACGAAGTCCATTTGTTTGAAACATTTTGCTGCTCTCTTCGATAATATATTCTCCATCCTCTGTTTCTACCAATGCCTTGATCAATTTCATGGAACATTCCGGTACAATGGAATCCTTGGCACTCTTTATTTTCAACCTTTCAAAATTGATTTCGTCATGATTATTCGTCAAATCATATTTTATAGTTTCTTGCTTACAATCTATTTTTGCGTTCATTTTCTTAAGGAAATCTCTCCCAAGAATTAATGTCCGTAAATGCGTTTTCAATATCACAAAGTTGTGTGATAATGTTTCGTCATCAATTTTTATATTTAAAAATATACTTCCTACCATGTCCAATTTTTTTCCATCGGGTCCTGCACAAATTTTTGCGAGTTTACTTATACCATGGCCTGTATCGAGGGCCGTTCTGAGGTCGACCACTGAGAGGTGAGCACCTGTATCAACCAAAGCTTCAAAAGTCCCTATCTTGTCCACATTAATTTTTAATTTGTATTTAGGGTCCAACTTCTTGATTCCGTTTATGGTCGACTTGCTTTGATTGACAGATTCAGGCGCGACGCTTAGTTTAAATCTTCCAACACGGAATATCTATTCCGGGTAGGAATATTTGTCTGTGTGCTATGACATACATCAGCATAAAGCCGAGGTCCTGATTTCTCTGATATTTCATTCATTTGGCATTTTTCTTCGACCTTCTCTTGGGTATCTGCTGGATCCTCTTCTAGGATTCTTATAAACTTGACCCTACAATAACGGGCCACGTGCCCTGGCTTGTTACATTTAAAGCAGATTGGTCTTCCATCTTCCGTCCTATTTTTGCTCACTTCTTGGCTTTTATTGTAAGTGTTTCTCTGAAGGTTTGGTTTCGGCACAAAGTTAGGATTATAAGGACGTCTAGGGGTAGAGGGCTGGGGAAAGTTGTTTCGATACTGTCTGGGGGTAGGAGGGGAGTCGTTCTTGTAATTATTGGAAACAGGGGCTTGGGGCCTGGAAGTGGTCTGGTAGTTTCGTGCGGCAGTCGGCGGCACGTACCTCGATTGTTGTTGGGGTCTAGAATAGCGTGGACCGTTATATAGGTTTCTGGATTTCTCCACACGTTCCCGATACTTCTTTTCAAAAGAATCCATTTTCTTGCACACGACAAGAAGGTCATCGGTCGTTTTAGGAGGGTTCAGGTAGAGCGCGAATGAGTACTCTTTTTTCAGTCCTCCAATAACATGTTCAATTTTTGTTTCTTCTTCCATTGCGGGGTCAACCTTGTTGCACAACACTAGAATGTCTTCCGCGAACCTGATTGCTGGTTCATTCCAGTGTTGCATTCTGTTGAGCTTCATTCTAAGTTCTTCTTTATTCGCGTCCAAAGAAAAATCCTGAATGAGGCGGATTTTAATATTTTCCCAGCTCGTGAAACTAGCTTTGTGTAAATTCAACCAGGTTTTAGCGCTTCCCGTCATGTTCATGGCGGCATAACGAGAGATAATGTAGTCTGCCCAATGGTACAAGAAGCCAATTTATTCAAGAGATTCAATCCATGGGCGAGGGTCTTCCGTTCCATCATACTTGGGGATGTCGATGTTGGGATTCAGGACAACTGGGTCGGAACTAGCATCTCTACCAATTGTTGCACCAGGCTGCGGCTTGGCAGACTCTTCAGCCTTGATTCTCTCCTGTGCTGGGTCTTGCATCTTACCAGAGCGTGTTTCAACCATCCTACAAATTTATAAAAGGGAATAATGAGATAAGTCTATACTTTTAGTAGCCTCCAGAATACTTTATTTATTTTCTCACATCAAAGAGAGCAGTGAAGTCACACGTGTACCTAAATACAAATGATGACAATCTAAATAATCTGTGTTTTAAATAAATATCAGAATATTTTATATAAAAATAAATAAATATATAATTTAAATTTCAAATATATTAAAAATAATATAAGAAATACGCCATTAATCATGATGTAACAATATATATATATATATATTTAAAATAAAAAAGGCATATCCTGACCAGGAGGACATGTGCTTTTCAGATGGAAAAGCACCATCTGGTGGAACAAAAATACACTAAACATTGATAAAGCCTATTCCCTGAGATTTGGCCAACCCAATTTTTGATAAATTAAGAAAAGCCATCCACGAAATTGGGTTGACCAAATATCAGGGAGCTGGCAAAATCAATGTTTAGTTGATTTCTGTTCCACCAGATGGCGCTTTGTCATCTGAAAAGCCCAAGCGCTCCTGGTCAGGATATGCCTTTTTTTTAAATATCAACACCTGACAATTTTATTTTTTTCAATTGTTTTTCATATATATATATATGTAAATAACATTACAATCATTAAGGTAAACGCTATTATTGATAAATTGAATCCAAAGAAATCTCCAGAAATAGATGATATTTCTAATATAATGTGATAATACACGCAAAACAATTTATATAATTCCACTATTAACTTAAATATATTAGAAGTGTTGTCTGGATATAAGTTACTATCCTGATGAATGGAAAAGAGAAGATGCATTGATCATTCCAAAGCCGGATAAATCAGATCACAAGGTTTGTGGCAGCTATCAATCTTTATGTCTAAATTCAAATATTTCGAAATTTTTAAAAGAATGATAAATAACAAAATCATCAAATACTACGAGGAATTGAATCTATTCAGTAATCGTCAACATGGATTTACAAAATCTCGATCAACCATAGCTGCATTAAGTGATATAATTCACACTGCTTTAAAACACAAAGCCGAAGAGTATACAGCTATTGAAATCTATTGCAAATATTATAATATAACTATTGCAAATATAATTGCAATCGATGTCAGTGGAATTTTTGACAATATTTGGTGGTCAATTGTGGTAAAAAGACTCGATGAGGACATATAGCAGCACCAATAAAAAAAACTTATCAAACCCCCTACTTGAATAACCTAAATATAAGATTTAGTTACTCTTCAAATGATTTCACTAAAAAACTAAGTGAAGAATGTCCGCAAGGAGGGCCCTTGTCTCCGCCAATTTGGAACATCATAATGAATGATCTATTAACAAACTTTCAGGTATCAAATAGCGATATTATTGGTTATGCAGATGATCTAACGGTAATATGTTGGAATACAGATGTAACAAATCTTAGGATTACAATTAAAATGTAATAGGAAAAATAAATATGTGGTGTGGAAACAACCAACTTAAAATATCAAGATAGAAAACCAAGCTTTTATATTCATTCAACTGTGAAAAATTAACTTCCACGATAATCTTATTGAATCAGTTAAAACCTTTAAAATACTTGGATTGTCTTTCAAGAATCACTGAAACAATAAAAATTAGATTTTATGCCTCGCTTTGACAATATTATTACAAAGACAACTAGAGCTAGTTGACATCTTCTTGGTTTAACAAAATAAAATCGTGAGAATTGGATTGTAGGCTATCATTAACATTATATAAGACCTTATTTAGAAGCACAATAACTTATGGTTCAACACTCTAGTACCCATATAAAAACACGAGATCTAAAAACGAATTGGATTCACTACAGTATGAATTCTCAAAAACTGTATACATGCTTATAATGCAACATCATCGAATTTTACACATGTTCTCGCAAGAATACCCAAAATTACAGACTTCATTCTGTTAAACATACTTAAAGTTGAAATAGCTTTTATAATAGAAATGATTCAGCAAAAATAATGATAATATCTAACTTTATAAATGAAAAGTTTCAAAATTACTATGAAGTTTCTAACGATAATTTCAGAGAATGTTTTGAGAACTAAATATTACCAAAATTTAACCAGCCAACTTTTTATATGTAGTTTTTTTACAGGGCAAGGCGTCTTTAACATATACTTATATAGAATTGGTAGAATTGATTCTTTAATCTACTTGTGACCAAGAAGATCACAACTCAGAGCATATTTTAATCCGGTTCCCACTTGTTGCAGATTTGAGAGTACAATGTCAAATGAACAGTTCCATCTTAAGCCAGCCAAATGGTGTCCAGTAAAGAAGAAAATATAAAATTTAACAAATTTTGCAGACTATCTCAGCTACCGTGGATTTATTTTACACTAATGAATTGAAAATTCTAGTTTTAATTAGTATATATTTTTATTTGAAAATAATCTATAATTATATCATTAATTCAGTGGTTGATTGATCAATGCTATAAAATAAGATCTAATATGCCAATAAACTTTTTCCTTGTATAAATATTGCTCAAAAATGTTAATTTAAATATTTCTTCACTCTTTTGTGAATAAAATTGCCTCTGTCTCCATAAAAAAAGGATGTTCCACTTCCTTAAGTTTTGTTCATGAGTGTAAAAAATGTAATTATTTTTTAGGAGATCAAACTCCAAGATTTACAGTAAATTGTGAATAGATTTTTTTATCTTTGAGCTCAGCTAACTATTTCCTCTATATGATTTCTTATTATTAGCAATTGTTATCCCTAAAATATTTATTTATGTATTGACAAGTTATTTCGTTTTTAATATATTACCCGTATAAAAGTGTAATATTGGGAGAATTAATGGAGAAGCATATTTAATAGAATTATAATAACATAATCTGGACTAGGATATTTATTTACCTTAAATTTGTCGAATAACTTTTCTATTACTATCTGGTAAATATAGCACGAGTTGGAATTAGTAAATTTCGGTAGATATATCAGTGTATATAATAATCGGTTTAAAATGAATATTGATCAGGTTGCAAGAACACATAAAAATTTCTGTGGGTTCAAATCTTGACCAAATAAGAGACTTATAGAATTTTAAGTTAAATTTTCTTTTTCTTAGACTAATTAATTCTAGTGATAAATAATGTTTTGTGTTTTGAATTATGCATGTCTTCAAGTAGCGCATTGTGTGATAACAATGCCATGTATAGGGAAATGTTGTCTGTATGTGCGATGAGAGAAATTAACCACACTAACCAAATCTGGATATATCTGGATAAAGGAGGAAAGAGGACGGGAATATACGAGGTCTTGGATCCTAGAACAAAAATTCCACCTCAAGACAAGTTTATTTTAAGATTTGAGGGTAAAACATAATTTTATATACTCAGAATATGCCCTATAAAACACTTATCTGAAATATTGCATATTAAAATGGTTGAAGTACAACTTCATTAACTGTGAAAATATGGAAAATCAACTAAATTACTTTCCTATTTCAAACTATGGCACGAGACAATTCTGAGCGATTTTACTCTGAATAATACTATTTAATGTTATAGATACTTCAATATTATATATACTTCAATGGTGTAAATACTTCAACATTATAAGAACATTTCAGTCCCCGTGCTTAGACGAGGAAGATCTCGGACTGCTTTCTGAAAATCAGTAATGGATTTTTAACATCCTGTTTGGGTAATTCATCCAATCACACACTGTCTGTCGGTCTTAATAAAATGTCTCAATAGGGATATTATAATTTTGAATATATAGTGTTTTTACAAAATTTATTTTAACTTCTCTAGGATAAATGTTCTGGCAAAATGTTAATAAATTTATGAAATCAATATTTTGCTTGTTTATGGATGACGCAGGTTAAGAATTAGCGCGGGTTTGCACGTTGTGTTATATGAGGTTGGCGTGGAGGTCTGAATTCCGTGATCATCTGATTATTTTGCTAAGAGCTAAATTTCCTGTTGACCATCAAGTTTTATTTGATTCTTCCTCTGTCTTTTCTATCTTATTTTCAGATTGCCCTATCTGAGCAGGATCCTCTACTATGATCATGGGCATATTTACTCTCTGTCAATTTCACTTTCTCTTTAGAATTTAATTTATCGCCTTCTCTCTTCTTCTATAAAGAGTTTTGGTTATTATTTATCTTTCAATAGGCTTCTTGTGGCATCTATTAAGTGAGGAAGCAATAGTTTAATGGATTCTTACACAAATTATTGGTCTTGACGAATAAAAGGATCTCTTATTTAGAATTTGTAGCTTTAGCTCTTATGGCATAATAATTTACCTAAATAATTTCTTTCATTTATGAGAAATGTATCTTGAGTTCCGTTTGATAGAATGTTCTGAACTCCTGGAAGAAGACGAGCGAGCAGCTATTTCAAAGTATAGAAATATTTTATGAATAATCTTATTTTGATATAGATAAGTCATTCAAATGATTTTATGATTATTTTATGTGAAAGAGTTTAACAAACCATTGTTATATATGGGGCGCCATTTTGAAAATAAGAAATTTGTTTAATAAAGTGTATTATGTACTTTGCTTTATTGTAAATCTAGGAACATATAGCTACTGTAGAATTACATACCTTTAGTGAGAGATGACTTAGAATGAAGAGAGATATGTATTGTAGACTGAAATAATTTATTTTTTAAATTTTTATTTATTATTTTAAAAGAATCATACGCTTCTATAATAGTTCCATATTTTGATAACAGATGGCGCGCTAGTGCATCATAATAGACTTAAAGAGTAAAAATAATAGTTATTTATATCTCTTCATAATTACCTTCGAGATACCTTCTATAATAGTTTCGTATTTTGATAACAGATGGCGCGCTAGTGCATCATAATAGACTTAAAGAGTAAAAATAATAGTTATTTATATCTCTTCATAATTACTTCCGAGATCTCCACACGTTGGCCAACGTTATTCAATCAGTCCGGTTCTATAGATCCTCAGTAGAGAGGGTCAAAGGTTTTCACAGCAGAGATGACCCCAAAACGATGACCTCAAATCCTTTTTAAAAGTTGACTAACTTTAACTTTATTAACATCATGAAACGCGATATCCCAAACTCGGGGATATTTGCGTCAATACCCTTCACTACATAACAACAAATCGGCTATATACAATCCTGTTCAATTCATTATTTTACATAATTAACTAAAGAAAATTGTCCAAAGAGAAAAACAAACAACAAAGCAAAACACACAAAGTAAGCATCGCAATTCTTTTCTTTCTAAGTTTCCTTCTCTTTTTTCCAATTCAAAAGAAAGTTGTATATGTATTTACAAAATTGATCAAAATTTTTATACTTTCTTTTTCGTCTACAAATTCATCAAGCTGTCCAATACGGCCAAATTTATTTTCCCCAAAATCCTGGAAAATTGGGCATTCCAGAAGTAGCTGTTTCGAGTCTTGAATTTCACCTCCGCAGAAGCATCCTGGCTCCTTCAAAAACGATGACCCCAAATCCTTTTTAAAAGTTGACTTTGTTAGTTTGTAGCTGCTGGGGTTGGTGAGTAGGTTGAATGTGTTGCGAATAAATTGTGGAGTGTAGTCATTGCGACCTTGGACTGGTATACATTATCTCAATGGAGGAGTACCTTTTTCTTTAGGCAACTGTGGCCTATCTAGACCAATACTACCATCTAGTTGGTAGTTAAATATTTTTTCCATGATAAAAGTAAATATCAGAAGTTTAAGGCTAATTTTATTGTAAACGTCTACTTCCGGCCTAAAGAGACTGTTGGATAGAAGTTCTGAACACAACATTCACACAAAAAAAAACCGCACACGCACAACACAACAACTACCACAGCTCCAAGTGCACTGTAAGTCATAACTACCTATCTAGGTGGAACTTCTCCTAAATATACATTTCATGCTAAAAGATTGGACATTTACGGATAATCTTTCTGTAAACTCTACTTCCAGCCTAATGAGGTTGTTGGGTGAAAGCTCTGAACCAACACACAACAAAACACACACAGCACAATAACAACACAAACAACACACGCACAACAATACATAAACAACAACACCGGCATTTCGTCCAGGTTGGGCTGGGTGAGGCCATCGAGGACCCCGTCATCGCCTGGAGACGGACACTATCGCAGTGACTACCTGGCTGACTGTAAATAATTATTTTATCGATGTAATTTTTATTCTGTAAATAATGACTAAGAGGTCAATGAAGATGTTTCAATTGTCGCACATACAACAAGACACACAGAACAACACAACACACAAAACAACACACAACAACTACCACAGATTCAAGTGCACTGTAAATCAAAACTACCCATCACTATCCTTTGTGGCACTTATCCCAAGTATAAATTGTACTAGCAACAAAAATCATATGTAGTCGTTAAACTTCTAATTTACTTTACCTCTAGCTTGTAGCACAGACGTTGCTCATCCTGTGTTCCTGGATTTATTGATTTTTATTATGTAGACCAGAAAAAAATTTATTCCTTACAATTTTTCTTTTCAACGTCACAAAACTTAAATATGGTATTCATTATCTACTGAGAGGTTCTCTGTATTTACATTGTAATGTAAGCGGTTAGTGGAGGAGTGGTTTAAATCATCGATTTTCAACAGCCACGACAGCAAAGTACTGAGGCTGGTGTCGTGGCTTTGACTTGTTCTGCTAGAGTACTAAGAATAGTATCCTGGCTTTGATTTGAGTCTGCCAGAGTACTGAGACTGGTGTTATAATTTTGACCTGAGTCTGCTTGAGTACTAAGAATGGTGTCCTGGCTTTGGTTTGAGTCTGCCAGAGTACTGAGACTGGTGTTATAATTTTGACTTGAGTCTGCTAGAGTGCTGAGGCTTGTATTGTGGATTTGACTAGAGTCTGCTTGAGTGCTAAGAATGGTGTCCTGGCTTTGATTTGAGTCTGCAAGAGTACTGAGACTGGTGTTATAATTTTTACTTTAGTCTGTTAGAATACTGAGGCTGGTGTGGTGGCTTAGACTGGAGTCTGCTAGAGTACTGAGACTGGTTTCTTTGTTTTGACCTGACTCTTCTAGAGTACTGAGACTGGTGTTGTGGCTTTGACTTGAGTCTGCTAGAGTACTGGGACCGGTATTATAGTTTTGACTTGAGTCTACTAAAGAACTGAGATTTGTGTTGCGGCTTTGAATAGAGTCTGCTAGAGTACTAAGATTTGTATTGTGGCTTTAACTGGAGTCTGGTAGAAAACTGAAACTGATGTCGTGGCTTTGACTTGTGATTACTAGAGTACCGAGATTGGTGTTGCGGCTTTGAAAAGAGTCTTCTAGAGTACCGAGACTGGTATTGTGGCTTTGACTTGAGTCTACTAGAGTACTGAAACTGGTGTCGTGGCTTTGATTTGAGTCTGCTAGAGTACTGAGACTGGTGTCGTGGCTTTGATTTGAGTCAGCTAGAGTACTGAGACTGGTGTCGTGACTTTGATTTGAGTCAGCTAGAGTACTGAGACTGGTGTCGTGGCTTTGACTTGAGTCTGCTAGAGTATTGAGACTGGTGTCCTTACTTTGATTTGAGTCGGTTAGAGTACCGAGACCGGTGTTGTGGCCTCACCTAGAGTCTGCTAGAGTACTGAGACTGGTGTTGTGGCTTTGACTTGAGTCTGCTAGAAATTTGAGACTTTCAAGAGAAGATGTAGAGAGTTTTTATTCTGCCTTTCTTCAAATGGTCTCCTATATTCAATGTAATTATAAGACGACCACTCTGCCATGTATCTCATAATATTTTCTATATTCTCTATAGACAACACTGCTTCGAACATATAAGGCTTTAATTTACTTTTTTTTGTAATTGACACCTGCCTCACCTACATCTAATTTTCAAAATATCAATCAGCATGCTTTGAACCTGCAGTTTCAAGAGACTAAATAAAAAATATATGCTACAAATATCGTTTGACTAATATTTCTCTACTTTTGTTCAACCATGAAATTGCTAAGTGAATAGTGTAATTAAATAATATTGTTTACAAATGAAAAAAAAATCAAAACTTAACGAGAAGATGGCTGCCACGCCTATTTAAAAATATCTAACTTGTAGGAAGTTTGTGATTCGAATGTCAAAATATATTTAAACAAATTTTGAACACACATTATTTTTATTCGAACTTAATAATAGAAACAAACATTGTCATTGGAAGACTCTTGAAACTTTGAATCGGGACTCGCATCGCATTGGAAAAGGCTCTTGAAACTGAAAAAAGGGACTTGTATTATCACGACAGGGCTCTCGGAGTTGAGAATAGGGACGTTCAAGGTCACAGTAGGACTCTTGGTACTGAGAATCGGGACTTGTATTAAAATGACAGGCTTCTCGGGAGTTGAGAATAGGGACGTGGAACGTCAGAGTAGGGCTCTTGGAACAGAAAATGGGACTTGTATCATCATGGCAGGACTCTCGAAGTTGAGAATAGAGACTTGTATCGTCATGGCATGCCTTTCGGAGTTAGTAATAGGGACTTGTATCGTCATGGCAGGGGCTCTTAGAACTGAAAGTCGGGACTTGTATCAACATGACAGGCTTCTCGGAGTTGGGAATAGGAACCTGTATCGTCATGTCAGGCCTTTCGGAGTTGGGAATAGGGATTTGTATCGTCATTTCAGGCCTCTCGGAGCTGGTAATAGGGATTTGTCATGGCAGGGTACTTGGAATCGGGAATAGAGTTTTGTAACGTCACGGCAGGGGCTCTTGAATATGGCAGGCTTCTTGGAGAGATGGGAATTGGAATGACATTCTCAAGGGGCTGGTTCTAACATTTGAATATTGGCATTTCAGTATCCGAGCTTGAGTCCCAGATTCCAGAAAGGGATCAGGGGCCCCGCTGTGGGTCTGCTTCTCCCTAGGCACACACCTCAAAAGCCAGCACATCGCCATTCTTACAAGAGATAATTAGATATAGAGTATCAAATACTTCTGAAAACTATAATTACCCTGCCGTCATTACATGGTAAGTAGTGATAGAAAACTAGGAGCCTGGATGGACAAGGTCTCAAATAACCCAACTACAATGTTCTAATGAACCTTGAATCCTCGCTGGAACTAGCCGAAAGATCAAGCTAAAACGAACGACCAGCCTAGTACTTACAAGGCCCAAGCACGCCTGGACGCTCCAGCTGAACGGACAACGTTAGAACGAACGCGCGAACTAGGCTAGAACAAACATCCAAGAGCATTGAACGCACTAGAACGCACAGTACGCACTAGACCGCACGACGCCTCCTGGACGAGCGATACGACCTAATACGCATGTACGCGATAGATACGGACAACACCCAAGAACGCCTGAACCAACACTAGGACAGGGCGAACGACTAACGGGAACGCACAGACAAGAACGCCAAACGTCAAGGACGATAGAATGGACTAGGACTGATTGAACGAACTAGGTGACCAGACGAACCAGAACGAACGAGTCCCTGGAATTCTCAACCAAACTAGTCTGACAAACCTTGAATACTCGCACGAACTAGCCGAAAGGTCAGGCTAAAGCGAACAACCAGTCTAGTACACGGAAAGCCAAGCACGCCTGGACGCCCGAGCTGAACGGAAAACGCTAGAACGAACGCGCGAAATAGGCTAGAACAAACATCCAAGAGCATTGAACGCACTAGAACGCACAGTACGCACTAGACCGCACGACGCCTCCTGGACGAGCGATACGACCTAATACGCATGTACGCGATAGATACGGACAACACCCAAGAACGCCTGAACCAACACTAGGACAGGGCGAACGACTAACGGGAACGCACAGACAAGAACGCCAAACGTCAAGGACGATAGAATGGACTAGGACTGATTGAACGAACTAGGTGACCAGACGGACCAGAACAAACGAGTCCCTGGAATTCTCAACCAAACTAGTCTGACAAACCTTGAAATCTCGCACGAACTAGCCGAAAGGTCAGGCTAAAGCGAACAACCAGTCTAGTACACGGAAAGCCAAGCACGCCTGGACGCCCGAGCTGAACGGAAAACGCTAGAACGAACGCGCGAAATAGGCTAGAACAAACATCCAAGAGCATTGAACGCACTAGAACGCACAGTACGCACTAGACCGCACGACGCCTCCTGGACGAGCGATACGACCTAATACGCATGTACGCGATAGATACGGACAACACCCAAGAACGCCTGAACCAACACTAGGACAGGGCGAACGACTAACGGGAACGCACAGACAAGAACGCCAAACGTCAAGGACGATCAAATGGACTAGAGCTGATTGAACGAACTAGGTGACCAGACGAACCAGAACGAACAAGGCCCTAAAAAACGCGACCAAACTAGTCTGACAAACCTTGAATTCTCGCACGAACTAGCCATGCAATCATACTAGAACGAACACCCAGTCTAATTCATGGAAGGCCAAGCACATTTGGACGCCCCAGCTGAACGGACAACGCTAGAACGAACGCGCGAACTAGGCTAGAACAAACACTCAAGAGAATTGCACGCACTAGAACGCACAGTACGCACTAGACCGCACGACGCCTCCTGGACGAGCGATACGACCTAATACGCATGTACGCGATAGATACGGACAACACCCAAGAACGCCTGAACCAACACTAGGACAGGGCGAACGAACTAACGGGAACGCACAGACAAGAACGCCAAACGTCCTGGACGACCGAATGAACTAGAACTGATTGAACGAACTAGTAGACTGCAGGGACCAGAACGAACGAGGCCCTGGAATATTCAACCAAACTGTTTTAAAAACCTTGAAATCCCGCACGAACTAGCCGAACGGTCAGGCTAGAACGAACAACCAGTCTAGTACACGGAAAGCCAAGCACGCCTGAACGCCCCAGCTGAACGGACAACGCTAGAACGAACGCGCGAACTAGGCTAGAACACACATCCAAGAGCATTGAACGCACTAGAACGCACAGTACGCACTAGACCGCACGACGCCTCCTGGACGAGCGCTACGACCTAATACGCATGTACGCGATAGATACGAACAACACCCAAGAACGCCTGAACCAACACTAGGACAGGGCGAACGAACTAACGGGAACGCACAGACAAGAACGCCAAACGTCAAGGACGATCAAATGGACTAGGAGTGATTGAACGAACTAGGCGACTGGACGGACAAGAACGAACGAGTCCCCAGAAAAGCTGTAACACTAGTTGATTATACCAACTAGTGCGATGGACATAACAGAAATCCCGCGTGAAATAAGGAGATAGACTAGGAACGAACAGAACAAATGCCCCGGAACACAAAAAAAAAATAATTTAACAAATTGCTATGAAGGAAATAACTCTTTTTACATCCTAGACTGGAAATATCGACTGTCAAGAACCAAGTTAAAATATATCAAAAATAAAAACCAAACTATGAAAACCTGAAATAGAAAAATTCGACGGACATAATCCAAACTAAAATCTATAAAGAAGACTGAAAATGAACATGGAGCTAGAAATTGAATCTAGGTTAAAGACAGAAACTGAATTATACTACACGAAACACCTATTACAATATAACTTCGTCCACTATAAATATATACATACAAATATAAAGAATAAATTAATCTGTAGCATACAAAATATATCGCTAGCTACCCGGTTGTCGGTTAAGATGACGGCAGAGGCCAGGTTTGTAGATGGCTCTCCAAGTGGATTCATATCTTGGGAGAATTTCTAAATATGTGAAGATAAGGTTGGGAGTTCCTAATACAATGATGGTCTGCAATCTTAGGTGTTGGATAGCTGGTTAGATGAAGTGGTAGTTCACGCTTTGGTCCTCATCTTGGTATTGGAAACGTGGCCATGATCGGTTAGGATAGTTGTTGAAGTCCATCCATGTTTTATTCTTGGAAGTATTGAGAGAAAAATATTGACATAGTTGAAAATTTTCTGGGAATCCTGTTTCAGCAATCCCTGTCAGTCTTATTGCGGACGAAATATTTGGAAGGTTTGTGAGAGACAATAGTAAGCTAAACTAGCTTTTAGGGTTGTTAGCTTTTTATCAAAATACTCTTGTGGCGTTCACAGAGTTATACATTTGATATGTACGATGTGAGCTACAGAAGATTTTACAACAAGGTTTGATCCAAGGTACTTCAAGTGGCAAGAAGAACTGCTTGTAACAGTTTGAGGCAATTTGGAAGCTTCTATCCAAGATCTGGATAATTTTGGTTACGCTTGAAGTATGGAGAAAGATTCTGCTTGAAAGACTGAGCAGAATTGGTGCAGTTTGAGGTGTCTCAAAGAAAGGCGGAAAGATAACTCCATCTCCTTCTGAAGACTGGGATCCACCAATATAATACTTTCATTCTGTAAAATTCTATCTACCATGAAGAAAAGGGTAGTGATTTAAGGAAGGGCTTGGGAAGGATTCATTAGGGAATGTTCAAGGTTTTCAAGTATCATGTGAGTATCATGTCGAGAGAAGGGCAGGTTATAAAGAAACAGCTGGTAGCTATGTCGATGGACCACATCTGTTTGTTCTAGAAAATTGTAGTTAATGTAAGAGCAAAAGTATTGGCGTAGTTGAAAATATTCTGGGAATACTATTTTATCAATCCCTAATTTATCGGCCTGTCCATGTATTCTGTGCGAGCTGATTTTTCTTATCGCGGGCGACATTTTAGGAAAGGTCGTGAGAGACAATGGTAATCTATAACTTGGTTGGTAGGTCGGTTAGCTCGTTTCCCAAAATACTGTTGTGGAGTTTGATCGAGCAGAGTGGCACATTTGGTGAGTACGATGTAGGATACAGATGATTTCTACGAGGTGAGATCCAGAAAATACATAAGGAAGTAAGAACAGCTTGTTAAATTTTGAGACGATTTGGAAGTTTCCATATAAGTAGTTCTGGATAGTTTTTGTTGCGCGCAATGTATGGCGAAGAATTCTTCTTGGGGATATTGAAGATTGAGGTGCATAGGTCTTAAGGGAAGAGGTGATAAGATAACTCCAATTTCTTCTGTGGACGGGAATCTTAAAATATTTATGGTGGTAACATTTTCATTCTACAAACCTTTATCTACTCTGTTAAAAGAGAGGATTAGGAATGAAAGGACTTGGGTATGATTCATATAGGGCAATGTTCGAAGATTTTAAAAACAAGTGGACTCCCTTTATGAGAGGAGGACAGCTTGTGAAGAAAGGGCTGGCAGATATGTAAATGGACTACATCTGATGTCTGTGTCCTGGCAAACTTTAGTTAGTTTAAACTACGTGGTTCGAAGCAGAATTTGGGCGCGTTAATTCAAAATACTTTGACCTTTAATGCGTTGATAAGCCTTCGACGGATCGACTGGCATTTTACCGCTCCGATAATTATAAGACACTTCGGCCAAAAAGATGTTTTAAAAACTATGAATTCCGGCGTGGCAGCCTGTATATTCAACATTTTTAACACTGTTTTCGAGCTTTTGTTGGATTTCCACTCGGTATCGAAAATGATGCCTTGAATTCGAATGAATTTATTGATAGGGTGATGTTTTCCTCTGCTACTTCAAATAATAAATACGTTTGTGTTTTCTGTGGAAATCACCTCGTCCTTCTCTCTGCCTGCTATACCATTGAGAAAATTTGCCGAAGGAGTTTATTTGAACAATGGGAAGTAGACGTGGTACTTGTATGATAATAGTAAAGTTATCTACACAGCAGATTCAATATTGACCTATGTGATTTGATTGAATTGGAAGTTTTCTCTTGCATATAGATAAGAATAAGAAGGGCTTAAAGCTGCTCCATATGCGATTCCAAATAGAAAGAGCGTAGCTATAAGCACTGGAGAGAGTTTTCTGTCGGTAAAAAATTGGACTGGATCAGCTCTTCAGGTAAGTTGACGCCTTTTAAGGCTTAAATAATGAATTGTCTATGGACTGGGTCCATTGGACGGCTGATATTAAAACTAGTGACAGGGGTTTTATCGTCATTATTCAAGTCTTCGTTAATTAAGTTATTGATGGTTGTTAGAGCGTTTTTAGCTAAATAGCAGGCGACAAATCCAAATTGAAATAGGGAGAACCATTATATCGGTCTGCCAACCATAGTAATCGATCCACAGATTGAAGCGCTCCCACAAATACTTTGGCTATAGGGTTGAGCTGGGTAATAAGGAGGAAACTGTCTAAAGGATGAGATGCAGTACTCTTTTGTTTGGTAGTAAGGACCAAGTGTGTGTGCAAGGTGCCTCCTTATAAAGAATCTGAGTCGGTCAGAGCCAGGGAATTTCCTGAGTCCACAACATTGCATGGAGCACTTGAGCGCCAATGGAATCTAAAATTCTAAGGAGATAATAGGATACATTGTGGATTGAAGCAGCAGAATCGATGCTTCGAGTGGACATACAGAATTTGGTAACATGTTTTTCAGCTGTGTATAGGTTCCGCCATTGTACTTGAGTAATGGCCGTCTTCTCTGAGTCGTTTGTTCTTTGGACATATTTATTTGTATAAAGCTCCAAGCTACCGAAGATATTATTTATTCAGATTCTATAAAATAAACCATTGCAATGAATATAATTAATTTTACATTACGAAAAGCTAGGTTTAGAGATTAAATCCCTTCAAGGGCCTTATTCCTTGCAATAAGACCAACAAGCTTGAAAAATTATTTATTTATAATGATATATTATAGGTTTATTCAGAGATATCGTTATTGACGCCTGGTTTTCGCGGGTGTGAATCCAATTTTCAGCTTGTTAAGACACGCACTGTTGAGAATTCGAAAATTTTTCTTATGTAATATGAGGTTCTCTGGGATAAATATGTAAGGTCAGAACTGCACTTTGGAATTTAGCCAAGGCTTGGCTGGTCTGTTAAACTTCTTTTCTTGTAGATGCAGTTCGTGAATATGGGAGGATCGTAGTAGAAACATTGATTAATTTGGTTGATAAACTTGGGAAGGGTATTTCGGCATTGAGACTTGAGACTGCATGTGTCAGTGAAGAGCGGCGAAATTTCATTGAAAACACTCGCAAAGCACGTTGATTCTTCCAAAGGTGCATATTGATAAAGATAATAATTCTTGGATGATGGTTAGGAAGGATCTGAAAAGGTCATTTCCAGGCAGACATGTTCTAGGGGCTACGGTGGCTAGAAACGAAGGTTACATCGATGAAGGATGACTTACATCCACTCGTCTAATGCACGGGAGCTCCCAGGAATTGTAGGTTGTTGGGCGTGGAAGAATTCTCCAGACCGCGGAAGGTCTCGAAACTCCAGGTTGACCGCTGGCCTCCATTCCAAGAATACGTGGTAGCGCATATCTGGTGAAGATGGATTTAAGGCTGGAGAGAAATACATAATCTGCGATGCCACGAATCTAATAAGTTGAAGAGACTAGGAGGGATTGAATGCCAAGCCAAACCATGAAAACAGTGATATTTGGATCAAAGTAATTACTCTGCATATGATAATCCTGTAAACCCTGTATAACTAATTCTGAGGAGTCGTAGTTCCCAATTGAAGCAAAGATAGAGTTGGAACTGGAGGGTTGTTATAACAAAGTAAATTATAATATTCTCTCGATCATCATACTCTTAGTTAGAAACCTTGATGCTACTCTACTTCTCTCTCTTAATTACTGTTTGTATATAATCAATAAATAATTAATATGTATCAAAGGGCAATTACTCATTTCTATAAACTCAAAACAAATCTTATTTAAAATTTTAGGATTGAATATTTTCTGTAGTGTTGCTGCTATTTGGGAAAGTATCAAAACTGCATCTGGGAACCTTCTGAGAATTTTCTGCAGAAATCTGAGGGCTTAGTAATTTTCGAATGCCATCCATGATCAATATCAAGTTTTCTGAGAATAAATCCCATATACTCTGGTATTTTATAGAAAAGGAAAATGTTGTGTTTGGATACTGCATGGCTTCAAGTAAAACTTTATATGCTAACAATGCCATGTATAGGGAAATGTTGTGTTTGTTTTCTGCATGGCATCAAGTGAAACATTATGTGCAAACAATGCCGTGTATAGGGGAATGTTGTGTTTGTTTTCTGCATGGCATCAAGTAAAACATCATGTTCTAACAATGCCGTGTATAGGGGAATGTTGTGTTTGTTTTATGCATGGCTTCAAGTAAAACATCATGTGCTAACAATGCCGTGTACAGGGAAATGCTGTGTTTGGATTCTGAATGACTTAGGTAAAACATTATGTGCTAACAATGCCATGTAGAGGGAAATGTTGTGCTTGTATTCTGCATGGCTTCAAGTGAAACATTATGTGCTAACAATGCCGTCTACAGGGAAATATTATGTTTGGATTCTGCATGTCTTCAAGTAAAATATTAATGCTAATAATGCCGTGTAAAGGGAAATGTTATGTTTGGATTCTGCATGGCTTCAAGTAAAACATTATGTGCTAACAATGCCATGTACAGGGAAATGTTGTGTTTGGATTCTGCATGTCTTCAAGTAAAACATTATGTGCTAACAATGCCATGTACAGGGATAATGTTGTGTTTGGATTCTGCATGGCTTCAAGTTAAACATTATGTGCTAACAATGCCATGTACAGGGAAATGTTGTGTTTGGATTCTGCATGGCTTCAAGTAAAACATTATGTGCTAACAATGCCATGTACAGTGATAATGTTGTGTTTGGATTCTGTATGGCTTCAAGTAAAACATTATGTGCTAACAATGCCATGTACAGGGAAATGTTGTGTTTGGATTCTGCATGACTTCAAGTTAAACATTATGTGCTAACAATGCCAAGTACAGGAAAATGCTGTGTTTGGATTCTGTATGGCTTCAAGTAAAGCATTATGTGCTATCAATGCCATGAACAAGGATATATTATGTTCATATGCGATGAGAGAATAAACATCACTAACCAAATCTGTATAATGAAGAAAAGAGGCCAGGGATCTCCAGCGTCTTGGAACCTAGAACAAAAGCATAGCTCAAGACATGTTTCTTATAAGATTTGTATGTTAAAAATTATCAAAGACTAATATTTATATATATATATATATTAAATATATGAAGTATATAAAATGTCAAAGTAATTTATTATTGTTATAAGAAAGACTCTAAGCAAGGATGAAATTAAGTCTCGAAAAGTTCAACAAAAGAGAATAACATTTAAACCATGATATTCCTTGAATTGTGTGAAGTAAAGCAAAAGGTATATTCAAACCATGGATATATTTTTGAACTAGCGCTTTCTTCAGTTCATGAAGATTATTTTTAATGAAAATCATGCTGAGAGAGATGAATAAAATATTTATTTTTACTAATTATTAATCTCTTAAAATATATGATCTAAGAACAATGGATAAATGTTTCATTTTATTATCGCGTTCAATATTTCATTAGGGTTCATTTTTCTAATAATAATTCCTTCAGAAATAAAGTGAGAGTCAAAGAACAGCGGACATTTTCACTAATATATTTTCACTATCAAACATTAATCTCTGAAATAATAAAAATTCTAATGAATGAAAATACAACGTCCTCAACCATAAAATGAATGCCCAGAATGCCTTTTATATTACTAAAAGATTTTGATGATGGTTAGGATAGAAAGAGATCTGTGAGGACCATCGATAGTAGACATGTTCTAGTGACTGTGGATTTTAGAGTGGTTGAAACTAAAGTTACAATGATCGAGGATGACTTACGTTAAATGCTCCGTGTCTACTGTACGGAGACTCCCAGGAATTGTAATGTTGATGAACTTGGAGGAAGTCTCCAGTCTGGCGCCGCGGAATGCTTCGAGATTCCAGGTTTGGCGTCCATTCCAAGAATACATGGTAGCATACATCTGGTGATGGTGGGTGGAGAGAGTGTCACAATCTGCGATGCCACGGTTCATTATATAAAATCTAGGAGGTCTTGGATACCAAATCAAGTAAGTATCATATATATATATATAAAATAAAAAAGGCATATACTGACCAGGAGCACAGGTGCTTTTCAGATGGCAAAGCGCCATCTGGTGGAACAGAAAAAACATTGATAAAGCCTATTTCCTGATATTTGGCCACCCAATTTTTGATAAATTAATAAACGCCATCCACGAAATTGGGATGATCAAATATCAGGAAACGGGCTAAATCAATGTTTAGTTGATTTCTGTTCCACCAGATGGCGCTCTGTCATCTGAAAAGCCTGGCTCCTGGTCAGGATATGCCTTTTTTTAATATCAACACCTGACAATTTTATTTTCTCAATTGTTTTTCATATATATATGCAAATTACATTACAATCAATGATGTAAACGCTATTATTGATAAATTGAATCCAAAGAAATCTACAGAAATAGATGATATTTCTAATATAATATGATAATAAATGTGCAAAACAATTTATATAAATAACTACTAACTAAAATATATTAGAAGTGTTGTTTTTTCTGGATATAAGTTACTATCCTGAGAGATGAATGGAAAAGAGAAAATGCATTGATCATTCCGAAGCCGGATAAATCAGATCACAAGGTTTGTGGCAGCTATCAATCTTTATGTCTAAATTCAAATATTTCAAAATTTTAAAAGAATGATAAACAACAAAATCATCAAATAATACGAGGAAATGAATCTATTCAGTAATCGTCAACATGGATTTACAAAATTTCGATCACCCATAACTGCATTAACTGAAATAATTCACACTGCTTTAAAACACAAAGCCGAGAGGTATACAGCTATTGAAATCTATTGCAAATATTATAATATAACCATTGAAAATATAATTGCAATCGATGTCAGTGGAGTTTTTGACAATATTTGGTGGTCAATGGTGGTAAAAAGACTCGATGAGGACATATAGCAGCACCAATAAAAAACTTATCAAACCCTACTTGAATAACCGAAATATAAGATTTAGTTACTCTTCAAATAAATTCACTAAAAAAACTAAGTAAAGGATGTCCGCAAGGAGGACCCTTATCACGCCAATTTGGAACATCATAATGAATGATCTATTAACAAAAAAAAAACTTTCAGGTATCCAATAGCAAAATTATTGGTTATGCAGATGATCTAACGGTAATATGTAGGAATACAGATGTAACAAATCTTAAGATTACAATTTAAAATTCAATAGGAAAAATAAATATGTGGTGTGGAAACAACCAACTTAAAACATCAAGACAGAAAACAAAGCTTTTATATTTTTTCAACTGTAAAAAATAACTTTCACGATAATATTATTGAATCAGTTAAAACCTTCAAAATACTAAGATTGACTTTCAAGAATCACCGAAACAAGAAAAAATAGATTTTATGCTTCACTTAGACAATATTATTGCAAAAACAACTATAGCTAGTAGACATTTTGGTTTAACAATAAAATCGTGAAGATTGGATGGTAGGCTATCATTAACATTATATAAGACCTTAGTTAGAAGCCCAATAACTTATGGTTCAACAATCTGGTACCCATATATAAACATGAGATCTAAAACCAAATTAGATTTATTAGAGAATAAAATTCTCAAACACTGTACACCTGCTTATAATACAACTTCTTTGTATTGTACACATATTCTGGCAAGAATTCCAAAAATTACGGATTTCACTTTGTCAAACATACTTAAAGTTGAAATACAGGGTGATCCAAAAGTCCCGCACTATTTTAAAAATTAATAACTCCGCGAATATTTGCGCTAGAGCAATGCGGTAAACACTATTGTGTTCAGGATGCAATGGGGTTTTTTATGGCAAATAATGAAAAATTCGAAATTGATTTTAGTTACAATTTTATTCGCCAGATGGCGCACTACCAAAATCAGAGATTCAGCGGCCAAACTGTTTGATAAATTGAAAATATAACTGATCGACACGTATTTTTCCTTTTTGAATACCAGGAAAGAACCCTAATAACATCAAATAACAAATTAATAAAACACCACTTCGCCAAAAGTATGAAGAATTGGTTAACAATTTTTAAATACAATCAGAGATATGTAAAATAGGTAAATGCAAATTAAAACATGTAGCAAAAAAAAAATTGATATTTTAGATACGGTTTGTGTTTCCGAGAAGATAATAAATTTCTAATATTTTTAATTCAACTCTCTCTCATACTGTACCCAATTTTGAAAAATGTGTCCCCTCAAATAAAAATATTTTTAAAATCGACCTTTTGCGTTGAAAAACGTGGTAGTAAAATCATTTTTAAAATGTTATACAAATAAATTTACTGGCAATGCGTTTCTTTTAAATATAATCAAATATTATCTCTACAGACCTTACTGCAATGATATGAGTTATTGAATGAGAGGGCTTGGCTCATCAGTAGTGAACCCTCTCAGCGGTTTCGCCAAATTAAATTGGCGAAACCGCTGAGAGGGTTCACTACTGATGAGCCAAGCCCTCTCATTCAATAACTCATATCATTGCAGTAAGGTCTGTAGAGATAATATTTGATTATATTTAAAAGAAACGCATTGCCAGTAAATTTATTTGTATAACATTTTAACGATAGATGGCAATAAAATTTAAAATCATTTTTGTATTATTTTTTTTGCACAAAATTTCTAAAGTTATTGGTGTACAGAAAATATTCCTTATGCTATTTCTTCTAATGAGCGAAAAGCGAAAACTAAACATAAGGGGAAAAATTGTGTGCACCAGTGTTATTCGAGAATTTATAACACTCTGGTTTGCACGAAATAATATGTGAGCAAATGACAAACAAAATATTACTGTTCAAAAAAAAAAAGAGAGTCAAGATGTGAGGACAGCATTTATTATCCCCATATCCCAACACAAAGAGCTGCAAAATATTGGTAGATAATATAATACATGGCAGCTTATATAACACATGAGGTAACTAGCAGCAACACATAAAATTCCGAGGATAAGTTTCTTTTATTAAAAAAACTTATCCTCGGAATTTTATGTGGTGCTGCTAATTATACACCAGAGGATTCCACCTTACGACATGAGGTAACTGCTTTCTCTCTTGTATTAGGTCACAATCCTTGCTCAATGTGGCACCCTTCATTCTCAATCACCGCCTGCAGACGATAAATGACAGAATGGACAGCATTAAATAACATATCTGTTGAAATTGATAAAACGTGCCATCTGATAGAAGCCTTCAACATGGCGAAAGTTGTAGGCCAGCATCGATAAACACACGATTTAATGTACCCCCATGAACAAAAATCGCAAGGCGTCAAGTCTGGTGATCTTGGAGGTCATTAGTATATAAAGTGGCGACTTATCACACGATTTTCAACGAACGTATTCTTCAGCAATTGTTTGGCACCGCGGGAGATATGAGGAGGTCCTCCAACTTTCATGAATGTTATTTCGCTTAGTGCTTTTTCCCTGCAATATGGGAATACCCCATATGAACATAACGTTCACCAGTTACAAAAACGGTTTTAAAAGTTCTTCCATTGATTTTTCAAAGAAAAATGGCCCAATAATAAAGAAGAAGTGAACCCACACAAAACTGTAACTCTAGGCTGATAAAGTGGCATTTCTGTAAAAATCCTAGGGTTTTCTGTTGCCCAAAAGCGGCTGTTTTGAATGTTAGATTCTCCGTTTAGAGAAAAGTGAGCATCATCTGTCCACAGAACATTCGACAGCCAGTTTTAATCAATATCAATTTTCCGGAAAACCCATGCAGCGAATTCTTGACGCATCTCAAAATCGCCAACTTTCAGCTCGTGAAATTTTTGAATTTTGTATGGGTACACACAATAGAGACATTAAGTGAAGCCTCTTCGGATATCACAATCATACTCGGCGATTTTAACGCCAAAAGTTCAACTTGGGGATCATCTGTCCAGGATAACAAAGGTCACCGACCTCGACCTTACACCATTAAATAAGGGAGAGAACACCTATCTATCCAAGTCGACAGGCACAGAATCCGCAATAGACATCACAGCGATAAATTTCAACATCGCACCCACAACACAATAGAAAATCCTGAGAGGTGCAATCAGTGACCACAGACCAATTTAAAAACCCTAAACTTCAAAATTGAGAATGTCCAACAGAATAAAAGAACATGGAACTTTAGGAAAGCCGACTTGAAAAAAAATTCACAGAAAAGCTTGAAGAACTGTGCAACGAAAAATTGAATTACAGAACGCTTGACAAAAACTTGGAAAACTTCTCTTCGTATATATCAAAAGCTGCAAAAGCATCGATACCTAGAAGGAGACGTTAGACCTGTGGATACCTTACTGGAAGGACCACAACATCGAGGCAATGATTGCAGAGAGAGACAATATCAATGAACTTCTTTTAAAAAATAAAACAGAATAAAAGAGAAAGTAACACATTGAAATTAGTCACAAAATAGAACAAGAAATTTGGATATGCAAACAAGAGAAAAATGGCAGAGTTCTGCGAAAAAATGGATCCAAGAAAGGACAGCCAACACTGGAATATGATTAGAGTGTTAGAAAAGAATCAAAACCAACACCAATCCTCCAATACTCTAACCGATATGAATAGAACAGCGAGAACGAGAACAAACAGATGACTAACATAATTGCTGAATATCTTTCAAGCACTTCCATACTCAAATATACGAATGAAGACAGGACTCTAAAAATAATATAAACCAGTTAGTTAAACAAGCAAGAAACTTCCATCAACAAGATATTTTTTCGAGAGACTTCACACTGAATGAGCTAAACTCATCAATAAAAAAAAATCTAAGAGGTCACCAAGAGATAATCTAATCTTTGGTCAAATGATTAAACACTTTGAAGACAAAGCTAATAAACAACTCCTACGAATACTGAACATTTCATGGTAAACTGGTGAACTACCAAAGAATTGGAAGATATCAATTACTGTGCCAATACTGAAACCAAACAAAGATGCCAAGGAATCCAAGAACTATCGGCCAATTGCTCTCACCAGCATACTTTGTGAAATAACAGAACGAATTATCCACTCTAGGCTCATAGTCTGACTCACTAACAATAATAAAATAAACTTCTACCAAACTGCCTATAGATCCCAGCACTGTACGACTGATCAACTGTTCTACTTCTGTCAATCAATAATAGATTCTTTCCAGGAAAAACCGCCAAAGAAGACCACGGCTATATTTCTTGATATGACCTCAGCTTTTGATCGAGTGTGGAGGGAGAAATTACGTGAAAAGCTGTACAACATCGGAGTAGGAGGAGAAACCTTAACCTGGATTGCAGACTTCTTATGGGGAAGAAGGTTAAAGGTTTCGGTCAATTTTCCAAGGAAGGAAGTAGGTGTGATACTGCAGTCCTGGATCTTTCCAGTTGGTCTCGAGGACCGCGCCATCACCATCTCCTAAGCGGCGAAGTACGCGATCTAGGTATTCATCGTAGATCGCAAAATGCGTGGTGTCGCTGGAGACCCACTGGCGATTCTCCACCAAACTCTGCAGCGCTGGCAGAGGCGCCATATTCATTGTACATAGTGTATGTGATGATTTAAGACCATGGAATTGTTGTAAATAGTCCAGATATCTACTACCACATGTTCCACCACGTAATTGTATATAACTTCATATTTACTGCAAATAGAAAGCCTCAACTAACATCAATCTGTACCGGGTAAGAATCTAATAAAGTATAGCAACTGTACAGATAGAAGGAATGGAGACTAACAGGAGAAAATTAAGGTTAAAACTAATCAGGCTTGGGTGAAAATAGGAGAGAAGGCCTAGCAAACCCAGTCCAACTTTTACGAGGTCGTGGCCCTCCAGGATAATAAAACTTCCCCCCCAGTTTACGTCAGAAAAGAGCAGTGACCTGTTCGGACCCAGCTCAGCTATAAAAGGAGGCCCCGATCCTCAGTTAGTCAGTCCTTAGTTAGTCTTCGTTACAGTCCCTGTCCACCGGACGCTCCGATAAAAGGTAAACCCTTTCCTGCCAGAATTCTCCTCGTCCCATTCCTTCTTGACGTTCAGACGCTTCTAAGTGGAATCTCTATTTGCTTATTTCACCTTTGGCCCAGCTGTGTCGCCTTCCACCACGACTGCACGGAAGAGTTGACATCGAGGTTCGTCTAGCATCAGGTAACACAGGTCCCAGAGGTCCCAAGATATCACATGTATATAATGCATATTATCTTTTTTTTAAATAGTGCAGACTGTGCACTTTTTATTTATTGACAAGATGTCAATAAAATTATTTTAACTATCATTGATGAGGAATTGGAATTTTCAAAACACATAATTAGCACCTCAAATAGAGCTACCAGAAAACTAAACATTCTGAGATGGCTATGTGGAACAAATTGGGGAGAAAAACCCAGAATTCTCAGAACAACATATATCACCTTAATAAGGCCGATAATGGAATATGCAACACCGGTCTGGGCTCCCTCAAGCTCATCACTAAAAGTAAGACTAGACAGTGTTCAAGCAAAGGCGGCCAAAATAATCACTGGTGCTGTTTCATCCACCAACAATGAGAAAATTCAGAGAGAATGTGTTCTAGACCTACTTGCTCGAAAGCAGAAGACAAAATAAAAACAACTTGGATCGGCACTTCGGAAACGAGGAACCAGAGGACGAGATCTCTCTGACCACTTGTGGTTTGGTGGATCCGCCCTTTTCTGAGAATGAGGTGAAACTGACGGCTTTCAAGTTCGGGAAAAAGAAATCTCCTGGTCCCAAAGGGATCGATAACACGGTCGTGAAAGCCCTGTTAAGAATTCACCCATCACTTCTTGCCAGGTTTTTCAATAGGTGCCTGGACACTGGTACTTTTCCTGAGGCATGGAAGGTTGCCCGAGTAGTGCTTCTCGAAAAGTCTGGTAGAAAGAGTAATTCCCCTAATGATTATCGTCCGCTTTCTTTACTAGTGTGTCTAGGTATGGTCCTGGATAGCCTACTAGCTCAGCGACTGAAGCACTGGCTAGAGAGTAATGAGCTCCTTTCCTCTTTCCAACATGGTTTTAGGGAAGAGAACTCCACAACCACGGCTCTGAACGAGGTGTTAGAAGGTGTTGAGATGGGCTTAAATAAGGGTGCTTGGGTTCTTCTCGTGGCCCTGGACATTGATGGCGCGTTCGACTCCATGAGCTGGAACAAGCTGATGAAATTTGATGGACATGGGTTGTCCTGATAATTTGTGCAGCTTGGTTCGTGACTTCCTGAGGGATAGACGGATTAGCCTCAGTTTTGGTGGGCGGAAGTTGGAAAGAAACTGTGCTAGGGGTTGCCCCCAGGGCTCTTGCTGCGGACCTATTATGTGGAATATCCTGGTAAACACCGTTTTCCAGGAGGAGCTACCTGAGGGAGCCTGGCTGGTTCTCTATGCTGACGACCAGTTCCTCATCATTGAGGCTGCTTCGAGAGCGAAGGCTGAGAAGTATGTTGAAGCTTCTCTCCAAATCCTCTCGAACTGGGCCCATGACTCTGGCCTTAAGTTCAATGTCTCCAAAACTAAAGCTCTCAGCTTTAAGCCTAGAGACATAAGAACTAAAAGGAAAGGGATCAAATGGGAACACAAGCCGGCTATCCGGATGGAAGGACGGAGGGTAGCGTTGGTCAATAGTATGACCATCCTGGGGGTGGTCATTGATGACAAGATGGGTTGGCAATACCAGGCGGAGGAGATAGTGACGAGAGGCAGGGAGGCGTTGTGCAGGCCTGTCCTGGTTGGCTCTCAATAGGGGGGGAACGGTTCTATTTTTACGAACCTCTGCCTCTTCTGTGTCGAGCCAATCCTGCTATAACAGGGATCAGAAGGTGGCAAAAACTCTAGATAGCGTGCAGAGGACAGCGGCACTCAGAATCTTAGGGGGATATCGAACTACCAGCAGTGAGGCCTTTTTAGTCCTCGCTGGGCTTATTCCCCTGGGGTTGAAACTAGAGGAGGAGACCTTCAGACAGAAGATCTGGGAGAACAGGGATGATGCCCTGGGACTTGAAGCGGGTGCCCTGGAATGGAAGAGGGACCCAAGGAAGCCTCCGCAGTGGTTGCCAAAGTGGAATTGAAGTCCTGGAGGGCCGACAGGGATTGACACGGAGGTTTTCACTGATGGTAGTAAGTCTGGAACCAATACTGAAGCTGGAGTAGTGATTTTCACTAATGGAGAGCTGATCTTCCAAGAAAGCTTAACACTCAGAGTGGACGAATTGGTCTTTTCAGCCGAGCTGGTTGCGATCAGGGTAGCCCTCAGAGTGTGTGCCGAGAAGAACTTCAGCCCGGACCGCCTCTATTCAGATTGTATGTCGGCCCTCGTCGCCATCAATCTGGTGAAAGGGCAACTCGCGCATCAAATAATCCAGGAGCTGGAGATGATAACGCGGGCTCCGGAGGGTTAGGGGACACAGCCTCATCGAAGGTAATGAGTTCGCAGACAGGCTCGCTAAGGCAGGATGCTTTAGAGGTAGATCACTGAGGACCTCAGTGACCAAGAAAGAAGTTTATAGGAGGATCAGGGGGCACGTCCAGGACTTATGGTTGGACAGATGGAGGAAAGGTGTGAAGGGAGAGAGGTATTCAATTGGGTAACAACACCCACATACCTCTGTAAGGTAATGTCCCACAAATTCATTAGGGTAGTTCGGGACATGGGCTCTTCCCCAAGTCTCCACAGATTTAAAATTAAGAGAAACCCTGATTGCGTCTATGAAGAAAGGGATGTGGATGCACGCCACTACGTCTTGGATTGTCCAAGGGTAGTGGGTGTGCAGGAAGAGAGAAGGAGGGCGAGGGGCGCGATCGAGATAAAGCTGCTGAGAAACCACAGCAAGCTTCTTGAGAAAGCCCACGACGTGGCAGCTGAGCTTTTCCTCAACTGTGAGTGAACAGAGTCGACCGGGGGCCGCCTCCCCGCGGTCCCTGCTGGACACAGTAAATAGTTTCCTCTTTTGCTGTGTTTAAAGGCCACCGGTATAGAAATCCTTCCAGACACGTTGTCTGGGAGGTGGTGTTTCCAGGTACAATGTCCAAGCTCTAGCTTGGATACCGTTACTTGGCTTATGAGTTGAAAAGAATAGCAGCGAAGGGCATTTCTTCGGATGCCGGCTTGTGGACCGAAAGGTCTGGGTGGCCATCTGCTTCTAGGGTGTACCAACTGTGCTTAGGTGGGATCTCCCAGTTCTTGTTTATTTTTGTTTTGGCTACTGTTTCTATTTCTGTAGTAAGGGTTCTTTTGTGCCTTTTTTCGCTAGCGCATCAGCAGCTTCATTGCCTTCAATGCTAACATGTAAGGGTATCCATTGAAGGTGAATTTTTGAGGTATTGAGAGTTTTTGGAGATAACCAATTATGTTCCTGCTTACTTTGTCTCTAATTTCCCTTGTGTGACTCAAGTGTTGTATGGCACTTCTACTATCAGTAAGAATCCATATATCGTGATGTTTAGTGTTTCTGATGGATTTTAAGGCTTCATAGATGGCTATAAGTTCGGATCTGAAGACTGAGCAAAAATCTGGGTTTCTTCTGTTTATTTTCTCATTGCCATTTGTGGTTTTAATGAGAGAATCACTGTCAGTGTGTCCCAACTCGTCTCTGCTACCATCGGTATAGATAGTTATTACATTTTTAGGAATTTTATATTAATTATTTCTAATGATAATTGTTTTAAGTATTCTGGATTTTGGTATTGTTTGTTGGTGGGTTCATTTAAAGTGGAATTAACAATAACATTTTGTTAGTGATTCGCATGGAGATATTTTTTCTGCTAAATAATATTTTTCCACTTTATATTTTAAAAATCCATTTCTTTTGGCCAGGTGGAGAGGGCCTTATTTTTTGAGTCTTATATTGAATTCCCAATTAAGTATGTAATTGAAAGTTCTGTGTTTTTTTTTTCATAACTCTTGATTTTGTTTATATATTTTGGCAGATTGTAGCTTCTTCTATCCTTTAAGGGCATAATGTCTGCCTCATAAAGTACAATATTATTAGGGCAGGTATTTCGAAGACCTGTAATAATTCTAGCTGCATTTAGTTGTATCCTTTCCAGTGATTTTAGATTTGTTTCAGATGCTGTACCATAGATTTGACATCCATATTCCAAGATAGGTCTCATTAGATATGTGTAAGTTAATTTTAGTGTTGTTGCTTCAGCTCCCCACTCTTCCTGAAATACATTTCAAGATTTTTAGTCGGTCTCTTCCTTTTCTAACAACTCCTTCAATATGTTTACTGGAGTTAATGTCTGGATCCAAGGTGTAGCCGAGATATTTAGGATGTTTATTATATTGCAATTGTTGTTCTTTCAGAATAATATTTGGTCTTATTTTGTATAGTTTCTTATCGGTAGTAAAAAAAACAGGTTTCAGATTTTTGGGGGATAAATTCTAATTTATGTTTATTAGCAAATTTTTCTAGGTGGAGAAGAGTCTTGTTCAAATTTCTTTCAGCTTTTTTCCAGTTAGTGTTGTTGCTCCATAGAATAATGTCATCAGCGAAAAGTCCAATATTGGTTTTATGTGAAAATTTTTCTTCTATGCCTGCAATAAATAGGGTGAAGAGATTTGGGCTAAGGACTGATCCTTGTGGTAATCCTTGATACAATTTGAAGGTTTTAGATAGAGTGCCATTATATTTGACCCTGATGTATCTATTTTTAAGGGAATCATTTATCCAAGTGATAGCTTTTCCATCAATTTTGAAATGTTTGTATAATTTTGTAATTAACTTGTTTTTCCATACCTTATCAAAAGCTTGTGTAAGGTCTAAAAAAGCAGCTATTGTGTGGTTAGTTGGTTTTCTGTTTTGTGCATCTTTTACCTTTTGTGTGAAAAATAAGAGTTGGTCTATTGTCCCATGTCCTTTCCTAAATCCATATTGTTCTTCTGGTAAGAGATTTCTTGTGTCGGGGTGGTAGGTGAGTCGTCTGAGTATAATTTTTTCCATTAATTTTCAGCAAATACTTGTGAGGGAGATAGGCCGGTAGTTTTTTGGGTCATCAGCAGATTTGTCAAGTTTTTAAATGGGAATTATTGTTGCATTTTACAGTGTTGAGAATTTTCCAGTTTTCCAGGAGTTATTGAAAATATTAAGAAGTCTTTCTTTGCCAATTTTGCCTAAGTTTGATATCATTCGACCATGGATTCCATCTGGCCCAGGAGTCTTGTTTAGGTCAGTGTTTTCTAATGCATAAGCTAGCTCTTTCATATTGATTTTTTTCATGGAAAATATTATGAGTGCTGGTGACATTTTTACAGTCATGAATAATCCTTCGGGCCTTCATTTCAACCTTCATTTTACTACTTATTTGATATGAATTACCTAAAAGATTGGCAGCAATTTTGTCATTAGTTGCTGGTGTACCATCTGTATTCTTAATCATATTAGTTTTTTCGGTTTGTGGCTGGGATCTGTCAATTTGTTTTGCCAAATTCCAAAGTTTTGTATTTGGGTTTCTTGGGTTCAGGTTTTCACAAGTTTGTTTCCATTTTTCCCTTTTCACATTTACGTATAATCTTTTTATTTTTGCATTCACAATGTTCAGTTCAGTTCTACAATTTGTTTGGTTTTGGGTGCTCTTTTTTGTAGTTCATTTCTTTTAGTTATAAGTGTTTGAATATTTTTTGCCTGGTGTGTATAACTTTGAATCCATTTCTTAATATTACCTCTTGGTATTGAAATTGTGGCTGCTTTAATAATGGTGTTTTCGAAAGATATCCAATTAGCCTTTTTGAAGTTCCAGAATTTTTCTTAATTGAGCTGGTTTTGGTCTTGGTGCTAATTTCTATCAAATTAGGCAAATGATCAATTACAATACTTTTTAATATTTGCTATTTGCATTTGTGGAAAATGTCAGGATAGTAAAAACTTATATCAAGGGCTTGTGCAGTATTATAGCTGTATGAATGATGGGTAGGATTCCCATCATTTAAGCACATGATGGCATTGTCGTCAAATATGTTTGAAAGTATTTTGCCTCTTGGGTTTGGCGTGGAACATCCCCATAGTTGATGTTTGGCATTAAGGTCACCTACAATAAGAGTTGTCTGTAAGAAATTGAGCCATTGTTCCATCGTCAATAAGTGTATTGTTTGGAGGGTGATACATATTGTATATGTCGATGGCTTTGTTTTGATTGAGGTAGACTTTGATATCTTGGGCTTCGAGGTCTAATGTGTTTGAAATATTAACGGCTATGTCCTCATAGTACAAATTCTTGATTAAAAATGCTAGGCCACCCCCTTTAACAGCTTATACAGATGGATCTTCAGACCTTACCCTGAGTTATGGAGGGGCCGGAATTAACATAATACTGCAAGATGGAACGCACATCAAAATCAAAGAAGGAGCAGGACAGATTTCGTCAAACTTCACTTGTGAACTGACGGCTATCTGGAAAGCCCATGATGTATGCCTCAACCAACCATCCCTGCATCAAGCAGAAGGAAATTTAATATCTGCTCTAGAAGCAATTCAGAAGGGCAATACTAAAATCACACGGAAAATACACTCGTTACTTACCCAACTGGAACCATTGGAGAATAACTGCATTCTATAATGGATCCCTGCCCATGCTGGGATCGGGGGTAATGAAATGGCATCTGAATTGGCAAAGGAAGCCAGAAAGTTGAGCCAATGGAAAGAACAAATGCCATTATTTGACGCTGATTCTTTGTCAAAATACAAGATAATTAAACAATAAATAAGAAAAGATCAAAATGCGAAATAAACTCTGAGAGAAAAATGACAAAAACTATAACAATACTTAGAACAAAACACTATAAAGGAATGACAATACATCCAGATGGCACAATAACCTATAGGGCATGCAACAATTGTCCTGGTGTGGTCCTTGCTGCTGCTGTGATGGAGATGCATGGATACATCTGAGGCTCTTTATTGGGCACGACAACAACAACGGCATTCCAGAGTAAAATAAATTATCAGAGATAGATACATATTTTTCAAATGAATTAAAATAGATATATTCGATACTGAGAGAGAGTTGAATTTAAAAAAATATTAGAAATTTATTATCTTCGGAAACACTAACCGTATCTAAAATATCAATTTTTTTTTTGCTACATGTTTGAATTTGCATTTACCTATTTTACATATCTCTGATTGTATTAAAAAAATGTTAACCAATTCTTCATACTTTTGGCGAAGTGGTGTTTTATTAATTTGTTATTTGATATTATTAGGGTTCTTTCCTGGTATTCAAAAAGGAAAAATACGTGTCGATCAGTTATATTTTTCAGTTTATCAAACAATTTGGCCGCTGAATCTCTGATTCTGGTCGTGCGCCATCTGGCGAATAAAATTGTAACTAAAATCAATTTCGAATTTTTCATTATTTGCCATAAAAAATCCCATTGCATCCTGAACACAATGGTGTTTACCGCATTGCTCTAGCGCAAATATTCGCGAAGTTATTGATTTTTAAAGTTGTGCGGGACTTTTGGATCACCCTGTAATGAAAACATTTTTTTTTCTTAAAATATTTCGAGAGATTGCTCCCTCTCTAAATTGATAAAAAGGGAGCAATCTCTCGAAATGTTTTAAGAAAAAAATTGTTTGTTTTTTTCTTTACAGATCCAGGTACGCCCTTTTATATAATCAGAATATATAATGGTTTTATATTTTATTATTACCTTTATAACTAAACATAAATGTATTTGTAAATACATGTATATATAAATTATAAATATTTTGCAATTAATCCTTATCCTTATCTCTATAAAAATGAAATCCAAAATCGATGTTTGTTATCGCGTTGCGCAAAATCTACAGAATAAATCTTTATGAAATTTCGCATGTAGGTAGCTGAAGATTTCGTTTAACATATAGGCTATTCAAAAAACTAAAAAAGTTAATGTGCTTTTTTTTAAAATAAAAAACCAAAAAGCGTTAGTTCCAGCCTTTTACCGCTTGGGCGCAGCACTGGTCGCGACGATAAATAAATTTGATTGGTTAATAATTAACACGTGGTTTGTTTACACGATGAATGTTAGTTTGTTCACACGATGAATGTTTTTAAAAGGTAAAATTATCCAATCGCCGTGAAACTTTAGGAAGTTATTTACTATACTACTGGGAAGATTTCTGGTTTGAATTTGATTTGAAATGAATATTCTTTGCAATTTTATTTGCAAATTTTCTACTTTCACTCGCAAGCAGCGCCTCTAGCGGCGTCTGGTGAAATTATATTTATAAATTGTAACAATGCTTAAAATGTTTTCCAAGTATAAAAAATTTAATTTGAGAATTTAGTAATATAATATTCCAATGACGTAAAAAATACTTGGCATTTCAATATTAATATATATTTAAAGAAAATATTGTAACGTTTTGGTGTTAAATGTTAAAATGTAATGTTAAAATTTATTTTTACATTGTTAATTTAATTTGCTGTTGTTTTATAAAAATTATGATGCAACTTTAATTGTTGTTGTGAAAATATCTTTATTTACGGAGCTGCTAATCATAATAAATGATTTTTGAGCCCCTAATTGTTGTTGTTTATTATCGTTTGTTTATATAAAAAAAATTACATTGTATGTGATGATGATAACAAAAATGAAATTTTAAATTAATATATATAATTCATTGAGAAAAATGAAATAATTAATTATAAAATTCACAAAAGTGACAATATCTTATTTAAAATGTAATAAATGTTTTCAAAAAATTATGTGTTTCAAAAATATATTTAAACGCATATAACAATATTTATATTTATATACGTTTATAAATCAATATATAGGTGGATTGGATGTTTTCTAGAATCGTTTTAACAAATGTTCGTTAGGCCAACTTTTACTCGGATAAAAACTGTGCGAAGCCGGGTACATTCGCTAAATACAGTTATTTACAAATCTTCGTTTGTGTAAGATACTATTCCTTCAACTTCAAATTACCGAGTGGACCAATTAATGCTGATTTTTTTTTCAACTTATCGAGTATTTTTCAAGGGAACCGGAAAATTTGCAAATTATTGAGAGTATAGACAAGTATAGATTCAGTAGGGATTGGATGTTTGCCAGAATCGTTTTAACAAATGTTTGTTAGGCAAACTTTTACTCGGGTAAAAATCGGGCGAAGCCGGGAACTAATCTCGCTGAAATTTGAACAGAACAGAGAATTAAATCTGGAAGAGCTTTTTGTCGCACTTTTAACCAAGAAAAATTATAATTAACCAAGTACTCAGCAACAATTATTTTTTAGTCAGAAATGATTATGACAATATTGCTGTATCATGCTTGATTGACATAAACAAAATTCT